>LPNX010185494.1:140230-176311 GCA_001517045.1 Pseudotsuga menziesii
AGTACTACCATTCGTTCTTCAATTTATTCTCCACTACCTCTGATCGTGTTGACTATTTCATCTACATGGAGAAAATAGGATGCAATTTTTTCATCTTCCTTCATCTTCAGACTCTCAAATTGTCCTCTATGAGTTTGTAGTTTTCCCCTTTTTACTATATCATCTCCTTCATAATTTTTTCTGAAGTTTGTCCCGCACTTCTTTTATTGATTTACACTGCATGAATTTTGTGAACTCTGATTTTGTTAGGCCAGATGGTATTGCATTTTTATCCTTTTCATTGTATTCATACAAAATTTTCTTAGCTGCATTTGTTGGTGGAGTATTTCAAACCTTATAATCATTTTTGATGGCTTCACAAACATCATCCCCATGTGACTATAAAAACACTTCCATTCTTACACTCCATAAAGTATATTTGGTTCCATCAAAACATGGTGCTTATTTGTTGAGTAACCTTCTTGTTTATCCATATATGTAGTAGTCTGAGTTTGTGGAGTGATTTTACTTCCAATGATTAAATTGTTTTTTAAGGAAACTAGTTCTGATACCAATTGTTATACTTTAATTGATATTAATAGGGGGTGGTGAGTTAGTATCAAGTAGAACTCTTAACAATTTTAACAAATATTCACTTTATAGATCATACAACTATACCAAAATAATCAATAGTATTGAAAAAAATTTAAAGTGACGCACAAAGTATTTGTAAAGAATTTTTATATACATAAAATATTATATTACATAAAATTTTGGTAGACACCAATATCCAATAATGGTGTTAGAACTTACTCACAAAATTTACAGACTCCAATCTAATAGGAACAACAATTCCTTTGAGAAAGCATCAACTTGTTGTTTATAGGAACCAAACACCTGTGAGGAAACCAATCCTCTGTGCAAGCACCAACTTGCAGTTTACAGGAACCAACCTATGATAACACCAATCCTCTATCCTTAACCCCTTCCCACCTCCCGAGTACATATATAGATATAACTTTGTTCTATGCTTCCTGATCTTTTCACTCGGTTCTTGTGAAAATTTATCAATACTCTATTATGCGCATACTCTTCTTCATGATATCATGCACACTTGTTTCTTGTACTATGTGGTATTTCACACTTTGACAAAATACCCTACTTAATTTGTGTGATTGACCTCATTGTCAAATTTCATTTTTATTCAGCACGCTCGACTCTCTACTTCCTTCACAATTGTGACTTTGTATATGACTTTGTTTTGTCGTGTCCAACTGATCAACAAGCTATTGATCCTTCCCTTGAGGACTTTACTTCCACACACACTACTACTCCAAAACACACCATCTTGTTATTTATTTAGAATCGTTCTAGCATCAACACTTATTTCTTAGATTTAATTGATTTATCCACAAGTAAGGGATTTTCTATGTTAGTAACACCCCTTCTTCCTTTGTTTTTGTTGAATTTTGTTGAACTTTGATATTTTTATCTTAAATGTGAAATTTTTGTAGTACTTGAAATCAATGAACAATCATATGCATAAGCATGCACACATGAAAATAGAATTTTCCCTAGTGAAACCCTCTACATCATGAGGGATAAAACCCCAACGTATATTCCTTAGTATAATGACATATAGTAGAGAATGTATTTTATAATATCATATAACATCAAGTACCCCATGGTCAATATAAGAGAGAAGTACCAAACACCCCAGGTGGAAGCACATAGCAAGAGAGAACAAAAATAGAGAGAATAACCCAGTAGTGTTTCCAACACACAACCAATTCACTATAATGGTCCGATTCAAATTTTCCTTCAAGAGATTCTCTTTTCACCTCGATCAGCTTAAATCTTGCATAAAATTTTTATAATACATCTCATTCTTTGCTCAATTTATTCACTTTTGACCTTAGGACCAAATTTCCTTTCAATTGGATGTAATCCCACTTAGATAGGTGGCTAGCTCATGTGTCATCATGCAATATATTCACTTATTAGATCTTCTACTTTAGGATGAACTCTCCCCTCAATTGGATGCTAGAATACTTAGTTAGGTAGCTCACTTTAGTGTTGTCTTTTAGTTTAACTCAAGTGTTGTCATGCAAAACACTTGAGTTAACTAGATCTTCTTTATTAACTATTACAGAGAAAAAATTCATATGGATTGGGGTGGATCACAATAGATAATATGACACCAGAAATGAAACCATTCTCAGGCATACTAGATACATAAAAGAAACTAATCACTAAGAGGTAAGAATTGTACCTCAACCAGATGTTTGAAGAATACCACCGCTAAGCTCTCGATCAAAAGTATGATATATAATGTGTTAGTATATAATCTAGCATATTCAATTTAAACATGTATATAAAGCAATTACATCCATGGATAAAAAATATTTATAATTGCATATAAAATTGGATGAGAAATGGATATTTCTATTAATGTAAAACAAAGATACAAAATGAAAACCTCTATCGACACCTCATTGGAACTGAGAAACTGAGTCCCTCCACCTGGTCCTCCACCACTTCAATCATCCATAAAATAACAAGGTCACAAAGACAATGGAAATCTTGGGAAAAGAGCACCAATGGCTTCCTAAAAGTATAAAGGGATGCAGACTCAAGCATATAACAATGGGGAAAAATTCTGCTATAATATCCTTACTCTCCAAGTTTCTCCTCCTCAAATGCTTCACAATAGATCAATATATAGCCCCTCAATGGGAAATGAAGGGTCGAATCAGAGTGTTTCCCGACATATGGAAGGCCAAGGATGAAAGCATTCGTTACTTGATGGGGAAAACTCCAGATATTTTTTTATTTTGAGCATAAAACCCTATGTACATGGGTGACAGTGGTGCAAGCTATGTATACACGAGTTGTAGACTTGTGAACTGCATGTATCTTCAAAATTGTTTTTTTAAGGGATAAGGGAAGGGCATCAAGGCATGATGCATCAGGTGTGGAAAATCATGCTATAACAGATTCCCCCTAATCATGTGTGAGGTCAGAGGGGTATGTGATAGTCGAAATACATTATAATCTTCCCAGGAGTGAAGTAGTGAAGAACCAGGCACTCATCAGCATGATACAATGATGAGTCTCTACATATGAATATGGATATGAAGTATACATAGTAGTCCCTGATACATATCAGTACAATTTCCATGAATAGGAATACTAGACATATGTCAGTAATGGTCATCACCACGTACAATACACAGTGAAGTATGGTATCCATACTGAATGAAGACATCTAGTACATAAGAAGGAACATAGCTCTAGTATGAGAACTAAAATCCCATAAATATTGCCACGATCAAGGAAGTAACATATATTAAATGCCACCATACTATGACGTATTCTACACAAATTGTCGATGGTACATGTCCCATCACATGAATAAAGGTGTTGGGTCTGAACATGATGGACACTCATTTGATTACTGGTCATTTATGTATATCGTTAACAGACATGAGACATCCCATCGATAATGAGAATGGGAGTCAAGGTACAAAGTTCATTCAATGAAGCGTGAATAGATGTGTTGATGTTGAACACTCGAGATACTCCATCAATCAGGGGACATTGATGTATTCCCAAATATGTCGATGGTGAGAGAACCTCCAACTGATGACTGCAAGTCTCAAGGCACTCAATGGAATCTAGATCCCGATTCCAGAATAAATGATCTGAAGTCGATGGAATGGAATCTAATGGAAGTAGGGAATTAAGGCATCCCCCATTAACCAACACGAGGTGCTCAACAAGGATGGATAATTTGGAAGAACTTGGACAATATGTACACTAACTGATAACCATGTGCTTCTCTCACACATACCGAATGCAAGTAGCAAACGAAAGAGACCCTATGAATAACAACCAATGATAAAAACTACTTACAAAGGAAAGGAAACCAATAATAGGTTATAATGGTATCCAAGGCATGGCATGAATCCCTATGTGTGAATAGATTTATTGTCATCGAAGACAAGGAAAACCATTGAGTCAACAACCAATTATGAAGTGTCATCTTATGAGTTCAAGGTCACCAACCAATGATGAAAGTAGGTCCAGGGTTCCAAATAGGACCACATCTCTATGATGTATCAAGAATGGTCGACATGTAGAGTCAATATACTGAGGAATAGTTGAATTAGGTTAAAAAATTCCTTCGAATAAGAGCATAATATAGATGGATACAGTTAGGCATCATAGACTCAAAGTGGAAACCGGGACAACTCTATGGAACAGGAGACATTAACAAAGGATTCATAGTGAATGGAAGCATAACCAATCGGTGGATAAAGCTATGAATAATGAGTACAACTCCTAAGGTAATATGAGAAACCCAAATAATGATGAATAGACTCATGGATTGTGGTCGGTTCAAAGGAGAAACGATAATTTCCAAAGTAATACTATATCATTTCTCTTCCGAAATTTTATGTTTTATGATTTTTTTGGTCTTTTTCATACTAAGAAGCTTGAAAAAGAGACAAATTTATTATGGTACGACAGAGGAAATAAGTGTCGTAGGAAAGAAAGCTAGTTCCAAGTAGTGGAACATACCTATTTTCAATGCAAGGAAGCATATGCAAGATAAGGATACTCGGGCGGATGTTTCCTCTGAGTATGGGATAATCAAGCTTCAAAATATAAATGAGAGGTTTTGCTTGGATAGAATTGAGACAAGATCAATCTATGTGGCTTATAAAAGTGAAGAAAGGAGTTGTATTTAAGCTCAATAAGGAAAGTGGACACATGGAATGCATTTACAACCTGATAAAAATGGGACTCCCTATAGGATATGGCCAGCATAAAATGTAAAGAATAATATGCATTTTATGTTTTAAAGGCATGAAGAGACTACAAGGGACTCTCAGACTTAAGGAGGATTCTTAGCATGGGAATTGATTGAAAAAACAAGATCTAAGTATGGTACCCATGATCGAGGAAGCTCTACCGCTTACATAATGACACTTCTAGTAGTAGCGGAATGGTTCCATGCCATTAAGAAGTGGGTTTGTACCTATTGTTAATGTGACATAGCCATAGGATAATGAAAAATGCATGCATAAAAATGGTCCTATCATATATGCCAGTTCAGTTTTATACCTACCATGGGCATGAACAATCCAAAATATCAGTGAGAGTGCATAAAAAATGGACCCTACACAACGACATTAGTCCAAAAATAGTTGCACATAGTTAGTAGAGAGTCCAAACTATAGGATATAAGGAGTATTGGTCATGAGAAAATAATTCCAAGGAATAAATGCAATGGACAATGGCACATAAGAAGGAATGTCAGCTGTAGACCCAATGTTCATGTATCCACTACCACCACTAGGGGAATGAACACTAGTGTTAAGACCAGATGAAGGAAGTGAAAATACCTTGACAAATGGAGTAGAAGGTGGAATACGACCAATTCCAAATTGATGTGCAAGGTAAGTGGTAAGCGTGCACCTTAATCAAACACCATGGTCTGTACTAGAACCTGGGATAGCTAATTGAATACTAGTAGTGATGTTAGGCATGCCGAACATAAAAGGACCTGAACTTAAGGGAACTGAATTAGCCTCAACACTTAACCTTCTCGAGGAAAATTTTTGATAGGTTGTAAAGTCTAAAAAGTCTAGTTGTGTAGTATGCGAAGGACCAACCCCACGAGGGTCGATATAAGCAAGATTACTAGGATTCCATATAGTAGATGGAGGAGGAACCTCAATGGCTCCTCCCTCCATTCCATATGATGGGGATGGAGGGAACTCTATTGACTCTGAATTAGTACGAATGGTAAAAACCATATGGGAATCTCTATGGAAAAGAGGCCCCCTAGAATGTCTACGCCTCTTAGGAAGAGGTGGTGGAGGATGATAAGTTGGTAATCATGATAAATGAATAGAATGGAGGGATTCCAAAAATCGATCCACAATGAATCTACAAATAAAAAAGACTCAAGTGATCGTGATTCCTAAATCCAACTAGTGCACACAGAGCACACCCCAAAGTAAAACTAGGTCAAATGCAAACAAGCCAAGAGTGAGGACAAGTGAGCTCCCAAATGTAACAGGTATGTCTCTCCTAGTAGAGTTATGAGACTCCCATACACTACAAGTGGAGGTGTGTAACCAATTGTAGAGGTCCTCAACTTCAACACGTAAACTGATTGTAATGTTTGACCCCTACTTGGACAAGACCCTCACGGAATAACCTCTCCAAGCACCGCATGCGATACCTAAGTAAGGAAACCATGGTCAACCCAATATAATCAATGCTCAAGAAGACATTTTCAGGAGGGATCTACGGTATTTTTAGGTTAACAAATCCCAAAGCTTGAAAGCACCAAAGGTACCTCAAAATCCCCCAAATACAAATAATATCCTAGAAATATCTCTGACCCTCAACAGAAGGTGGTAAAGGGATATCCCAACCACCAACGTGTGTGCTACCTTGTTCTTAAATACCTTGTAAGAGGAGCCTCCTCAGGACACTAATTATACCAAGTATTTATCTTCTCTCTTAGAGAGACACCTAATTGTTTTGTTTCATAGTCTTGGAGAAGTTTACTCACAACATCATATTCCAAGACTCTACAACCTAAGCTTGTTGGTGCACTCTATAAAATAAAATCGTTTTAATCAATTTTAATTTAAGCATTATTTTTAGAAGTTGTGATTACTCAAGGGATATGGACCTGCAATCAGTGATGTTATGACTTGGCAATAACAGTAAATATGCACACTTAAAAACCATTCCAAGTGAAACTTTGTTTTCAAATGAAAAATGGCAAGCCACTAAATGTAATGCAAAAAAAATTCTTTTCCTTTTCAAATGCCAATGCAATCCATCCTGTATGAAATCCTAAGCACTACTATAATCCAATCAACCCAATGCAAGTACCTCCTTAAATACATATGGGAGATGCAAGTAACTATGAAACTATAGAATTATTTTGTATTTTCAAGATAAAATAATGAAAATGCAATAAAATTCACTAAAATTCTCAGCCTCTGCAGCAATAAGAAAACACAAGCCAAGAAAGACACAAAGGATAAAATACTATTGCACTAATAAACAGGAGTCTCTAGTCACAAAAGGAATAGTCAAGAAATAATATTGGTACACAGGAAGACCCAGCCAAACTCAAAACCCACCAACAAATTACTACATCAATATCACAACCAAAAAGGGATATGTATGCAACTGTTCAAAGAACATAAGCATATGTACACGATTATGTAGAGAACAACCTGCGTATATACACGACTGTATGTTCTTTGACTTGAGTATACAAAGAAGAAGGTGGTAAAAAGCAGGCCAAGGGTCAAACCACTCTAGGGAACTTCCAATGAGTGAACATATTACCAAATGAGACCAGAAAGATGGAGAAACAAGGAGCAGTTGAGAAAAACAAATGCACCCAAAACCCCACCAAAACGGAAAATCCCCAACGGATTCGCCAATTATGTTATGGAGAAAAACTTCTTATGTATTAGGGTGGACCACAACAGAAAGTATGAAACCAGAAATAAATACATTCTCAATAATTCTAGATACAAAAAATAAACTAATCACTAACGGTTAAGAATTGTACCTCAACTGGATGTTTGAAGAAGACCACCATTGAGCTCTAGATCAAAACTTGTCCCTACAATTCATCCTCAACAACAAACAGATATACACGTATGATATATAATGTGCTAGTATCTAATATAGCATGTTGACATAGATCTGTCAACAGGGTTTCACTCTCTTTTGACACCCTTACCACAACGATCTCCCTGAGCACCGACCCAAACAGGTTTTACCCTGTCCAGCAACACCTGCGGAGCAGATGAGGTCTCACCCAAGATGTTCGAGGGAAAACTGTGGGAACCAAGTTTCCATAGTAAGAAGGAGGAATGTACATTTACTGTAAAATTGCCACAACATTACTTAGCGGATACTAGCATTGGTTCATACATTCATAGCATCATTTCATCATTCATCAGATCATATCATTCTCATATCAAAGCAGAGTACCAATGCATAAACATATCTACCAACATTGCATGATTCATAACAGGAAAGCATCACATCAATCATAAATAAACATCATATTGTGATATCACATCGCAGAAAGAAGGAAAACAAGAAAACACGAAGAAGTAAAAAGACACAGTGTTTCTCTCAATTCTTTGTCATGTCATATTAACTTTGCATCCAAACACAGTTCCACAGTTTCTCTCTTGCAATGTTTCAATCTCCAGATCCAGATGATTTAACATTTACAGTCCTAAATATATTTATAGGCTTGTGCCTTTACATTGGTGGTCCACTTAAGTCAATTCCTAATTACTTGGACCAAAATCTACAAAACAATGACCAAGAACTACAAAACATGACCAAAATATAGAAAATATGGCCAATTCTCCTTGCGCGCCATATTCCTCCTTGCACAACAACTTTGAATTTAAGCAACATCCTTGATATTGTGTAGCTAATTATCTCCAAAAATACTTGTCACTAGGCCCCCAACACAATATTGTGGCTCGTCCTCGAGACACGTCAGCTGGAAATAGTGTAGCTATTGATATTTACCTTGAAATCTTCATACTGTTGGGTGACCTCTTTGACTTGTTCTTTCACTTTGTCACTGATTTTCCTGCATTTTTTCACTTTGCGCTCCTGTGGATGTTCATCAATGTTGGAAGTGACATCTCATCGGCCATCCTAGATGACTTGCAACACTGAAACCGCTTTCATTGAGAGCTGTGCTCCAATGTCCTGGAATTCATCCAAATGTGTCGTGCGCCACTACTGATGCTCCCTTGCTTTTGCGACGCACTGTTTCAAAATCTTTAACTCTGCTACCTTCGTTATCTGTAAAATGGGAGGCATTTCTTAAATGTCCTTAGTGTGGCTATCTGTACCTTTGCTTCCTGCAACTACGTGGTGCGTTGATCCAACCGCTCATCTTCGACTACACTTCCCCAAAATTGTGTAGTCGCGTCTATCACCTATTTTTCCTCGTTCTTCATTTCGTCCAACTGTGTCACCAAGTCTTCAATGGAAATTTTTCCATTCCACAGCCTTCTTCGGTGGTGGACCTAGGTCCACCATCACATGTATATCTTCAATGTCACTCTTGAGCTATGTAATCACTTTTCCAAGCTTCTCTGCTTTCTCCTCAGCATCCAAGTCTGTAGTGATTTCTATCACTTCTTGGCAGGTAGAAGAAACTACCTTTTCAAGTCATTCCTTGTCGTCAAAGAGTTGATATTTCTCCACTATCAATCTACCTTGATCCTTCTTCATTTCTTCAAGCTCCTTCTTTGCCTCTGCTTCTCTTTCCTGCGACCACAACAAGTGGTCTCCAATGATATGCTCTCTATCAGCCAGCTCTTGATTTGAAACCCTCTGTAATTGGACCAATGTCCACATTGATAGTTCATTAATGTCCAGTGAGAGGTCATGAAACTGTTGGAGTGAGGCATAGACATCCTTACTATTTGTCTCTATTGCGCGCGATGGATATGAAAATTCTTGATCCGCTTCCTGGTACTTATCTCTTCTACTTTTTCCAAAACATTTGTCTCGGGAACTCTCTGCAAAATTGCATCAATCAAAGAATTTAGATGAGTGTTTACCTCGCCAAATCCTTCACGGGTCTGCTTATTCAACTGCTCTTCAGTCATAGTAGTGGCAATTGTGATAGCCATAATAATATGGATGACTTGTTCCTCAGCCACTGGGGCTACGCTAGTTGTTGTAGCCTACTCCTGTTGACTCTTTGTTGAGGATTCCTCGAACCTTTGATCTGTCTCTGAGTTTGTTGGGTTTCTTGTCGATGCTTCATCTGACTTGTGCTCACTCGGTGTGTTGGGTGCAAGATCCACTAGAGCATCTGATCTAGGAGGATATTGGTGGTCACCCACCTATTCCAATTGGACCCCCACCATTATTTCTTTTGGTTTTTCAGTTTCCTTAATTGTATCACAATTTACTATTTTTGGCAGTTTTTTGGGTCCTAAACTTACTGAGCTGTTTTGAGGCCCTAGAATGATTTTTTTTTGGTATCGAATAGGGGATAATATGAATCTGTTCATAATTCAACAATATCACTCAATAGATGTAGTCCTTGGATAGATATTTCGAACGATGTATCATGTGCGTCAAACGGAGATAGTATTCCAAAGTTATGACCCAGGGAAATATATGTACCAATTTACCCAACAGGGCCCATATTTTAGCGTTTGACCTCCTAGGTTAGGATTTTGGATGTGTAGGGTTTTCCATTGTTTCCCAATAATATATAGGCCTTCAACCCTCATTGTAACATAGAGTTCAGAGGCATGTATCCTCCACATCTCTTCTAAGACATAAGCTATCCGCACTCTAGCTAGTTTATTTCCATATTGTCTGTACACAAGTTTCAGTTCTTTGATATTATTGAAATGAAGTGTTATTTCCACTGCATCTTTGTATTTATGGTTATTTGTGTATTCTATTTTGTTCCTACATAAATCCGGATCAGTGGTATCAGAGCAATAATGTTTTGCTCGATCCTTCTTTGCATGTCCTCAACGAGGTCAAGTTATAATTAGGAGTTAGGGCTTGATTTGGTTGAACCTTTGCAAGATCATCCTCACAAAACCTGATGACTGCTAATGGGGGATGAAAATAAAGATGAGGGATAACTTTTCCAAGATCCTTCAACGAATGCCCATTGGCGGTGCATCTATATCTAGCAACAACTCTGGAGGCGCAACCCCTTTTAAGGAACAAGTAAAATTTGACATTCCCATATTTGATGGTCGAATAGATGCAGACATCGTAGATAGATGGTTGAATCTATTAGAAGGATATTTGTTGTTTCATTACTTTTTCGACCGGAAAAATATTACTTTTTCACTACTCAAACCTACTAAGAGAGAAAGGACGAGGAGGAACACTCTATGCTCTCGGTCATACCCACTTAGAATTCTTTTCGAGACACCATCAAGGAACAATATTATCCCATGGGGATCTATGAGGACAAGTACATACAATGGACTACACTGCGACAACAAAGAGATCAAGGTCTGCATGAGCTGATGAATTTGTTCCATACCCTATCCACCAATTTGGGTATCAAATATTCAAAGAAACATTTGGTGTAGAAGTACCACAATGTCTGTACATATACATTCATGAGGAAATGGAGTTCCTCGACATCTCCTCGCTTTCTAAGACATACCGGTATGCTGCCAAAATTGAGAAGAAATTCAAACAGAATAAACGAGACTTTGGATCTATGAATCAAAATCAAGCGAAAGGTGCCCCGAAACCGTAGAACCAAGGACAAAGCCAAGGAATGGAGACTCAAGATATCTTGCCAAATCAATAAGCAAAGAGAAATACTTTGAAGCCAAAGAAGGACACGGGAAAGTTGTGTGAGTTCCACAAGAGCTCCACTCACAACACAAGTGAGTGTCGAGCCAAGCAATCACTGGTGGCTGAGATAAAGGCTTCTGAATCAGATGCATACTTCGACACTGAATCATAACCCAAGAAGGAGAATGACAAAGGGAAGAATATCATCGATGTGGATTCCAATGCCACCATCGCCACCCTGAATATTCAAAAGGAAGAACCAGAAGATTCATGGGAAGAGGAGCGTCTCTTCCACTCCCAGATATGGGTAAAGGGATCCCCGCTATAGTTGATTTTCGACAGCATGAGTCGAAAGAACCTCATTTTAGCAAAGGTCATGAAGCGGTTGTTTTTTTCGACCACATCACACCCACATCCGTACACCATTGGGTGGCTTCACCAAGGACGTGATCTCCGCTTCATCCAGTAATTCCTCCTTTGCTACAACATCAAGCCCTTCATTGATGAGGTATTATGTGACATTGCTCCTATTTATTTTTGTGATGTATTATTAGGCCAACCATACTTATGGAAGCGACATGCTGTGTATGTGTCCCAATCTCGTGCTTTTATTATGATGTTGAGAAATAAGTTGTATAGTGTTTTCTCCTTTCACACACCTAGGGGGGAACATGGCAGAAATATTCAAGCCACTTGGTGGGTCCTTGGGGAAAACTCTAGAGTCAAGGCTGTCGCCTTGTTCTTGATTCCTCCATTTAGGAAAACTCCTAACAAAGCCAAGGGGGGTAGACCCTACAAGTTACTAAGGCCGGTTACTTAGATGATGATGGTATTAAATAAGTAACCTTTTTAAGAGTTTTGATTTAACAATTGTATAGAATAGATAACATGATGAGACAATAAAAAATAAGCACGATATGACACCCAATCATGTATAGATTGAATTAAATAAAGAGTTGAATAGTACCTTTAAATGGAGTTGAAAATAATTAAGAGTGCTTGGAAGTGTTGGAGTGAATGTTGTGCAATTGTATGTTGGTACATTTTAAATTAATGTGAAAAGATGAGTGAATTAAATTAGGCGGGGGGACTCCAGATATACCCGGGGGGGTACTTGGATTATGTCCAAAAGTAACAACTGCTACGGCTACCCATAAGGAATGTGTGGGCTGGATGGATTATTTGAGACTATGTTCGTAATACACCCGCTAGGATGTAATAGAGATTGACGCCTCGAGGTCACTGTCCAGTAGTTCCCACTTCCTTTTTTCCATCGTTTACGGTTTAATCGAGGCGTTGGATTTTCTCCTGTGGTGGTTAATTGGGAAAGTGAATCCTAATTATTCTAGTCACTCGTGTTGCTTTTGATGCAGCGTGACTGATCGGATGAACCACAGCCAAGTGCAGAGCATACACACCGGAGTCTTGTAAATTTTAGTAAATTTTAAGAGCATGTTCTTGTTAAAAAAAAAGACCCTCCAGGAATCTCTTTTGGTCCAAGTGGACCTCAATCGGGAAATCAAAGAGGGGTTAATTTTACTACTTTCTTGTGAAAAGTAACAATGAAAATAGAAGCAAAAACACACACTATAGGTTTTCTAATTAATCCTACCACGATCCTATTTCACCTTTTGGTTCAATAGGGGATTCATGGGGTAAGTATTAGTATTAATTTGATTTCAAAATACATAATAATGACAAACATGGTCAAAGTATACAATCCTGCATGACAAGGCTAAGCTAGAGCAAAAAACGGGAAAAAATGCAAAAAAGTGAAACGGACGCGGATCCCCCCTCGGGGTATGGGGAGTGGGATCGAAAGAGACTTATCAAAGTGATTCTTTATTATTAAAGGTTACAATATCAGAAAACTAATTTCACTTTGTTCCTTGTTATCTGGGATCCAAAGGCTTACAACAAGCCTACAACAAGCTTAAAAGGAAGCACAGCGGTGGGGGAAGCCTTCGGGAAGCTCCTGTTTGCCCAAGAGTCGAAAAACGGGCAGAGTCTCCTTCTATTTTTTGTTAGAACTTCTAAAAAAAGCAAGCTATTAAAATAAAATATGCCCAAAAAATAGTTTAAAAGTACTTTGGGTCACCACACTAATTACCGAAAAAAAAGACTAAGTTAAAAATTGTTAAAAAATGAACAATTTAGTTTTGCAAAAGGGAACCAAGGAAAGCAAGCTTTCCTTGGGATCTTGGAATTATTTTTGGGCAGCCAATATGATGCAAAATTTCTTGCAGAATTTAAATCTTTAAAGAACAAAAAAAGGAACTACCTAATGTGCAAGATTTAGATCTACGATTTAGCTACTTGCAAAAAGGAATTTCTTCACCTAGATCTATCTTTAAAATATGATATTCTTTATGAAATTTCAGATCTAAGCAACAATAATATTAGGAAATAGTGTTGGAGACATCTACCATCATACACACTCTTTCGGTCAAATTGGCCTAGTTAAACCACTATCCTAAGTTTAATTGACATCAGTGGAGCATTAATTGCCATCATCCAGTCACACCCACGCCTACCTAGAGTCAAGGAGGATAACTTAGCCTTCTCCTACAGTCAAGGAGGATAACTGGACCACTCCAAGAGTGATCTGTGTGACATTAATGCACCTAATTGCTAACTGGTGGTTACTTTCAGTTCAACCATTCAATTACTTTCAGTTAAGGCGCCTCCATTCATTAAATATATTATTTAATGATTATTTATTATTATTTAATGAACTGGAGTCAACAAGTCGCCTCCACCAACTTCTGATGGTCAGTTCAGCTTCAGTTAACCACATCAGGGTTCATTGGAGTCATGCAGGACTAGCACTTGATGGTTGGATTGCTATGACATGTGTTTGATCTCCTTCAGTTGAGATTCAGTCATTTATTGCACTCCGACTTCAGTTAGGGTTTGGTGAGTCAATTAGGGTTTTGGTCAAGTGGTTAACTGAGTGAGATTGCATGGCAAAGAGTCAGTTAAGCTAGACTCACTTATTGAATTCGAATTGTCCCTTAGGTATTCAAATTCTTCATGCAGTTAAGCCATTGCTTAGCATGGAAATTGTAACCCATTATTGTTTATAAAATATACAGAGAGGAAACCTATTTGGTATCCAGTTATTTCCAATTCATGAGTATTTGTTAATTATTCTTTGATGATTTTGATTCCTAGTTCCTAGATCATGTGCAAGAATTAATATGGTATCAGAGCATGCGGTGGGACGAAGAACAATCTCTCAAGAACAAGATTTTTTGATAGATTTCTCCATGAGAAGTGAGCAATAGCTCAAAAATCAAGCACTGCACCAGAAACCAAGGCTTACCACTTAATACCCCAAGTAAAGAACTTGTTGATCAAGCTTGCTTGATTGACTATGCTGGGTGTGATGAAAGCCTAGAATGTGCAGGTTGTCTGACCTTACGGTGCCCCTTTTGTTTTGATTTGCAGGTTTTATCATGTACAACTTCGAATGGACTCATCAATCCCTCTTCTCACCCCATTCACAAGCTATTCGGAATGGAAGTTGAAGATGATTGCATCTCTGAAGAGATGAGGTCTTTATGAGGTGTCTATTGGAATTGGAAGAGAGTCTTATGAGAGTGAGAATGACTAGCTAAATGACAATGATAGAGCTGTTGGAAAAATATGTCTGGCCCTTGATGATAGCTTGTACTACCTTAATCTTGGTTCTACTGAATACCCAAAGGATCTCTGGACAAAATTGGACAGAACCTTTGGCAAGAACAATGAGGATTATAATAGTACTTTGGATATCATAGCCAGCACCACAAGAGTTTTTTACTCAAAAGTCTCAACCTCTACTCTCTCTGATGAAGTTGTTCAAGATGAAGATGAAGCAGAATCTTCTACACATTCAATTCGAATTGAAGAAAGTCTCCATGAAGTGACTCCTTCTCCTGATGCTCCGGAAGTTCATGAGATCTCTGATATCTCATCTTCTCATATTGCTGAAATAGAAGAAGATATTTGAATCTCTGATATTGAAGAAAAACACTATTGCACTTCCATGCAAACATTCACTGGTGATTTTCCTTTGAATTCTGTGCAAAATTTACCAGTAATTGCTTCCGAAAGTGAGGAGAAATTTGATTTTTCTTCCTCTAATGTTGCTGATGGTGTGCAAATATGTAATACCTTGGATTTTTTGGAAAAAATATCAGATTAAAAGAGTGATCAATTCGCTCCCCATGATCTAGATCTTCCAGCAAATTCCTGCAGGATTGCATGCACCAAAATTCAGAATTTTGAAGACGAAGAAAACTGTGCATCCACCGTCTCGGTTGACCATAATTTTGGATATGATATGAACCTTATTGGATCTGATATGATATTATTTGGATCTGATCTGATATTTCTTGGTTCAAAATTTCAGGTTCATATACCTTCAGTACTGCTTGTAGCTGTTCTCATCAACGGTGTGAAGAAACAAGTACCGCAAGTCTCCTACAAAACTACTGCTGGGGATTTGATTTCATTTCATAGTTTTGGATCTGTTGTGAACTTATTTAGATCTAATTTACATTCTGATATGATATTATTTGGTTCATATTTTAAAATCCAAGAGCTTTCATCCATGCTTGTAGCTGCTCTCACCAATTCCGGTGTGAAAAATCAAGTACTATAGTTCTTCTTCAATTTTGCTGCTGGGGATTTGGTGTTAGTTTCCTCTTATGAGGTTGCTGATAATTTATTTTGTGATTCATTAGCTATTTCAGAATCTATATCAGATTATGGAGCTCAAGCATTCGCTCTCCAGAGTCCCAGGGATTCTCTACCTTTGGTCACATGCTCATCTCCTCACAGAACAAGTAAAGAGGAAGACATTTTGCATCCGCTTGGACACTTGCTCCTAAGATTTGGGGCTGATTTTACCAATCATGGTTTGCTGTTCAGGGCTGTAACATATCATTTTCTTGATTGTTCCACACATGGCTCGAATCCTCAAGAACCTTTGCTCTCTCTTCAGATAATTTCAGTTGCTCTACATGGGTCCAGTTTTCACCATGCAACTACTTATATTTCTGATTTAGTTGAGTGCATTGTTCTTCTTCCAAAGTGGAAGATTCCTCCATAAATATTCATTTATTTTGGATTCATAGGTTCACATGCATAGTCTCATGATGCTGCTACATAGAAGAACCAATTCTTGATTTACTGCTTAGTTTGAGGGGGGATATTTTTCCCATGAGGTTTTTCCTGTTTCCTTGGTTATATTAAGCAGTTACTTTATTGTACAGGGTGACCTATGGCCTTATTTTCTAGGGCCCTATCATTTTTATGCATCTATGTTTTCTAACTCTTCCTGAGTATAGCTTAAGGGGGGGTGTTGGAGACATCTACCATCATACACACTCTTTCGGTCAAATTGGCCTAGTTAAACCACTATCCTAAGTTTAATTGACATCAGTGGAGCATTAATTGCCATCAGCTAGTCACACCCACGCCTACCTACAGTCAAGGAGGCTAACTTAGCCTTCTCCTACAGTCAAGGAGGATAACTGGACCACTCTAGGAGTGATCTGTGTGACATTAATGCACCTAATTGCTAACTGGTGGTTACTTTCAGTTCAACCATTTAGTTACAGTCAGTTAAGGCGCCTCCATTCATTAAATATATTATTTAATGATTATTTATTGTTATTTAATGAAATGGAGTCAACAAGGCGCCTCCACCAACTTCTGATCGTCAGTTCAGCTTCAGTTAACCACATCAGGGTTCGTTGGAGTCATGCAGGACTAGCACTTGATGGTTGGATTGCTATGACATGTGTTTGATCTCCTTCAGTTGAGATTCAGTCATTTATTGCACTCCGACTTCAGTTAGGGTTTGGTGAGTCAATTAGGGTTTTGGTCAAGTGGTTAACTGAGTGAGATTGCATGGCAAAGAGTCAGTTAAGCTAGACTCACTTATTGAATTCGAATTGTCCCTTAGGTATTCGAATTCTTCATGCAGTTAAGCCATTGCTTAGCATGGAAATTGTAACCCGTTATTGTTTATAAAATATGCACAGAGGAAACATATTTGGTATCCAGTTATTTCCAATTCATGAGTATTTGTTAATTATTCTTTGATGATTTTTATTCCTAGTTCCTAGATCATGTGCAAGAATTAATAAATAGATCTAACAATGTATAAGAAATTTTTAGAAGTAGATCTGATTATAATAGGATGAACAAGTAACTAAAGGATTGATTTTAATAAAATGGAGGAAGAGAAGGGGAAAGGCCCGTTGTCGGATAGATCTGCAAGGGAAACTTGTTAGTGGAATACAGAGGAGCAATGCCTTCACAAAATTTTTGGATGTAAAGTGGAGTCAAAATAGATCCACAACTCATCCAATCCTTGCCACCTGAAATCTAAACACACAAGCTTGCACAAAACCTTATGAGATCTGGATATATATATGAAAAAGAGACAAGAATTACATGAAAATAAGCTTATTAAACATGTATAAGCTAGATCTTCAAACACATATGCTATGATATTTAGAAAAACAAGTAATATTAGTTTCCCAACTACACTCCTATTGATTCAATTGAATCATTCAAGCCAGACAAGGTTTATATGCAGAAATTGAGAGAAAAACTGTCAACATCAATAACCACAAGACAATGCTTATTCCACACACATGAGAGCATTACACCATTTATCCTCCAAAACTTATTTATTCCAACAATGAAAAGATTACAACATTAATACAATAGAAATCCTATTCTCTCCAACTCGAACTAGTTTAAGAAGGGAATGGAAGCTTCAATTTATAGCTAGGCTGGCGAAGAGGGGTGCATTCCTGACTGAAGGAGAGACTGTAGCTAATGGAGAGTTAATCCGAGCCTGATCTAATGATGAACTAATTTTAACTAGAATGGAACTTCAAATCAGAGTGACACCTCACTCAGTGAACTGAACCACCCATCAAACAACTACCAAATTGATCCACACGAGTGGAGGAGAGAGAAAGAGGGCGCAACCCTCAGACCTGCATGAGCCAGCTAAGCTCCTCTTCAGCCTTGATCAATGCCTTCAGTCAAGGAATGATAACTCCCAGTCAATCTAAAGCCAATGAGACTTATTTCAATCAAATCAAAGCAAATCCCATTGATTTAGGAACTTGGATTTGCTCCATTATTTAATTAATTTTTAATTAAATTAATTAATATTTGATTTTTTTTGGATTTTCTTACCTAAGTGATGGAAAAATCACTCAAAAATTAGGAAAAGTGGGTTTATGGGTTTACCAAGTGATCCGAGTTAGAAATGAGCACCCCCATAACTAAAACTAACTTTTAACCCCACTTTTATTACAAGACCAATTTTTCCATTTAGACTATTAAAAAATAGCCTAAGTTTTGTGGAAAAAAACAAAAAAAACAAAACCTAGGGGGGATTAGCACATGTTCATATGAATCGACCATAATTCCTAGGATGTTTATACATTAACACACAAAATCTAATAACCTTAATAGGCCTAAATGTGAAGCCAACCACCCCAACTTTGGAGGTATTGAGCGAAAAACTTAGAAATTATCAGTCATTTATTCAACAACCAATAATAACCAAGGGAAAAAACACTTTGGGATGATTGGATTAACAAATGAGTCCAGGATATCGAGTCTTTTAGAGACACTACAATTTTAGAACATTTTATTACAACTCCCCCAAGGGGGTATGAACATGCGGTAGATAAAAAATTCACTTCCCAGAAGCAAGTTCGAAGGTCTTCTGAAGTATGAAAAAATCATCTTTGTCCGGTTCACCAGGAACTTGATAACATCGACTAAGTATGAATTAGTAGGTAACATCTGGCTCCATCTAGGGACACATGCTCTGACTAATATTCTGATCAACGAAGAGGATGTGAGAACTCCAGAATCTCTAGGTCCTACACAGCAATTAAAGTTTATTAGTAACATGTATATAAAAGAAACCAACTGGAAAAGCAGATTAATGTACAGAATTAGTATATAATGTACAAAAAGCAATATTTTACAAGACTAATATACAATAGAAAAAATTCAAGGTTAGTGTTATGGTACAAAGCATCTATAATACAACAATATGATACATGAAATTTTTAAAAATACATGTAGGGAAAAGTTTAGAAATTGGCCCTGAAACCACTGGTGCCAATAAAGGCATCAAACCATCTCAGTGAAAAACATATAGAGGAGAAATCCATTCACTGGTACGCTTAACCTTTCTCCTTCCAGGTCATTTATATAGAAAGAATTTTTTCCTACTACTTCATCTATGATATATGGCCCCAACCATAAGCTGTCGAACTTTTTGTGTTTCCTGGGTTTCTCCTGCCGTTTGTTCCAATGCAAGACTGTGTCACCTACTTGAAAGGATCCAGGCTAGGTAGATCTATCAAAGGTTCTCTTGACTTTGTCTGAATTTCTGATACTCTGGTCAAGGGAATTTCTTCTACTTTCATCTAACTCGATCAACTGGTTGATTCTGTTTTGAATGGCATCCTGATCTAAGCTAAAGTTCTGGAGAAGCTGATACACTGGAAGCTTTAAGTGGACCAGTAAGGTGACATCTAGGCCATAGAAAATTTATAAAGGGACCCTTCTAGTTGAACTTTTCTTTGTGATTCTATCGGTCCATAATGAAAACTTGTTCTTGCTATCACGGGCCTTTTTATTATCACCCACAATTTTCTTGATTATGGTCATTAAGTTTTTATTGTTTGACTCAGCTAGACCATTTCCTTGGGGATAATAGTTGGATGAATGGGATAAGACAATGCCATACTTGAAACAAAAGGATTACATCTCGGAGGAACTGACTCCATGGGACACTATCTGTGATGATTCTGGCTAGCACACTGAATCTTGTGATAATCCTATCTTCTAGGAAATCCATGACTACAGCATTAGTTTCCTTCTTGGTGCGTATCGCCTCTACTTACTTGGTGAAATAATCATTGGCGGTGAGTATCCAAGAATAACCATTTCTCAAGTTATCCTTGAACTTACCAATGAAATCAAGCCCCCACTGTTGGAAAGGGGCTTGGAGTACTATTGGTTTTAAAGGCAAGGTTTTCATTTGTTTCTTTTCGGTGAACAACTGACACTGGGGGAAAACTCTGGCAGACTTGTGCACATCCGAAAAAATGTTCGGCCAATAGTAGCCTGCTCTAAGGATTTTATGAGTGGTTGTTCTTGTTGCAAAATGTCCACCCCCAAATCTTGCATGGAACTCAACCATGAGTTTTTTGGACTCAAGTTCATCGACACATAAAAGTATTAAACCATCAGGGTTTCTCCAACCCAAACCATCTTTTGTTAAAAAATACTTAGTTGCTTTTAACCTTAATGGTCTTCTTTTATGGCCAAGTAGGTGATCGGGGCATGTAAGGTTACGGAGGAAAAAGATGATGTTGGTATACCAAGGGTGCTGCTCTAATATCTAAAGCTCATCTAATACACTTTGTTCTGGATCACTATTCTGGAAAATTATTCCTAAGGATTTTTCATTTCCTTGGGTCAACATCTTTGCAAGACCCTATCCCTTAATTAACTTAGTAGGTTTTATCTCAAAATCATACTCTTGAATCTTTGAAACCCATTTACCCATGATGCCTAGGAAATCTTGTTGAGACATGATATCCTTGATAGATGCATGGGGTACATACCCAATGATTTTAGAGTATCCCACATATGTTCTAAAATGTTTAAGGGACTTGACAAGATCATAATCCTGTTTCTCAATGGTGGTATACTTCAACTCTGAATGTTTAAAGGATGTACTCATAAAGGCTATAGGTTTATTTTGTCCCTACTTATTCTTTTGAAGCAAAACACTAGCAATGGTGTCCTCTGAGACAAAGGAAAATATCTGAAATTCCTTGGAATAATCTGGACTGATCAAGACTGGGGACTTGGATATAGCATATTTGATAGAATTGAAAGAATCTTTCCCTTCATCTGTCCATTCAAATTTAGCATCTTGCTTTAACATATTTTGTAATGGCTTCATTAGTTCTGCTAAATTTGGGATGAATCTCCTTATGAAATTTATCTGACCATTGAAAGACTGGAGAGCTTTAAGATTCTGAGGAAAGGTGACTTTATTAATGGCTTCGACTCGCTCAGGATCGACCTTGACACCATCCTTAGAAATGATGTGTCCCAGTAACTTGCCTTCGTCAACCCCAAAGATTGACTTGGTAGGGTTTAAGGAAATACCATATTTCCGACATCTTATGAAAAACTGCCTAAGATTACTTATGTGGTCAGATATTTCCTTTGAAAAAACAGTTAAGTCATCTTGATATATTTCGATTATTTTGCCTACAAGTTCTTTAAAGGAAAAATCCATGGCTCTTTGGATGGTGGCACCGGCATTTAATAAGCCAAAAGGCATTCTTAAAAAATTGTAGGTGCCCCAATGTGTGGTGAATGTAGTTTTATGTTGATCTTCTTTATTTACCAACACTTGGTTATACCTAGAAAATCCATCCAACATAGACATCATTCCCGATCATGTTACTCTTTGAAGTAATGTTTCCATGTCGAGCAATGGGTAATTATCCTTAATGCTTGATGTATTTATATTTCTGAAATCTATACATATTCTAATTGACCCATTCTTATTTCTAACAACAACTAAGTTGGAGCACCATGATGAATGTCTTGTAGGTGCTATGATCCCTGCTTCTAACATCTTTTGAAGCTCTTTCTGCACAATGGGGGCCAACTTAGGATTTATTCGCCTAAGATTTTGTCGAAAAGGCTTGACCGCCTTAGCCTCTTCTGTGAGGGGAATAGTGTGTTGAAACACATATTCCCAATAGGATTTAAGCTCATCATAACTAAAGGCCAACACATCTCTATACTCTTTGATTAAGTTGATCAAACTGTTCCTTTCCTTTTCCGAAGTACCTTTTCTGATTTTTATTAACTCGGGGTCTTTATCGGTTCCTATGTTTATTTCCATATAATCCCCAATTTTTATTGATTCTTTTTTGTTTTTATAACGATCCTGTCAATCAGACAGATTTTCAAAATCTATAAGGCTACTTGGGATGTGATTCCTTACATTATCCTCACACTCCTGACAGTCTTTACCCTCCTACTGATAATTGATCTTTCCACCCTCAAACTCTTGGAGATTATGGATGAATCTCAAGAGTTATTCATCGTATTTAAACACCTGCAAATGATCTACATTTTCTGGAATTAAAGGTCTGAAATTAATTTCCATTTTTACATTTCCATTAATCATCTCATTTGAAGGCTGGAGGGTGGATGCTGATACTGCCAACTTATCTTCTAACCCATTCATTTCCCTAGGGATCTTTTGAATGTTAAGTGCAGCAAACCATTCCATGGTGTCCCATATGGCATTCCTATACTTCCTTAGTCTATCACTTTTACACTGATGCTGATTCTTAAATTGGAGGATGACTAAGTCTGAATCACCTTTTATGTTCAACATCTTTATTCCCATGTATTTGTTAGGATTATTAATCCTCCCTTGTTCAAATTTGGTCATATATTGTCTAAATCAGGAATCATGTCTAAATTAGGAGTCCATCCAGTCTATTTATAGTCATTAGCACCATTGGGTCCACTTGGCCTAATTGGGGCACATGTTTCAGTTACTAAAGTGTGGGGAACACTAATTGAGGCTTACTGCCACTAATTGCACTTAATTGCATCAGTTTAGGAGCCTCCTAGACCAATCCCTACAATTTAGGAGCCACTGGGAGTGCCAAAACCAACCAAGTTCAGTTTAGTTCAGTTAATGACTAGTCAAGCTAAGTTAGGAGTCAATTACATTCAGTTCTAGTCCTCTACATTTAGTTATCACTAGGTTTACTTGACTGCACTCATGAGGGGTGCATTTCTCACCTGCCACAGTCAGTTAGCCATATTCAACACTGAATGTAACACTTGAGTTGTGTTTTAGAGCTCCGATGAACTCCGGTTATAGTTTAGACAAGGTCAGTTAACTACTGAGTCCTCCGATAGTGATTTAGACAAGGTCTTAGTTACCTACAGTCAAGTAGAGTCTGTCAATTCAAATTTTCTCATGTGGATTCAAATTTCATGTGGCTATTAAAGCCATTGTACTTGATTGTAATTATTATCTAATTACTTTTTGATTAATGAAAGCATTCATAGCTACAAGCCATTTTTGCACTATTTCATTCTTCAATTGCTGAGTAAATTGTGTGATCTATTTTGTGAGTTGTGTGTTTCTCCACAGATCTATGTGCTCAATTTAATATGGTATCAGAGCCTTGGTAGACAAGACACCTCTCCTCCTCAGATCTCCAACTGGATCATTTTTTTTTAGCAAATTGCTCGTTCCAGTACTGCACCAGAATGTTTATGTAATTCTAACTTCAGAATGTATTCATCCATATTTCTTATGTATTGTAACCTGATGTTTATTCCGGGATGTATTTTAATGTATTTGAGTCATGTCATACCCCGATGTTTATTCTGGGAAGTTTCTATAATGAGAAAGTCATGTCAAGTCATTGTGGGTAACCCTCCTATTGGTCAAGGGTTAAAGTCCCCAAAGTTGTAGGGCCCTTGGGTTATTAGACTATCCTAGTGAATTAGACCCTAGGTAAGTCATTGTAAGTCAGGGAAATAGTCCCCACCATTGTGTTACCCTCCTATTTGTCAGAGGAGGAAAAGTCCCCACAAGTGGTGGGGCACCAGGGTTATTAGACACTCCTAGAGATGTCGGCTCTAGTAAGTAATTGTTAAGTGAGGGTGACATGTTGGAGTGGGTTCCAAGTGAACGAAAGAATATAAATAGAGAGTGAGAGCCTCTCTATTTATCATACTCATACACACACACTCACTCATTGGGGTGCATGAGTGAGAGAGAGAGAGAGAGAGAGAGAGAGAGAGAGAGAGACTGCTGCTGTCGGGAGATCATCTTATTGTTTTCCGGTTTTCCCTTTGGTGCTGATTCTATCTTTGAGGAATTTGCAGGGTTTTATCCTTTATGGTTTCCCCAAGGAAAATTCTTTGTGTCTCTTGTCTCTTGTGTTGTGCTTATGTTTGATTTTTGTGCTTGTTATTCTCTCAGTTAAAAGATCCTAAGATCATAATGCTAGCTTGAATGATAAAAATATAACATGTTATCAAAGCTAACCTGAGAAGAGGACATTGTGAAGCTGCAGAAGCTAGGGCTTCTTACTTTTTGTTTCTCTCTCCACAATACATCAGCAAAAGTATGCTGGGCCGACTCTCCATTGAAGGGTGCATCTTTCTGTCAAAGCGGAATTCAATTTCGAGCATTCTCAGTTTTCGATGTGGAAATTAGGAATTTCTACAGAAGAGGAGTTTTTGAGTGAGACCATAATAGGATTTTTATCCTCATAAAAATCGAATTTTAGAGACCTAGATCAATATTTTTGGTTGGGTGAAACTTCAGGAAAGTCAAACCCTAGTTTGACCCCGAGCTAGAAAAACCCTAAATACTAAAACTGCTAAGTTTTGGTACATTCGATATATCCCACTATTGGAGTAGGATCAGGAGCTAAAACTTTCATATGCTGAAGCTAAAATCCTGCTTTACATTGTGTCCAAAATTCAGCCTCATATTCACTATATTCTGGGAGATATGATCCCTCCAAGTTAGGGTTCCAGCCTCTTCCAGAATTCATCCATAAACAGGACACCTGGGGAGAATTGCTATATCTTGGGATACAGAGGTACAAATGGAATTAATGAAGATGTTCCAGAAAGGGACTAGACTACACCTTCTGTGGTCTACGTTTTTTACTCAGAAGATGAACCAGTGACACATGTCAATCCGTACAACTTCACTATTCTGAACAGTCCTGTAACACGTCACCTTGGGAAAAGGAACATAAATCCCAATTGGTGAAACCAATTCTGATGAAACCTATGGTTTTGGATCAAGGAAATGCGAAGTTACCTCAGTGAAAAATTTCAGACATAGAGGAGCATTAATTTTGGAGATATCATAGAAACAGTGATAGGCATTTCTGCAGAAGAAATTGGAAAACTAGGGCTTCCTGTTTCGGGAGCTTCCCTCCACTGTTTTCAGAAAAGGAGTACATTGGAGAGCTCCATTTGAAGAGATATATTTTTCTATCCAATCAGATATAAAATATTCCAAGTTTTGAAAATTAGGGTTTCTCTAATAAACCCTAGATCAACTAGCTCCGGAATAAGGACGAACACCTCAAATCGGTAAGATCTAATCTTTTGCTATTTCCATTTCAGGTTCTCATTTCAAAGTGATATATCACATTAGCTTGATGATAAGCTTGGTGAAGTTGAAAAATTCTAAGCATGGAAGTATATGATCTCTCTGAATAAAATGAATTGGACACCTACATGAGTATAAATGTTCCAGTTCTAGAGGGAGATGAGGCTAGAAGCCTTACACAAGAAGAAATTGGTCAAGGCCAAGAAGATCATTGTTGATTCAATCACAAATCAACTTGTAATACAAGTGTCTTCCCTAAAGACACCGAAGATGTTTGATTCCTTGACCAAGCTATTTGAAGGGAAGAACATACATCAGAATATGACCTTAAGAAACCTGTTGAAGAATGTGAAGATCCAGAATGCAGAGACCATGCAGTCATAAGGGTCTCTCAAATCAAAGAACAACTTGAAGTGGTAAACGAAGAAGTGAAGAATGCAGAAGTGGTGATGGCCACCTTGAATGGCCTCCTAGGATCATGGGATTCATTCATTTGAGGAATGTGTGCCAGAAGGAAGTGATTAATTTCAGTGGACTCTGGAAAGAAGAGGAATCTCGACTCATAAGAAGATAAGAGAAGATGGAAGTAACTGAAGATCAAACTCTCACCTTCCAAAGAATATACCTCAAGCGATGAGGAATATGAAGAACTCAACTCTTGAAGAACCTCTTATCCACCTTAGCATTTGGATAAGAAATGATGCTATTATGAATGAATAAGACGATGAAGCTGAAGGCTCAAGAAGGAGTCTACCCACGAAACAAATAAAGATAAGTATTCAATTGTAATTTCATTATTTTGTTATGAATTTGTTTATATTCAGTTAATGTATTATGCATGATAGAATGTTTCCATTAATGAGAGTATACTACTAATATGCATGTGATGGGTAAGTAGCTCATGGTGCTATACAACTCTCCATTGCTACTTATCTAGAATGAAACCTGTTTGCTGACATATTGGATTAGTGCACAATCTCAATGTTGTCCTGGTCGAGATGGAAGGCATCTAGAAAAGTTTCCGTGATATATGGATGAATGTTGTATTGGATAAAGTAGTTGCATGATCATATATTCATGCATAAGAATTTGCCAGTATGAATATTCCTTATGAAATGTTTCTAACCATACAAATGCATTTGACTTGTAGGAAAGCTCGCATACATAATCACCTACAAGCAAAGAAGAATGAAGAATTGTTCCGAAGAACAAGTGGCGACAGTTCAAAGACAAAGAATAATATGACAAGTGCAGTGACATCATTGATGCAAAACCTTCCAGCCACCAAGAAGAAAGGGAAGACCAGTTCAAGAAGAATGATGTCTAGGATGCAGTATCGAGACCTGAAGAGAAGCTCATAGTTCCATCATGCAGTAGATGGAAACATCGTGGGATACAAAGCAAGATTCGTAGCACGAGGCTTATCATGAAAAGAAGGCCTAGAATATGAAGAGACATTTGCTGCTAGTAAGAGTTTAAACACATATATGATCAGCTTGATGAAGATCTTAACCTTTGCTACAAGGTTGAAGATGCAAGTCTGTACACTAGATGGTCACATAGAATATTAGTAGCATAGGAAGCTACTTGTCACTCCGGTACATAATGTTTCAGTGCATAGAGTACAGAAGACAGAGGGAGTATGATGCTCTGTTTCAGAGGAAGTGACTGCAAAAGATCTAAGGTTCAACATGGTACGACAGGATGGATAGATTATTGATGACTCTAGGCTTTACTGAGAGTAAAGTAACCTTTGCTTCAAGGTTGAATGCGAAAGACCAGTGATGCTCTTGTTATGTGTCGATGCACTACTCTCTAGGTATGGAGGTTTGACAGAGTACAGATGGAATCTTCCTTGGACAAGGGAAGTATGCAGTAGAGATCCTAAATAGGTTTGGGATGATGGAATGCAACGCTATGGCCACACATATGGCATCAAACCAGAAGCTCTTGAATGATTCTTCATCAAAGTTGGTTTATTCTATGATGTATCATCAAATGATTGGGTCCTTGATGTACCTGACGAACACAAGACTAGATATTTTCTTTGCTGTGAACACCTTGAGCCAGTTCCTGATAGATCCGAGACATGTTCACTTGATTACTGCAAAGCATGTTCTGAGGTACCTAAAGGGTATAGTTGATTATGGGCTCAAGTATGATGTGAATCAGAAGATTAACCTGGAGGTTTATGTTGATTTAGATTGGGCAGGCAGTGCCATTGATAGGAAGAGCACTTCAAGATGTTGCTTCAGTATGGGATCAGGTGTGATCTCTTGGTTTAGCAGGAAGCAATCCTATGCGGCACTAAGTACAGCTGAAGCAGAGTATGTCGCATCTTGTTCAGCTAGTTATGAGGCAGTATGGCTACGGAAGCTACTATTTGATTTATTTGATTTCCATTTGGATGCTACTTGTATACATTGTGACAACCAGAGTTGCATGAAGTTGTCAGAGAATCCAGTGTTCCATGACAAGTCAAAGCATATCGAGATCAAGTATCACTATATCAGGGATATGGTGTAGAGGGTAGTAGTGAAGCTCCAGTATGTTGCGATGGAGGAACATATAGCTGAGGTATTGACGAAGCCATTGGATAGGCTGAAGTTCAAGTACTTCAGGGAGAAGCTTGGTGTTTTCCAGATCGAGGTTTCCTCCAAGGGAAAGTGATGAGTTCCATAGCCATTCTGACATGGTGAGAGGATTGGTTCCTTCCATGGTCAAATGTAAGGGCTAAGCCATTCTATCATGGTGAGAGGATTGTTTCCTTCTATGTCAGATATGAGTGCTAAACCATTCTGATATGACTATAGGATTGGTTCCTACATGATTATATATAAGGGCTATTGCCATTCTTTGAATGGAGCTACCTAGTGAGGTACCAGGAAAACTCAGTCTAGGACTGAGGGCCATTTTGATATTACCATGATATGTTCTCTGACATGATCAGATATGAGTGCATGGCCATTCTGATGTGATAGAGGGATGTGTTCCCACTTGATCAGATGTAAGGGATGAGCCATTCTGTCATGGCTAAAGGAGTAGGTTCCTCCCATGTCAGATGTGAGTGTTGGCCATTCTGACTTGGTGCTAGATATAAGGGCTACTGCCATTCTTTGAATGGAGCTACCTGGTGAGGTACCAGGAATCCTCAGTCTAGGACTGAGAGCCATTCTGATGTGACTGAGGGATGTGTTCCCACATGATCAGATGTAAGTGCAGTGGCCTTTCCATAGATGATAGTAGTTTGAGTTCCTATCATGCTGGTGGTTGTAAGTGCTGAGCCTTTTCACAGATGATAGTAGTTTGAGTTCCTATCATGCTGGTGATTGTAAGTGCTGAGCCTTTTCACAGATGATATTAGTTTGATTTCCTATCATGCTGGTGATTGTAAGTGCTGTGCCTTTTCACAAATGGTAGTAGTTTGAGTTCCTACCATGCTGGTGATTGTAAGTGCTGTGCCTTTTCACAGATGATAGTAGTTTCAGTTCCTATCATGCTGGTGATTGTAAGTGTTGTGCCTTTTCATAGATGGTAGTAGTTTGAGTTCCTACCATGCTGGTGTTTGTAAGTGTTGTGCCTTTCCACAGATGGTAGTAGTTTGAGTTCCCACCATGCTGGTGGATGTGAGTGTTGTGCCTTTCCATAGATGATAGTATTTTGGGTTCCTATCATGCTGGTGGTTGTAAGTGTTGAGCCTTTTCACAGATGATAGTAGTTTAAGTTCCTATCATGCTGGTGAATGTGAGTGCTGGGCCTTTCTGATGTGATTGTAGGCTCCTACATGATGCTGGGTGTGCCTTTCTAATGAGTAGGTCAGATGTAAGTGTTGGGCGGGCCATTCTGACGAGTAGGTCAGATATAATCACTGAAGAAGACCTACATGACAGCTAGGCCTACAAATAGCATGAAAAAGGGCTGGCTCTATAGAACTTTCTATGACGAGAAGAATCATGAGATAGCACCCGTGATGATCCAGATCGAGTGATGATCCATATCTAGTAAAGATGATCCAACAGTGATGATCCAGATCCAGTGATGATGTCTAGTGATGATCCAGATACAGTGATGATGATCTAGATCGAGTGATGATCTAGATTCAGTGATGATGATCCAGATCGAGTGATGATCTAGATCTAGATGAAGATGACTTGAAGATGAAGATGACTTGAATAAGAAGATGATGAGAACTCAATGATGATCCAGATGATACAGAGAGGAAGACTTGTGTTGATAAATTATGTCGAGAGAATACCTTCCTAGTTAAGAGGGAGTGTTGATGTAATTGTAACTTCGGAATGTATTCATCCGTATTTCTTATGTATTGTGACCTGGTGTTTAGTCCGGGATGTATTGTAATCTATTTGAGTCATGTCATAACCCGATGTTTATTCCAGGAAGTTTCTATAATGATAAATTCATGTCAAGTCATTGTGGGTAACCCTCCTATTAGTTGGAGGAGGCAAAGTCCCCACAAGTGGTTGGGCACTAGGGTTATTAGATACTCCTAGAGATGTCAGCTCTAGTAAGTAATTGTTAAGTGAGGTCGACATGTTGGAGTGGGTTCCAAGTGAACAGAAGAATATAAATAGAGAGTGAGAGCCTCTCTATTTATCATACTCATACACACACATTCACTCATTGGGGCGCATGAGTGAGAGAGGAGAAGCTCTCTCAGTGTGTGAGAGAGAGACTGCTATTGTCGGGAGATCATCTTACTATTTTTTGGTTTTACCTTTGGTGTTGATTCTATCTCTGAGGAAGTTGCAGGGTTTTCTCCTGTATGGTTTACCTAAGGAAAATTCTTTATGTCTCTTTTCTCTTGTGTTGTGCTTATGTTTTATTGCTGTGCTTGTTATTCTCTCAGTTAAAAGATCCTAAGATCATAATGCGAGCTTGAATGATAAAAATTAAACATAGAAGTAGAGAATTTACCACTTAATATCCTGAGTTAGGAAATTGTTGATCAAGCTTGCTTGATCAACTATGTTGGGTGTGAAGGAAATTCCAAAAGTGCAGACTGTTGACCTTACTTTGTATGTTTGATTGTGTGATAGGTTATCAGCTTTTCTTACAGGATTCTCTACAAGCAACCCTTTCTTCTCACTACATTCGCTACAACAACTCAGTCCTTCTTACTACATTCAAAATGGCTCATCTAGTGGAGCCTCTCACTCCTTTCAACTATCACCAGTGGAAGTAAGACATGGTGGTAATGCTCCACACCAAGCAGCTCTTTAGACTGACAGAAGAAACAGAGGCAAAACCAGCTTCAGATAAAGACAAAGCTAAGTACATGAATAGGCTTGATGAAGCCAATGGACACTTGCTCTCCTCAGTCTTTAGAGATATTCGATTCCACATCCAAGAATTGAAGACTCCCAAGGAGGTTTGGGACAATCTTTCCTCCTTATTTGATAAGCAGGATGAGATGAGGATCCATCAGCTAGAAAATGATCTGATTACTCTCAATCCATCCAATTTCGAATCTCTGAATGAATTCTTCACAAAGTTCAAGAACCTGATATATCAGTTGAAGCAATGCAAAGTGGAGAAGGATGAATATCAACTCATCCTTTCCATTCTCACAAAGCTCAATGCAGACTACTCAGTATTTGTATCCACCTACCAAATAGTAAGGCTCACTACTCCAAATTGGAAGATGCCCACTCTTAATGCCTTCATCCAATCTCTTATTTCTAAGAATGATAAATTGATCCAAATGGGGATCATTCGATCTTCCAAATATCGAGCTCTAGTTGAAAGAGGAGATAAGGTAGCAAATGAAGAAGGGAAGCAAAGGGATGAGTCTCCTATGAAGAAAGAGCAGTCAAAAGAACCTTCAGGTTTGAAGAGAAGCAAGAAGAATGGAAAAGGCAAGGTCCTCTGCTCTTACTGTGGAAGGGTCTTTCATTCAGAAAGCTCCTGCATGAGAAGACAACTTGATGAAATGGCTCTTCTTTTGAAGAAACATAACATTTATGTACCTGCTAGCGCAAGGAAGGATGACTCTAAAGAAGAAGAAGATGAATAATACCAAAGGAAAGGCCATGCACTGAAGGCTTGTTGCACATCAGCACATGTCTTCCTCATTAATTCTGGAGCTTCCAACCATATGGCTGCATCCAGAGAATCATTCTCTTATTTTTAGTCCTTTGATGGTCCTAGTATTTAGATGGGAAATAACAGTAAAGTCAAAACAAAGGGGAAGGGCTATGTCAAACTTGAACATGGAAGGTTCAAAGATGTGCTATTTGTTCCCTCCCTAGCTTCAAACCTGTTATCTATCTATCATATGACCCATACTGGATCTCCAAAGAGAGTGATGTTTGGTCTTGACTCAGTGGAGATCACAGATATCTCTACTGGTAGCATCGTAGAAAAGGGTACTACAAATCATGCTTCAAAAGCATATGATTTCTCACATTTCATTCCTCCTTCAGAACCAGTGCACTCTCAGCATCCACTTGCAAGGGAAGGTAATATCATTGCATCTACTTCTTTTACAGCTTCTACTAGTAATTTAGATCCATCTTTATCCATTTATGAGATTGATATTCAGGGTGACTCAGATCTAGATTCAGTCCCTACTTCCAAACTGGAAGCTAGGAAGATGACTGGAAACTCACCTAACACTCAGAAAGGAAACAGCCTTTCGCTATGCCATGTAATCTTACCTCCTTCAGAGAGATTCAATAGACTCCCTGTAAGATGCTATATGGTAAGGGCTCAGTCTCACTACATTTAGAAGAATGGATATGATCATACACCTCTTCATTCAGCAAGAGACAAAGGTTGCATTCCTCCTTCCTTCCATCATAACTTTTGGAGAAGAAGGAGAAGTATACATGCCAGGCCCTAGAATACCTGTGCACAGCACACCATGCATGTTGCTTCGCTACCTCACATAGATTAAGATTGCAGCAACATATTTTCAAGTTTTTCAAACTTGAGACCTGATTCTATCTGCTTAGATAGAGGGGGGGATTTTTTCCCATGTAGTTTTTTCCCCAGCTCCTTGTATTAAGCAGTTACTTTATTTTACTTGATGTAATGGGTGACCTATGGTATTAGTTACCGGGGCCCACAGTTTGTCCAAGTTATAATTCAGGGGGGGTGTTAAGATTATTAATCCTCCCTTGTCTAAATTTGGTCATATGTCTAAATCAGGATTCATGTCTAAATCGAGAGTCCATCTAGTCTATTTATAGTCATTAGCACCATTGGGTCCACTTGGCCTAACTGGGGTACATGTTTCAATTACTAAAGTGTGGGGAACACTAATTGAGGCTTACTACCACTGATTGCACTTAATTGCATTAGTTTAGGATCCTCCTAGACCAATCCCTACAATTTAGGAACCACCAGAAGTGCCGAAACCAACCAAGGTCAATTTAGTTTAGTTAATGACTAGTCAAGCTAAGTTAGGAGTCAGTTACATTCAGTTCTAGTCCTCTACATTCAGTTAGTGCTAGGTTTACTTGACTGCACTCATGAGGGGTGCATTTCTCACCTACCACAGTCATTTAGCCTTAGTCAACACTGAATGTAGCACTTGAGTTGTGTTTTAGAGATCCGATGAACTCCGGTTATGGTTTAGACAAGGTCAGTTAACTACTGAGTCCTCCGATAGTGATTTAGACAAGGTCTTAGTTACCTATAGTCAAGTAGAGTCTATCAATTTAAATTTCCTCATTTGGATTCGAATTTCATGTGGCTATTAAATCCATTTTACTTCATTGTAATTATTATCTGATTACTTTTTGATTAATGAAAGCATTCACCACTGCAAGCCATTTTTGCATTGTTTCATTCTTCAATTGCTGAGTAAATTGTGTGATCTATTTTGTGAGTTGTGTGTTTGTCCACAGATCTATGTGCTCAATTTAATAGTCTTTAGTGGTTTCTAACCCTATAAGTAATGCCTCATACTTAGCTACATTGTTTGATGCTTCAAACTCTAGCCTGAAAGCAAAGTTGTAGATTTTATTTGAAGGAGAAATGATCACGATGTCCTCACCCTTTCCGACTTTGGAATAATCCCCATCAAAGTACATTTTCCAAACCTCATCTATATTTTCATCTTTGATGTTTTCCTTAATAGGAACCATGAAATTCGATAAGATAGCACAGTTTCCAAAGTTTTCAGTGCAATGTACAAATTCATTTCCAGGATTTTTAGGGTTTTCTACATGTCATTTCCTTTGTTTCTCCCTATGGAGTATCACCCTTGTGTTTTCTGATGTAGGTATAGTAGTATATGTCCAATCCCTTTCAATGTACCCACCAAGATTTGCATCCCACTTTCTGGATAACAACATACCCCAATTATCTGGCACATCAATCACTACCACATCCATCGCCATGTCGATGTCCGGATACTTGGCCAACTGAACATGTAGATTTAAGATTATCCCTACCACATCAAATTCTCTCGCATCCATTGCAAAAAAATTGTGGTAGGGTCATGTGATCCTTATATTTAGTTGCTCCATTACTTTTCTTGTTATGAAATTTGATGAAGCACCCGAATCTAACATGCAGTTATGAAGGAGAAGATTATCAACTAAAAGGGAGACATAAAAAGGTGGGTGGTCTTCCCTTCTCGGATCAACACTGTTTAGGAATATAGGCATATCCTTAGGTTTAATAGGTTCATCTTCAAATATAGAATTATTAGTAGGGAGAGGATCCTCTTCGACAACATCATGAGTTTTATTCTAACTATCCTCTAAGGCTTTTAACAACTTTTATTTTTGACCAGGAATTTGAAGGATATCAGTTGCATAAGCAGAGACCTTAACATCATTCCACCATTTTCCCATGTCAATATTTGATTCTGGGACAACAGGGGGATTTGGAAAAGGAGGATTTGTTACCTTAGGTTTGTACTATTTAGCTAGTGAATACTTCTCCTTCCTTTGATAAACTACACCCTTGAATATAGCCTCCTTCATTTCCTTAACATTTTCTGAAGTAGGCATTTCACCATAGATGTGGGAAAGGAGGTCCTTCTCATGACTGTAATCTATGGCCTACTGCCAATGCTGGTTTGACAAAGGGTAGGTTTGGCCTACCATGTATACATGATCAGGCTCACTTGAAGTTGTTTTCTAACCACTGATCTTGGGAGGTCCATGTTCCATGAATTGATTTGCAACATAACAAATACTCTCCTGGTTGAATTGTTCACAGGGTCTACACCATTGGATCACTTCATCTACCATGTTAGCTGAGTCTACTGGTTTGGGATCCTAGGTTCTTGATGAGGCGCTTTCTTCTGATACATCTGATTTTTCTTGGGCTGAAAGTTCCCCAGTCCATTATTCCTTTCCATCATCACCAATCTATTCTGCATGTGATTCAACTATGCAGCATGGTTGGCCATTTGTTGGTTTTTATTAGTGACCAAGGTTTTCATCATTTCCACCATCTCTTTCATGGGATCTTTGGAAGTTCCCTTCTCTTATGACTCAACAGTATTACCCATGGTCTCTTTGTTGTGAGAAGAGTTTCCTCTGGTGTATCCAGGTATGTTATATTTACCGGATGACTACATGTTTGTTTCAATTTTCTCGGCAAGGATCTAGGAAGCTTTAAAATCGACAGGTTCTTTATCTCTCAAGTGGTACCTTAAGTCACCGGTGAAGGCCTCAATGTAGTATATTAGGATAGAAGCATTATTTGGCTTGATGTATTCATGAAGGTCCGCAAACACATGCCTGAATTTAGTGTTGAATTCCTCCATGGTTTCATTCTCCATCTTCTTGATGTTGTGGAGGGCAGCAAGTTGATGTCTAGGTTCCTTCTTTTCTCCCCACTTCTCCCTAAAACCATACAGGAAGTCCTTAAGGGTTGCATATGAGTTTTTTTCCAAGTCAAGGTACCATTGTCTAGCCTCTTCTTCTAGGGATAAAGCAAACAACTTCATCTTGACATCATCATGGTCATTGGTCGCATCAATGCAATAAGAGACTAGGTGCTTTTCAAAATTCCGCAAGTGGGACTTGGAGGTGATGGCATTGTTTCCTTGGAAGGTAGGAAGTTTCTTGATAGCATCACCCGAGATAGCATGAGGAGCACCTGCTATCTGAGAAAAGTCAAGGAGTTTGAAAAAATCAGAGATTAAGGTAGATGGTTGAGTGTGAATCTCTTCAAATATGTGATGGATATGGGTGAATCCACGGACCTGGGTAACACTTTTTGGCAAGGGAATTTCGGAAAAAATAGAAAAACGCACCTTGGTCGAGGGCTTGTTAAGCCCTCGACCGAGGTCTTAATATCTCGATCGAGGTTTTATCAAGCCCTCGACCGAGGTATTTAAATACCTCGGTCGAGGTATTTAAATACCTCGATCGAGGTATTGCGGGCTTTAAAAACCCTCGAACGAGGTATTTAAATACCTCGACCGAGGTATTTAGATACCTCGGTCGAGGTTCATACCTCGGTCGAGGGCTTAAAAAAACAGACTTAGCCCTCATTCAAAC
>LPNX010185494.1:176529-455774 GCA_001517045.1 Pseudotsuga menziesii
CCAAAAATTCACACATTAAATGACATTGGAATATTTTAAAAAAAATATCACTATGAAGCCAACATAATATTCTACAATTTGTTTTTTTACTGCAAGTCAAAATTCACATGGCATATATGCATTTTGAGGGCTTCTATCTAGCACATGAGTAAAAAATCAGGTTTTCATCACCAAATTTGGCCAAAAAGTGTTACCCATCTTCATGGAATCACCCATATCTGAGAGGGATTGGTCTCCTAAATCTTCAAGGATTCTACGAGAAGTATTCCTATTCAACCTTTCTCTAATAAACCTTTCAGGATCAGGGAGAGGATTGAATAATTGTTCGGGGTTCCTTCAGGTAGAAATCCTTGGAGGGATATTAGACAGTGGAGTCGCCAGATGGATCGAGTTTTAAATTTGTGTTTTAAGGACAAGATCAATCAAATTTTTATCTTTTTAGTTCTTTAGAAAAAAATTAAGCTACGTCGTACTCGGGAATAAAAATATTTATCCCTGGCAATGGCGCCAAAAGATGTTGCCACCTTTCACACACCTAGGGGGAACATGGCAGAAATATTCAAGCCACTCTGTGTTTCCTTGGGGACAAGTATCGAGTCAAGGCTGTCACCTTGTTCTTGACTCCTCCATTTACGCAAACTCCTAACGAAGCCAAGGGGGGGTAGACCCTACACGTTACTAAGGCTGGTTACTTAGATGATGATGGTATTAAATGAGTAAATTTTTTAGGTGTTTTGATTTAACAATTGTAAACAACAGATAACATGATGAGACAATCACAAATAAGCACGATATGACACCCAATCATGTATAGATTGAAAGAAATAAATAGTTGACCAGTACCTTTAAATGGAGTCGAAAATAATTAAGAGTGCTTGCAAGTGCTGGAGTGAATGTTGTGCAATTGTATCTTGGTACATTTTAAATTAATGTGAAAAGATGAGTGAAGTAAATTAGGCGGGGGGACTCTAGATATACCCCAGGGGTACTTGGAGTATGTCCAAAAGTAACAACCGCTAGGGCTACCTGCAAGGAATGTGTGGGTTGTATGGAGTCTCTGAGACTATGTTTGTAATACACCCACTAGGATGTAACACAGATCGGTGCCTTGAGGTCACTGTCCAGTAGTTCCCACTTCCTTGGGTATTTTTCCACCGTTTATGGTTTAATCGAGGTGTTGGATTTTCTCTTGCGGTGGTTAATTGGGAAAGTGAATCCTAATTATTCTAGTCACTCATGTTCCTTTTGATGCAGCATGACTGATCGAACGAACCGCCGCCAAGTGTAGAGCATACACACCGGATTTTTGTAAATTTTAGTAAATTTTAAGAGCATGTTCTTGTTAAAAAAAAGGACCCTCCAGGAATCTCTTTAAATCCAAGCATACCTCAATCGGTAAATCAAGGAGGGGTTAATTTTAGTGCTTGCTTGTCAAAAGTAACAATGGAAATAGAAGCAAAAACAAACACTACATGTTTTCTAATTAATCCTACCACGATCCTCTTTCACCTTTCGGTTCAATTGGGGATTCGTGGGGTAAGTATTAGTATTAATTTGATTTCAAAATATGGAATAATGAAAAATATGATCAAATTATACAATCCTACACGATAAGACTAAGCTAGAGAAAAAAAGGGGAACAAATGCAAAAAAGTGAAAAGGATGCGGATCCCCTTTGGGGGGATGGGGAGTGGGATCAAAAGAGCCTACTCGAAGTGATTCTTTATTATTAAAGGTTACACTATCAGAAAACTAATTGCACTTTGTTCCTTGTTATCTGGGATCCAAAGGCTTACAACAAGCCTACAACAAGCCTAAAAGGAAGCATAGCGGTGGGGGAAGCCTCCGGGAAGCTCTGGTTCGCCCAAGAGTCGGAAAACGGGAAGAGTCTCCTTCTATTTTTTATTAAACATTCTAAAAACCAGCAAGATATTAAAATCAAATATGCCCAAAAACACTTTAAAAGTGATTTGGGTCATCACACTAATTCCGGAAAGAAAAAAAAAGACTAAGTTAAAAATTGTTAAAAAAGGAACAATTTAGTTTTGCAAAACGGAACCAAGGAAAGCAAGCTTTCCTTGGGATATTGGCTTGATTTTTGGGAAGCCAATATGATGTGCACTTTCTTGCAGAATTTAAATCTTTAAATAATGAAAAAATAAACTACCTTATGAGCAAGCATTAGATCTACGATTTAGCTACTTGCAAAAAGGAATTTCTTCACCTAGATGTATCTTTAAAATATGATATTCTTTATGAAATTTAAGATCTAAGCAACAAGACTCTTAGGAACTAGATCTAATGATGTATAAGAAATTTTTACAAGTAGATCTTACCATAAGAGGATGAACAAGTAACTGGAAGATTGATTTTAATAAAATGGAGGAAGAGAAGGGGAAAGGCTTGTTGTTGGATAGATCTGCAAGGGAAACTTGTTAGTGGAATACAGAGGGGAAATGCCTTCACAAAAATGTCGGATGTACAGTGGATTCAAACTAGATCCACAGCTCATCCAATCCTTTCCACCTGAAATCTAAACACACAAGCTTGCACAAAACCTTATGAGATCTGGATATATATATGAAAAACAAACAAGAATTACATGCAAATAAGCTTATTAAACATGTATAAGATAGATATTCAAACACATATGCTATGAGATATAGAAAAACAAGTAATCTTACTTGCCCAACTACACTCCTATTGATTCAGCTGAATCATTCAAGCCAGACAAGGTTCAAATGCAAAAATTGAGAGAAAAACTGACAACATCAATAGTTGCAAGACAATACTTATTCCACACACATGAGAGAATTACACCATTTAGCCTCCAAAGCTTCTTTATTACAACAACAAAAATATTACAACAGTATTACAATAGCAATCCTATTCTCTCCAACTTGAACTAGCTTCAAGAAGGGAATGGCACCTTCAATTTATAGCCAGACTGGCCAAGAGGGGCGCATGCCTGACTGAAGGAGAGACTACAGCTAATGGAGAGTTAAGCCGAGCCTGATCTGATGATGAACTAATTCTAACTAAACTATAAATGCAAATTGTAGTGACACCTCACTTAGTGAACTGACCCACCCATCAAACAACTGCAAAATTGATCCACACATGTGGAGGAGAGAGAAAGAGGGCGTAACTCTTAGACCTACGTGAGCCAGTTAAGCTCCTCTTCAGCCTTGATCAATGCCTTCAGTCAAGGAATGATAACTTCCAATCAATCCGAAGCTGACAAGACTGATTTCAATCAAATCAGAGCAAATCCCACTAATTTAGGAACTTTGATTTGCTCCATTATTTAATTAAATTTATTAATATTTGATTTTTTTGGATTTTCTTACCTGAGTGATGGAAAATCACTCAAAACTTAGGAAAAGTGGGTTTATGGGTTTACCGGGTGCTCCAAGTTAGAAAATGAGCACCGCCATGACTAAAACTGACTTTTAACCCCACTTTTATTACAAGACCAACTTTATCATTTAGACTATTATAAAATAGCCTAAGTTTTGTGGAAAAATTAAAATTAAAAATAAAATAAAAAACAAAACCTAGGGGAACTTAGCACATGTTCATATGACTCGACCATAATTCCTAGCATGTTTATACATTGAAACACAAACTCTAATAACCTAAATAGGCCTAAATTTCAAGCCGACCACCCCAACTTTGGAGGTATTGAGTGAAAAACTCAGAAATTATCATTCGTTTATTCAACAACCAATAATAACAAACAAAAAAACCACTCTAGGATAATCGGATTGAAAAATGAGTCTAGGAGACCGATTCTTTTAAAGACACTACCATGCTACAACATTTTATTACAACTCCCCCAAGGGGGTATGAACATGTGGTAGATAAAAAAACACTTCCCAGAAGCAAGTCTGAAGGTCTTCTGAAGTCTGAACATATCATCTTTGTCTCGTTCACCAGGCTCACTTGATAACACTGACTAAGTATGACTTAGTAGGTAACATATAGGATACCATAGGTACCAGGGCCTGTCGTTATCTCTTTGGTTACTGCAAAACAATGCAGTAAGCTCATTTCCAAAACTGAGAAATTTTTTTTCCTAATGAATTGCCCTCAGATCAAGAAGAAGATTGTGGCCATGCCCTACATAAAGGAATCCTTCGCACAAAAACAACAAATGGAAAAGGTCATGGAGACCAAGACATCTTCACCTCACCTGCAAGGGTGCCTCTGCACTATCAGTTCAAGCACCCCATCGATCTGACCTCGGGTGTGTCACTGCCCAATGGACTGATCTATCATCGCTCTGTTCTAGAGAACGATGAAATCAAGAGGCAAATTCAGGAGCTGCTGTAGAAGGGTCACATCCAGCCAATTTCACCACCCTGTTGGAGCCCGATCATATTGGTATAGAAGAAGGATGGGACTTGGAGAATCTGTATTGACTATTGAGCGCTGAATAAGATCACTGTCTGGAATAGGTACACAATCCCTCGGATTGTTGACCTCCTGGACCAACTTTAAGGGGAGAAATATTTAAGCAAGATCAACTTAAAGTCTGGGTTTCACCAGGTACCAATCGAACTACCCAATGTGTGGAATACTGCCTTCAAATCCAAGGAGGGAATTTTCAAATGGTTGTTCATGCCTTTCGGGCTGAGGAATGCTCCCACAACCTTCATGAGACTGATGGATGACATCTTGTTGTTGGGCTATGGGGAAGACCCGGGCTTTACACCATTAACTTCACACCAACAAAAGACCCACAGTGTTGGCCCTTTCGGCAACAACCTGTGAACAGGTTGCAGTCTCACACAAAACAGCTATGGGGTGCCGCAGAATCAGATTTCTACAAGCAGGAGAGGGATATTACTGTACCTTTAGCCTTTAATAACTTATATTCATATAACACAGAACTTCAATATTCACATATATAACTTCACAGCTAAATAAACAGACAGTGACTTGCTTAACTCTTTCCTGGGAATTCACAGCGAAGTTATTTAATTAGCAATGATCTTACTTATTAGATGTATATTTATCAATGCATAAAGAACAAAACAACAATACAACCAAAACCACAACACACGATATAACGTGGTTCACCCCCAGTGTATGGGTTACGTCCACAGAACTGTGTTTTATTCAACTCTTTACAAAAACCACAGTTCTGATCTACGCACTCAGCTGCAGATCCCTTCAAGTTCTCAAAGTTGTGCACACAGCAGCAGGCCTCTACGCACACAACTGTAGGTTTCCTTTATCACCCAAAACCCTTTGCGCACACAGCTGCAGAGGTCGTCCACGCACACAGCTGGGACTTAACCTTCTCTTACAAAAATAGCCTTAGCTTCGCATCAATTCATCTTACATCCAAAATCCTAAACTGATTTCTTTACAAGAGTGCTTATTTATAGTGCACTTATTACAAAACCATGGGCTTGAACCATGGGCACCCCGAACCCTAAACCCTGGATTTAAACCATGGGTTTATTACAAAAGAAGGTTTTTACCCAACCCCGACACCCCTAAGACTATTTTGAGTCATAACTCCACTTACAAACTCCCGTAACTCCGCGGAGTTACCCATCTTAAGGACCATTAGGGTGCACGCCCCAACACTTGCGGCCATTCACCAACTCATTTGTAGTAGTGTACTTGGATCAAATCCTGATCTTCAGCCATACTTGGGAAAAACACCTCCACCACATCCGACAAGTCCTCCAAACACTGTGGAAACACAAGTTGTGTTCCAATTTGGAGAAGTGGACTTTTGGCATGAGCCAGGTTCAGTATCTAGGATACATTATTGATGGGTGTGGGGTACATGTGGATTCAACCAATATCCAAGTCATTCAGGAGTGGCCAGCCCCAACCACTCTAACAAAGCCTCGTAGCTTTCTGGGTCTTGATAATTTCTACCACAGGTTCGTGTTGGGAATCTCTCATATCACTTGGCCCTTGAGTGAAGTTTCAAAGGGAGGAGCGAAAGAAAAATTATTTTGGTTGGAAACTCAACAAAAGGCATTCATAGAGTTGAAACATCACCTCTACTGTGCCCCAGTTCTCACATTACCAAACTTGCAACAACCATTTGCAGCAAAGGTCATGAAGCAGTTGGGCTTGCCGACCACAGCACACCCACAACCGTACACCATCAGGTGGCTTCACCAAGGACGGGATCTCCATGTTAGGAAGCAGTGTCACCTTCCCTACAACATCAAGCCCTTCACCGATGAGGTATTATGTGACATTGCTCCTCTTCATGTGTGTGATGTATTATTAGGCCAACCATACTTATTGAAGTGACATGTTATGTATGAGTCTCGTCCTCGTTTTTTTATTATTACATTGGGAAATAAGTTGTATAGGATACCAAAGGTACCACCACCTGCCACTATCTCTGTGGTTACTGCAAAAATATGCAGTAAGCTCATTTCCAAAACCAGGAAATTTGTTTTCTTGATGATCTGCCCTCAAGGAAAGAAGAATAACATGGCCATGACCTCCATATAGGGCTCCTATTCACAAAAACAAAAATGGAAAAGGTTGTGTAGGAGTACCAGGACATATTCACCTCACCCACAGGGGTGCCTTGGCACTGTCAGGTCAAGAACCCCATTGATCTGTATTGACTATCGAGCACTGAACAAGATCACTGTTCAAAATAGGTACCCGATCCCACATATTAATGACCTCCTTGACCGACTTAAAGGGGCAAAATATTTCAGTAAGATCAAATTAGTCTGGGTATCACTAGGTACCAATTGAACTGACCGATGTGTGGAAGACTGACTTCAAATCAGAGGTCCTTTTCTAATGGCTAGTCATTCCTTTCGGGATGATGAATGCTCTTGCAACCTTCATGAGACTAATGGACGACATATTGATTCCAGTCACCATCTCATTTGTAGTAGTGTACTTGGATGACATCCTGATCTTCAGCCATACTTAGGAAGAGCACCTCCACCACATCTGACAGGTCCTCCAAACACTGCAGAAAAACAAGTTGTGTGCCAATTCAGAGAAGTGCACTTTTGGCATGACCCAGGTTCAGTATCTAGTATCCATAATTGATGAGTGTGAGGTGCATGTGGATCCAACCAAGATCCAATTCATTCGAGAATGGCCAGCCCCAACAACTCTAACAGAGCTTCACAACTTTCTGGGTCTTACTAATTTCTACCGTAGGTTCATGTTGGGATTCTCTCATATCACTTGGCCCTTTAGTCAAGTTACCAAGGGAGGAGTGAAAGAAAAATTATTTTGGTCAAAAACTCAACAAAAGGAGTTCGTAGACTTGAAACATCTCCTTTGTTGTGCCTCAGTGCTCACATTACCAAAATTGCAACAAAAATTTGAGATCGAGATAGATGCCTCTGACTATGTTATTGGGGAAATCCCTACTCAATAAGGGGATCCAATGGAATATCAAAGTGAGACACTATCCAACACAGTCCAAAAAATTCAAACTTATGAAAAAGAGATGTATTCCATTGTACATGCTTGTCGACAATGGAAGAATTTCATTTTGGTGAAGGAAACGATCATCCACAAAGTCCTCCAACCACTGCAGTTCATTTAGACAAAACGGATCAGAAGTGGTCCACATATCTACAAGAGTTTCATTGGAACATAAAGTACAAGAAGGGCAGTACCAATGATGTTGCAGAATTCCTTAGCTAACCACCGATCGTGGCGATAACCATCGTGCTGAACTCTTGTGGGCATGAGACTTCTGATTGGCTGCTTCTCTACAAGAGCGATCTAGAATTCATCCACACATACAAGACACTCATGAAGGGTAACCGAGTTCCAAATTTTCACCTCCAAGATGCACTACTGTGTCACATGGGACACCTTTGTGTTCCTTCAAGCGAGCGCGCCAAGATGATTTGGGAAGAACACTACAGTTGGGTTGGTAGGCATTTCGGGGTCGAGAAAATAGTGGAAATACTGAAAAAGTATTTCTATTATCCAAACCATTGACATGATATTGGGAAGTACATCTGATCCTGCACTTCCTGTGCCATTGTCAAACCAAACATCAAGAAGCAAGGCCTCTATACTCTACTTCCTACCCTTAGTCGACCTTGAGAATCCATCTCCATGTATTACATGTCAGTCCTTCTTTCTGCTAAGCATGGAAATGACTGTGTGTTCATGGTCGTCAACGTATTCTCAAAGATGGCCATTATGGCGCCCTGCAAGAGGAATATCACAGCAGAAGCGATTACTGAAATCTTCTTTGAATGAGTGTGGGTACAATTTGGGATCTATTAGTCAATCATCTTAAATTGGGACAACAGGTTCCTCAGTACATTTTGGTCTAGCCTTTGGTCAATTCTAGACACAAAGCTCACCAAGTCCACAGCTTTCCATCCCCAAACTGATGGCCAGGAAGAGGTCATCAATAGGATGATCATACAAATTTTGTGGATGTACAACTTAAAGAATACATGCACATGGGATTAGAGCCTCCCCTATGTACAACATAGCTATAACCGAACCCTCCACAACTCAACTAACCATAGCCCATTTCAGGTGGGATTGGGATTCTAGCCACTGTGTCCCATGTAGCCATGCCATTTGCAACTACTCAGAATGATTTGGCTCATGTTTAGTCTAAAATTTCCAAGGCAAACAAATTCATTGGGCGCATTCATCACATTCACCAACAGGTTCATGACATGTTGGATAGAGCCAATGCTAATTAGAAGCAATGCCATGATCAACATTGGGTGCAACACAACTTCCAGGTGGGCGACAAAGTGTGGCTACATTCGCAAAAGGAGCGCCTCGCTGGACCCCACCACAAACTTCTCCCACTCTGATATGATCCGTACACCATCACCAAGGTTGCAGGGTACAATACCTTCGATCTTAGTATTCCACCATTCTTTGGTATGCACCCAGTATTTAATGTAAACCGCCTTCGGCTCTACTTTCCACCTCTACTAGACACATCAGACGTGGAAGAACTACTCACACCAATAGAGTTAAACCTATACTGCATGGAACAAGCCACAACTAATCAGATTATGGACACAAATATCAAGAACACCCACCAGCATAAGATCCATCTATTTCGAGTTGTCAGAGCAAGCCAACTCCTTCACCAGGGAAAGTAGCTCACAAGGGACCAAGTTCAACAGAAGTTTCTCATCTCATGGAGGAACTCAATGAAATGGGGACCATTTCTTCCTAAGGGGGTAGGAATGATCCAAGAGGATATTGGTGGTCACCTGCCTATTCCACTTGAACCCCCATAATTGTTTCTTTCAGTTTTTCAGTTTCCTTAATTGTAGCACATTTTATTATTTTTGGCAATTTTTCAGGTCTTGAACTTCTGTAGCCGTTTTGAGGCCATAAACTACATTCTTTTGGCATCGAACAAGGGTGACTATGGGTTTGTTTTGGGCTCACTATTTCTTGTCATGATATGTATTCCTTGGATAGATATTTCTAACGATGTATCATGTGCCTCAAACGGAGATAGTATGCCAAAGTTATGACCTCGGGAAATTGATGTACCAATTTACCCAACAGGGCCCATATTCTGGCATTTGACCTCCTAGGGTTATATTTTTTGATATGTAGGGTTTTCCATTGTTTATTAATAATATATAGGCCTTTGAGCATCATTGTAACATAGAGTTCAAAGTCCTGTAGTCGCCACATCTCTTCTGAGAGATAAGCTATCAGCACTCTAGATAGTTTATTTCCATGCTGTCTGTAAACAAGTTTCAGTTCTTCGATATTAATGAAATGAAATGTTATTTCTGATGTATCTTCATATTTATGGTTATTTGTGTATTATTTTGTGTTGCAGCATAAATCCAGATCAGTGGTATCATAGCAATCTGTTATTTCTCGATCCTTCTTTGCATGTCCCCAATGAGGTTGAGGTATAAGGAGTTAGGGCTCGATGTGGTTGATCCTTTGGAAGATCAGCCTCGCAAACCCCAAAGACCACCCATGGGGGATGAAAAGAAATATGAGGGCGCATAAGATCCTATCAAAATTTTGCTTGAGGTGGCCCTTGAAAAATAAAGGAACGCGATGATGGATAAATTTGCCCAAATCATTCAACGACTGCCCATTGATGGTGCATCTACATCCAACAGCCACTTTGGAGGCGCAACCCATTTTAAGGTACAAGTAAACTTTGACATTCCCATATTTGATGTTCGAATAGATTCATATGCCATGGATAGATGGTTGAATCTATTAGAAGGATATTTCTTGGTTCATGACTTCTTCGATTGGAAAAATATTACCTTTTCACTACTCAAAGCTGCCCCCCATGTCAAGGATTGGTGGGAAACCTACTATGAGAAAAAGGACGAGGAGGAACACTCTCTTTTCTCAGTCGTACCCACTTGGAATTCTTTCTGAGATGCCATCAAGGAACAATATTATCTCACACCCTACGCACCAAGTTGGGTATCAAAGATTCAAAGAAATATTTGGTGTTGAAGTACTGTAGTTGTCTACACATATACATTCAGGAGGAAATGGAGTTTCTCGATATCTCCTCGCTTGGTACGTCATACCGGTATACAGCCAAAATTGAGCAAAAATTCAAAAAGAACAAGTGAGACTTTGGATCTGTGAATCGAAAGCAAGCAAAAGGTGCCCCCAAACTGCAAAACCAAGGGCAAATCCAAGGCATGGTGACTCAATACAACTTTCCAAAGCTACAAGCAAAGAGCAACACCGTAAATCCAAATAAGGACACGGTAAAGTGGTGTGAGTTCCATATAAGATCCACTCACAAAACAAGTGAGTGTCGGGCCAAACAGTCATTGGTGGCCGAGATAAAGGGTTCTGAATTAGATGCATACTCTAATACTGAATCAAAACCTGAGAAGTGGAATGACACAGGGAATAATATTATCGATGTAGATCCCAATTTCATTGTTTCCACCATGAAGATCCAAAAGGAAGAACCATAAGATTCATAGGAGGAGGAGTGTCTCTTCCAATCCCATATGTGGGTAAAGGGATCCCTGCTACAGCTCATTGTCAATAGTGGAAGACAAAAGAACCTCGTTTCAGTAGATTTCGTGAAGCGGTTGAGCTTGCCTAGAACAACACACCCACAGTTGTACACCATCGGGTGGCTTCACCAAGGACAGGATCCACGTCAACCAGCAGTGTCGCCTTCCCTACAACATCAAGCCCTTCACCGATGAGGTATTATGTGACATTTCTGCTCTTGATGTTTGTGATGTATTATTAGGCCAACCACACTTATGGAAGTGACATACTATGTATGAGTCCCGCCCTTGCATTGTTATTATTACGTTGGGAAATAAGTTGTATATGATACCAAAGGTACCACCACCTACTACTATCTCTTTGGTTACTGCAAAACAATGCAGTAAGCTCATTTACAAAACCAGGAAATTTCTTTTCCTGATGATCCGCCCTCAGGGAAAGAAGAAGGCTGTGGCCATGACCTCCAGGTAGAGCTTCTCTACATGACAATAAAAATTGGACAAGTTCGTGGAGTGGTACCGGGACATATTCACCTCACTTTTAGGGGTGCCTCTACATTGTTAGGTGAAGCACCCCATCTATATGATCCCAAGTGCCCCACTACCCAATGGAACAATCTATCATCACTTTGTTCTGGAGAGCGGTGAAATCAAGATATGGATTCAAGAATTGCTGCAGAAGGGTCACATACGGCCAAGTTCATCACCCTGTGGGAGCCTGATCCTATTGGTACAAAAGAAAGATGGGACTTGGAGAGTCTGTATTGACTATCAGGAACTGAACAAGATCACTTTCTAGAATAGGTACATGATCCCACAAATTGATGACCTCCTGGACCAACTTACAGGGGAAAAATATTTCAGCAAGAGCGACTTAAATTTCGGTTATCACCAGGTACCAATCGAATCGACCGATGTGTGGAAGACAGCCTTCAAATCCAAGGAGGGCCTTTTAGAATAACTTGTCATGCCTTTTGGGTTGACAAATGCTCCTGCAACCTTCATGAGACTGATGGACAAGATATTGTGGCCATTCACAAACTCATTTTTAGTAGTGTACTTGGATGACATCCTGATATTTAGCCAGAGTTGGGAAGATCACCTCCACCACATCCGATAGGTCCTCCAAACACTACAGAAACACAAGTTGTGTGTCAATTTGGATACATTATTGATGAGTGTGGAGTGCATGTGGATCCAACCAATATCCAAGTCATTCGGGAGTGGCCAACCCCAACCACTCTAACAGAACTTCACAACTGTTTAGGTCTTACTAATTTCTACCACAGGTTCATGTTAGGATTCTCTCATATCACTTGGCCCTTCAGTCAATTCACCAAGGGAGGAGTAAAATCAAAATGCTTTTGGTCATAAAATCAACATAAGTTGTTCATGGAGTTGAAACATCGCCTTTGCTATGCCCCAGTGCTCACATTACCAGAGTTGCAACATCCATTTTAGATTGAGACAGATGCCTCTGAATATGCTATTGGGGAACTGCTTACTCAACAAGGGAATCCAGTGGCATATCACAATGAGACAATATCAGACACAGTCCGAAAATATCCAACTTATGACAAATAAATGTATCACATTGTACAGTTTCGCCAACAATGGAAGAATTACATTTTGGGGAAGGAAATTATCATCCACACAAACCATCGACCCCTACAGTTCATACAGACACAAGGGAAGTTATAGAATTATCTCCATCAGAAGTGGTCCACATATCTACAACAGTTTCATTTGAACATCAAGCACAAGAAGGGAAGCACCAATAATTTTGTAGACTGACTCAGCCAACCACCGATCATGGAGATAACCACCGTGCTCAACTCTTGTGGGCATGAGACTTCTTATTGGCCACTTCTCTACAAGAGCGATCTAGAATTCAGTCACACATAAAATATGCTCTTGGAGGGTAACCGAGTTCCAAATTTTCACCTCCAGAACCCACTACTATGTCACATGGGACACCTTTGTGTTCCTTCAAGAAATCATGCCAAGATGATTTGGGAAGCGCACTACAGTCAGGTCGCTAGGAACTTCGGGGTCGAGAAAACAATGGCAATACTGCAGAAGTATTTCTATTGGCCAAATCTTCGACAAGATGTTGGGAAGTACATCTAATTCTGCATTGCCTGCGCCATTTCCAAACTAACCAAAAAAAATCAAGGCCTCTATACTTCTATGCCTACCCCTAGTCGACCTTGGGAATCCATCTCAGTGTATTACATGTCAAACCTTCCTTCTACTCAGCACGAAAGTGATTGTTTGTTCGTGGTCATTGACAGATTCTGAAACATGGACATTATGGCGGCCTGCAAGAAGAATATCATAGTAGAAGCCACTGCTAAACTCTTCTTTGCACGAGTGCGAGTACACTTTGGGATCCCACAGTCTATCATCTCATATCAGGAAAGAAAATTCATAAATACATTTTGGTCCAACCTCTGGTCAATGCTAGACACCAAGCTCACCAAGTCCACATCTTTCCATCCCCAAACTAATGGCTAGAAAGAGGTCATCAATAGGATGATCATACACATTTTGACCATGTACAACTGAAAGCATCCATGCACATGGGATGAGAGCCTCCCCTATGAGCAAAATATCTATAATCAAGCCCCCCACATCTCAACCGACAACAACCCCTTTTAGGTGGGCTTTGGATTCCAACCACTATGTCCCATTGACATAGCCATTCCATTTGCAACTACTAAGGTTGATTTGGCTCATGTCTAGTCTGAATTTTCCAAGGAGAACAACTTCATTGAGCACATTCAACACATTTTCCAACATGTTCATGACATATTGGATAGAGCCAATGCTAAGTACAAGCATCGACATGATCAACATGGGGTGCAACACAACTTCTAGGTGGGCGACAAAGTGTGGCTACATTTGCAGAACCTCGCTAGACCCCACCACAAACTTCAGCTGCTCCGATATGGGCCATACACCATAACCATGGCTATAGGGGACAATTCCTTTGAGCGAAGTATTCCACCATTCATTTTTGTGCACCCAGTGTTCAATGTTGACCGCCTTCGACCGTACTTTCCACCTCTACTGGACACATCAAACGTGGAAAAACAAAGCACACCAACATAGTTAAGCCCAGACTGCATGGAACAAGCCACAACTGATTGGATTATGGACACACAGATCAAGAACACCCACCAGCTAAAGATATAGCTATATCGAGTTGTTAAAACAAGCCAAGTCCTTCACCAGGGAAAGTGGCTCACCAGGGACCAAGTTCAGCAGAAGTTTTCTCATCTCATGGAGGAACTCAACACAATGGGGACCATTGCTTCCTAAGGGGGGAGAAATGATCGAGGAGGATCTTGGTGGCCAACGGCCTATTCAACTCGGACCTACATAATTGTTTCTGTCAGTTTTTCAATTTCCTTAATTGTAGTACAATTTACTATTTTTGGCAGTTTTTTTGGTCTTGAACTTCTGGAGCCGTTTTCAGGCCCTGAAAGACGTTTTTTGGCATCATACCATTGGGAGAACAAGATTCCATTCCACACTTTATATTCATTGTTGATAGATGTATTCCTTGGATAGATATTTCTAACAATGTATCACGTGCATCAAACGAAAATAGTATGCCAAAGTTACGACCCCAAGAAATTGATGTACCAAATTTACCCAACGGGACCCATATTCTGGCGTTTGACGTCCTAGGGTTATGTTTTTGGATGTGTATGGTTTTCCATTGTTTCTGAATAATGTATAAACATTCAAGACTCATTGTAATACAAATTTTATATTCCTATAGCCGCCAAATCTCTTCTCATAGAGAAGCTACCAACACTCTAGCTAAGTTTGTTTCCATCCTGTATGTAAACAAGTTTCAGTTCTTTGATATTAATGAAATGAAGTGTTATTTTTGTTGCATATTTGTATTTATAGTTATTTGTTTATTCTTTTGTGTTCTTGCATAAATCCGGATCAGTGGTATCAGACTAATCTACTATTTATCGATCCTTCTTTGCATGTCCCAAACGAGGTCAAGGTATAAGGAGTTGGGGCCCGATCTGGGTGATCCTTTGCAAGATCAGCCTCACAAACCCCGACGCCATCCCATGGGGGATGAAAATAAATATGAAGGCACAAAATATCCTATCAAAATGTCGCTCGAGCAGGCCCTTTAAAAACAAAGGAACGCGATGATGGATAACTTCACCTAGATCCTTCAACGACTTCCCACTAGCGGTGCATCTGCATCCAGCAGCCACTCTAGAGGCACAACCCCTTTTAAGGTACAAGTGAACTTTGAAATTCCCATATTTTATGGCCGAATAGATGCATATGTCATAGATATATGGTTGAATCTATCAAAAGTATATTTCTTGGTTCATGACTTTTCCGACCGGGAAAATATTACTTTTTCACTACTCAAATACGCCCCCCATGTCAAGGACTAGTGGGAAACCTACTGTGATATAAAGGACGAGGAGGAACACTCTTTTTTCTCTTCCATACCCACTTGAAATTATTTCCTAGATGCCATCAAGGAACAATATTATCCCTTTGGGAGCTATGAGGACAAGTACATACAATGGACTACGCTGTGGCACCAAAGAGATCAAGATGTGCATGAGCTGGCGAATTTGTTCCATACCCTGAGCACCAAGTTGGGTATCAAATATTCGGAGAAACATTTGGTGTTGAAGTACCACATTTTTCTGTGCATATACATTTAGGAGGAAATGGAGTTCCTCGACATCTCCTCGCTTGGTACGACATACCGATATGTTGCCAAAATTAAGCAGAAATTCAAATAGAAGAAGCGAGAATATGAATCTGCAAATCAAAAGGAAGCAAAAGGTGCCTCGAAACCATAAAACCAAGGATAAATCTAAGGAATGGAAACTCAAGACAACTTGCCAAAGCCACAATCAAAGAGAAACACTGCGAAGCCAAAGAAGGACATGGGAAAGTGGTGTGAGTTCTATAAGAGCTCCACTCACAACACGAGTCTCGGGCCAAGCAGTCACTAGTGGCCAAGATAAAGACTTCAGAATCAAATTCATACTTCGACATTGAATTGCAACCCAAGAAGGGGAATGAAAAATGGAAGAATATTATCGATGTGGATCCCAATGCCACCATTTCCACCACGAATATTCAAAAGGAAGAACCAAAATATTCAGAGGAGGAGGAGCGTCTCTTCCACTCCTAGGTGTGGCTAAAGGGGTCCCCACTATAGTTCATTGTTGATAGTGGGAGCCAAAAGAACCTCATTTTAGTAGACATCATGAATAGGTTGGGCTTTCTGACCACTGCACACCCATAACCGTACATCACCGGGTGGCTTCACCAAGGACGAGATCTTTGCGTCATCCAACATTATCGCCTTCCATACAGCATCAAGCCCTTCACCAATGAGGTATTATTTGACATTTCTCTTCTTGATGTTTGTGATGTATTATTAGGCCAACCATGCTTATGGAAGCAACATGTTTTGTATGAGTCCTGTCCTTGTGTTGTTATTATTATGTTGGGAAATAAGTTGTATAAGATACCAGAGGTACCACCGCTTGCTGCTATCTCTTTAGTTACTGTAAAACAATGCAATAAGCTCATTTCCAAAACTGAGAAATTTGTTTTCCTGAGGATCTTCCCTTAGGGAAAGAAGAAGACCGTGGCCACGACCTCTAGACAGGGATCCTATGCACGACAACAACAAATGGAAAAGGTCATGGATTATTATCGGGACATCTTCAGCTCACCGACAGGGGTACCTCTGCACTTTCAGGTCAATCACCGGCCCATCGATATGACCCCAAGTGCATTGCTTCCCAATGGATTGATCTATTGTGACTCTGTTATGGATAATGATGAAATCAAAAGGTAGATTCAGGAGCTACTGTAGAAGGGTCACATCCGGCCAAGTTCATCCCCCTATAGGAGACCGATCGTGTTGGTACAGAAGATGGATGGGACTTGAAGACTCTGTATTGACTATCGGGTGTTGAACAAGATCACTGTCCGGAATAGGTACTCGATCCCATGGATTGATGACCTCCTGGACCAACTTAAAGGGGTGAAACATTTCATCAAGATCGACTTAAATTCTGGGTATCACAAGGTACCAATCGAACTGACCGATGTGTGGAAGGCTACCTTCAAATCCAAGGAGGGCCTTTTCGAATGGCTGGTCATGCCTTTCGGGTTGATGAATTCTCCTGCAACCTTCATGAGACTGATGGATGACATCTTGTAGTCATTCCCCAACTAATTTTTAGTATTGTACTTGGATTACATCCTGATCTTCAGACAGAATTGGGAAGAGAACCTCCACCACATCCTACAAGTCCTCCAAACAATATGGAAACACAAGTTGTGTGCCAATTTGGAGAAGTACACTTTTCACATGACTCAGGTTTAGTATCTGGGATACATTATTGATGAGTTTGGGGTGCATGTGGATCCAACCAAGATCCAAGTCATTTAGGAGTGGCCAGCCCCAACCACTCTAACAAAGCTTCGCAACTTTCTAGATCTTTCTAATTTCTACCGTAGGTTCGTGTTGGGATTCTCTCATATCACTTATCCCTTGAGTCAAGTCACGAAGGGAGGAGAGAAAGTAAAATTATTTTGGTTAGAAACTCAACATAAATTGTTTGTAGAGTTGAAACATCGCCTCTGTCATGCCCCATTTCTCACATTACTAGATTTGCAACAACCATTTGAGATCGAGATAGATGCCTCTGACTACGCTATTAGGGCAGTCCTTACTCAACAAGGAAATTCATTGGCATATCATAGTGAGACACTGTCTGACACAATTTGAAAATATCCCACTTATGACAAAGATATGCATTCCATTGCATAAGCTTATCGACAATGGAAGAATTACATTCTGGGGAAGGAAGCGATCATCCACACAAACCACCAACCCCTTTAGTTCATATAGACACAAGGGAAGTTACCGAATGATCACCATCATAAGTGGTCCACATATCTACAATAGTTTCATTTGGACATCAAGTACAAGAAGGGCAGTACCAATAATGTTGCAGAATGCCTCAGCCGACCACTAATCATGGAAATAACCACCGTGCTCAACTCTTGTAGACACAATACTTTTGATTGGCCACTTCTCTACAAGAGAGATCTAGAATTCAACCACGCATACAAGACTCTCTTGGAGGGTAACCGAGTTCCAAATTTTCACCTCTAGGATGCACTAATATGTCACATGGGACACCTTTGTGTTTCTTCAAGCGAGCATGCCAAGATGATTTGGGAAGCGCACTATAGTCAGGTCCCTGGTAATTTCAGGGTCAAGAAGACAATGGCAGTACTGCAGAACTATTTCTATTGGCCAAACCTTCAACATGATTTTGAGAAGTACATTTGATCCTACACTTCCTGCACCATTGCCAAACCGACCATCAAGAAGCAAGGCCTCTATACTCCGTTGCCTACACCTAGTCGACCTTGGGAATCCATCTCCATGGATTACATGTCAGGCCTTCCTTCTACTAAGAATGGTAATGACTGTGTGTTCATGGTCATCGACAGATTCTCAAAGATTGCCAATATGGTGGCTTGCAAGAAGAATATCATAGCAGAAGCCACTGCTAAACTCTTCTTTGAATGAGTGTGGGTACACTTTGGGATCCCACAGTCTATCATCTAAGATTGGGACAATAGGTTCCTCAGTACATTTTGTTCTAGCCTCTGGTCAATTCTGGACACCAAGATCGCCAAGTCCACAGCTTTCCATCCCCAAACTGATGGCCAGGCATAGGTCGTCAACAGGATGATCATACACATTTTGCGCATGTACAACTCAAAGCATCCACACACATGGGATGAGAGCCTCCCCTATGTACAACATAGCTATAATTAGGCCCTCCATAGCTCAACAAACCACAAACCCTTTTAGGTGGGCTTGGGATTGTCGTGCCCACTATATGTCAATTAATTAAAACTTAACATGTAGAGTGCTAAACATAAATTATCAGCCCGAGGAAGTATTTTATTTCAAAGCTATCATGCAAAATATATGCGAGAACAATTTCTACCTGACATTGTTATCTATTGGTATGCAATCGAAACTATTTGTAAACTGAGTCACAACTACTTGAAAAGAAATCAATACTCAAACCTATTCATAAATCAAACTGTAAATCGAATACACTTCAAACAAGATCTATTCCTATGAAACAAGATCTGATTACGTACATCTAAAGAATTGTTATGTTGGCCAACGATTTACCAAATGAATTATCAACACAACGATTATGACAGATCCGATGAATGAAAGCATACAACTATGATAAGCTTAATAAGTGAAAGCATAAACAAAATAATAAAACAACTATGATAAGCTGAATGATTGAAAGCATGAATGAAATAATAAAACAACTATGATAAATCTAATGCATGAAATCGTGAATTAACAATTAACAGATCTATAAAATAAAATACCTACAATCAACACTAACAGCATCTGCTCAGGGAAGAGGGCCCTTCCTCCACTGAGCAGAGCTGGATCTCCACAATAGAAGTCTACAACTCCATAATTAAGAAACTGCCAGCATGTATTATCATAATGGAAGAATTACAACAGATATGGATCAAATCCTACATCATAACATTGTGGTATCTCCTATCTTGCATCTCCTATCATCCATCTCCTATCCTGCCTAATCTATCATGCTTAATCAATAAATCTATCAATCCATCATCCCCTTCCCAATGAGATTGATTACATATTTATACATAAAATGATCTCATGGAAATGAAGAACTGAACCCCCAGCTTGTGATCTATAACAGCTGGAACATGGCCGTAACTGTTGGCAACTTTGGAACCGGCCGCAACACTAAATCTGGAAAATACCCTCTCAAAGAACCACCTGTATTTCGCAAACTGTCGCTTTGTTTGGTGATTTCCTCGCGATTCAGGTAAATGAAGATGTTTCACACAAAACCCATGTATCGGATTTTTGAAATTCGTTTCCATATGCCCGAAAATCAAGATGCGAATCAAGGTGTTCTTATGTGGCATGCGTTTTTTGTTAAGGCTGTAACAGCTGGCTATGAGCGTCCTGTACGTGAAAACTCACTCCATAAACCATCATTAGTAAAATTATGCATAATAGTATTTAATTCATTAAAGATAAAGAAAAATAATCACTATTAACCACTTAAAACATCAATGAAAATAGCAGGCTGTTCAACGCGCAACTACAACAAATGGATGAAAAATGGAATGATAAATGAGAAATAATGGTAAGAAAATGGATGAAAGGTATGTCAATAAATGATGAAAAAATAGACAATTCCAGGGCCCAACATCTCCCGCAAACTGAACTTGTTGCATGTCCTCATGTAACCAAATACCTGTGTAGCATCCAACTTTGAAAAACTCATTCACTTGTTCCTTCATTTTACCATTGCACAGCTTATTTTAGCAGAGAATTTGGCGAAGGTTTTAGTGGCGAATTTGGTGGAACAGTGCTAAATGTGGCGGCCAGTTTGGCGAAGTCAGCTTATTTTAGCAGAGAATTTGGCGAAGGTTATAGCGGTGAATTTGGCGGAACAACACTAAATTTAGCGACAAATTTGGCGGACTCACAACTGTCGGAAAAGATGTCGCAGCTGCCGGAAAACAGTCGCCGGAAAATATGTCGCAGCCGCCGGAAAACGGGCAGCTGCCGAAAAATGACTGCCGGAAAATATGTCGCAGCCGCCGGAAAATGGACAGCTATCGGAAAACGGCTGCCGGAAAATATGTCGCAGCCGCCAGAAAATATGTCGCAGCTGCCGGAAAACGGCCGGCGGAAAACGGGAAACGGCAATATTTTACGGCGTTTTAGCCTTTTTGAACGGGAAACTTCTGAAGCCATTTTCTCCCAAATGACGAACTAGGTTGGGCTAAAATTTTGCAAGAAGGTAGCTAACACTCTAGTGCATCTCCAAAAAAAAAATTAGACAAACCCACATCACAGATTTCGATAAAAATGTGAATTGGCTGTAGATGATGATGGCCATTTTCTCGAAAACCGTGCACTATATTGAGCTGAAACTTTCCATGGTTGTTCTTCATGATGTTATGCATCCTCTGTCCAAATTTCATAAAGATCCAATTTGTGGTTTGTGAGATATGCTCAATTCAAATTCAGCATTTTATGTGAAGAACCATATGCATCAAAATTGTGAGTGTGAATGAAAAAAACAGCAAGCATAGTAGCTCCTCCCCCAAACTGAATAATTTGTCATATCCTCATCCAAAAGAAGAGTTGTCATCTTAGTTGGAAACATCCATCTCCCCCAAACTGAGGACACATCATGTACTCATGCTTATTAAAACTCTTCATGGCAAAAAACAAGTTTTGATTTCCACATCAATCCTCCATACTGTTATAAAAATTATTACTGATAAAAATGACCATTTTGCAAGTGTTGTGTATGGTAGGAATATTTCAAAGTAGTTCAAGAGATCCTCTCAATCATTTCCATTCTCATAAAAATAGTAATGAAAACCAATTGCAACAAGCATAAAGCCCATATCCAACTAAGAATGAGAATCTCAAAGCACTAAACCATTTCAAAAATAGTTGGTAGCCACCATATTCAACAAATCTATGTATCAATGAGAAAAACCTATGAATGTATGTATTTCACTTCATACATTCATGTAGCTTCCAATAATCTAATTTTGAAAACAGAGCATGGATCTGGAAATGACTATGTATTGCTGCTCCAAAAACTCAGATTACTGAAATATGTATTCTGCTATTACCTTCATTTTTGCCTTAGATATACCTTCACCTTCTGAAATGCAGCAAAGAAATGAGCTAGAAATAGATGGATGGTCATGAAACCGTGGGCTGAGCATGGCTTAACACTGACAATTGATGGATAGAAACCCTGTAATCATGAAATCTCATGTCCCCAAAAAACTTGGTTTGCTGCCATGGAAATATAAGCATGTTTTCCCAAATTTGTCTTTCATTATTATGGGAATATTTTCATAGTGACAGCAACATCTCTCTTCCATTATGAACTACAACATCAAATATGCAAAGACCAGGATAACAATTGTAAGCCAATGTGGGCATTACTAAATAATGAAACTCATACCTCTGAATGTATTCTCTGTTATATGGCAGCATAAAATTCTACCACTGCAAGTTCTCGAGAAGCAACACCAATGCCTTGTGTTCCTATAGCTGGTTCTTGTGTGACAGCAGTAGATCATTTTTTCATGGTTTTCTTGGCTTCTTGAGATAATTAATGAATTCAGAAAACTCCCCAATCATTTTTGCTTGTACTTCAAGAGAACATTTTCAATGAGAAAACAATCTGCAAACCTTGATTCTGGTCATAACTTGCTGCAAATTATTAAAGGACTACCTTTTAAACCGAATGCAAAGCATGCCCTCATGCATAATTTCCTCAATTTGCAACCATAGAGGATGTGTAGTTCTCACATGCAAAAAAACAAAAATGCCAAAGCTGGAAAGAACAACCTTCAAGCAACAGATTTATTTCTTCTTATTGTTGGTTTTTCTGTGGCAGTAACAATGATTCTTTTCTTGCTGCTGGTTCTTGTGTGGCAGCAGCAAGATTTTTTTCTTACTGCTGGTTCTTGTGTGGCAGCAGCAAAAATTCCTATTGTTGGTTCTTGTGTAACAACAATAAGGTATCCATTTTTTTTGTATGCTTGGTCAGTTGGGTTGATGAGATGTTGGGTTGGAATTTGAAGTGGATGTGCATGAATAATGAAGTGTTAAAACTGAGTGGGAAATGATGGGAATGGATGGACATAAAAGGCTATTTAGAAAATGGAAATGGCTAATGCTTAGTGGTTCTTCATGACATTTCCCCAAATCTTTAATAAATCAAAAACTCATGCTATTTTACCTCAAGTTTTACCTCCATGGAAGCCTTGGTTGACATGAATGGACTGGTGTATGCTGGAGCTATGTAGGTTGATCTGATGCTGAGACATATGTATATGAGAGCTAAAACTGGATGAGACTAAATTTGATCCATGATGTTGTGCTGGTTGCATGTAAGACTAATTACTGAGACAATTGATGAGCAGAAATTCTACCATAGAAGCAGAAAGTCCTTTCTCTTATTTTGAAAATCAACTGCTGAACTGAAAATGGAAAGGAATTACAAAACTACTGAACAAATGATGCTGCAAATCACAATGTTGAAACCATTAGATCATATAATATTCAGCTGCTACAAAACCGGGGTACAATTCTTACCATGCGAATGAATGTGCTGAAGTCGAGCATGGAAAGAAATCATTGGATTACCAGCCATTAATGTATGTCGTTAACCAATGTGAAGAAACTCACCTTTGATGACAGTGAGCTCTAAAGTACCTTAGTGCATCTTGACAGGTACGAATGGATGTGCTGGAGTCGAGTCACCTGCAAGATTTGTCAATCAAGAGGCATTGATGAATCCCCATGATTAACAAGAAGAAAATCTGCCATTGATTCATGCAGATACCAGGGCACTATAAAAACTCTAATCTTGATCTCAGATGATGTGTTGGAGTCGATGAGACAAGACCATTGGAAGGTGGACCTTAATGCATTCCACATCATCCAATACGAGTACAAAATAAATAATTGTGAAGAATCATAGTGAAAAATAGGACCAACATGAAACTTAGAAGCGGAAAGTATATGTGAAGTCATGATGTAGTAGTGATAGGAAATAAAATGGTTATGGTGACTACATAAGCAGTGGAAAATGAGACTTAGACATGAATGGATTTTTAGGGTTTTGAAATGAGGAGAGTGAATGAATCTACCATAGGGAAATTGGCTTCTTGAGGGGTTTCTTTCAGCAACAAGTGGGATGACAGGTGTCTAAAAATGATTTCTGGCATGTAGCAATGGGACTTGACTTCGGAAAAATTGGACTCTGTATGGTTTGCACATTAATCTCTCCATTTTTTTTTATGTGCTCAATCCAATTGCAAATTGATAAAAAGTCTTCAAGAGTTACTTGTGCATGCATTGACCTTCTTCTTCCAAGGACCTGCAAAACCTAGCATTTGCCTGCAATAAAACATGAGATGATGGAAGAAGAGAGATGATTGGTCTCTCTTCACCCAACACTTATGAAAAAAAACAACAAGCAATTACTCATAAAACAAATCCAAAGAAAAATGAACAAAGCAAAATCCATTTTATACTTGTGGCAGAGCAATGTCCATCTAGACTCACCAACGGTATTCTGATCATAGCTTCTTCGTTCCTTGTCCGATTTGAGTGATTCCAAATACAAATTAAATTAAATTCATAGGTCTATTTCCATTAGAAATAGGTTTTTAAAATTCTATGCAATGATCTTCCAAATCACTCAGTAACAGCCTGCATAACAAGGTGTTTTTTCAAATTCTGGACTAGACCAACAGTCACGGATTTAGGCTTAACTTTTTCGTTTGATAACGGATTGATGTGATTCCAATTGGAGATGAAATTAGATTAATGTAGGTATCTTCATGAGAAACATTTTTTTAATTCAACAAGAATTGATGGGTCAAATAATCCAATGAACAGTCTAGAAAATAGAGTTTCAGGAATGCAGATTTGGGACAGGTAGTCGGTATTTTGGTCATAAAATTTGCATACAACATCGGAATGGAGTGATTAAAATTGAATTGTAAACTAGATTCATAGGGGAATATACCAATGAAACAGATTTGCAAAATATGTCTAATAAGGCATCCAAAAATGGACTGTCCCAGCTCTGTTCCTAAGTTGCCAGCTTGACACCCTGTTAGTATTTTGGCCATAAAATTTTCGTTTGACACCCAATCTTATAAATTAAAATTGTTTTGGAAAGTAGATTCAAAGGGATACTTGGGATATAAACAGGTTTTAAAAATAAGTTCATTTGGTCTCCCAAAAATGGACTGTCCCGTCTATGTTTCAGTAAAATTTTCAAGCCAAAATGTCACAAAAATCCAATAAATTAAATTTAACCCCCAAAAAGTGATCGAAATAGGTGTGAATGATTTTAATGATGTAGATTTAAATATAACACACATCCATACCAAAAATTTCAAGCATTGAGCATGTAGATTGAGTTGCACATCATGTTGCAGCCACAGCTGCAACTCTTAAAAAAATGTCATAATGTTGAAATAAAGCATGTGCATTTTTAATGAATTCATGAAAACATCTCATACCCATTCCTTATCTTTCTACTTTCTGATCTTCCAGATCGCAACAAGGGGCAAGAAGAGAGCATACTTATTCAAAAATAAAAATAAAAAAAAGCATGGTTTTATTCTGTTACTCTATCCTACCCTATTCTACTTGGAAATATAAAAAAAAAATTCAAGTATATGCATATTTCCAATGGAGCCATTTTCGAAAAAGTGACTCAACTATGCTCATACTCCCAATAGAAAAATATAACTTTATGAATTCTAGGATATGAGAGATCAACTTCCCTTCAAATGATGGTGCCAAGAATTGGTGAAGTATGAAATGATGCTGCAGATCGATGACAGATTGAAACCAAGCTTCAATATAGTCATTGTTCCCTTGATTGCTCATGGATGTTACACCATGAAGATCCTTATTAAATTGATCTTCCTCAATGCATAAGATTTCCGGATCTAATGATGTGAATGATGCTTTTGGTTCCAATGGTTGTTCTCCCTCAAATATTACGTGTGTATTGTTGATCTTGTCTGCTTGCTTATGAGGACTAAAAGAAACTCCATCTGCAAAACTTGGATTTAAAACATGTTCAGGTCTCGTATGGATTTGCTACAACAATGCACAGCCTTTTTGCAATGGTGGAGATGAAGTAGAACAAGAGGGAAATGTAGGAACATTTTGCAGTTCAACACTGTAAGCATACTGTACTGCTTTATTATGGTTAGGGTGGAGGGTGGATTGGACAGGAAATTGTGGTGTGGCAAGGAGTTTGATGAGAAGATAGATGTGGCTGATGTAGATGATTGAGTTGTGAGGTTGATATTGAGGGACCAAGTTTTGTTGCAGCATGAGGGAGAGTGGCCATATGATCATAAGATGGGCCATTCCAACCTTGTGGGTAAGGTAGGTAAGAGTTAAATTAAGGCTGCAACAACTGCCATGGTGGAAGAGTATTCAATGGCTGAGTATGAGAGTAAGGAAATAGAGGGATAGAATTTTGAACCATAGATGTAGGCCATGGTTGACATGACTGTTGTAACGAGTTGGCTGCAACTCCCAGATCTCTTTGATATGTTTCTTTCATCCTTGGTAAGGAGGGGCAATGATCTGTGGAATGATTCAAGTCACATATACCACAACTTTCAAGATTATCCAAAGGGAAATCCATTGCTTCTCTTATTTCCTCATGCTTTTCCTTATCCTTCAAAACAACCAATTGTGAATCAGCTTTAGAAATGTCAAATAAATTGCTGATTTCAGCTCGTAAAACTCTTGTTTTTGCAGCAGATTTCAAAAATAGAGATAAAAGTTCCTTAGAATTCTTACCAGTCTTGAAGTTTCCTCTTGAATGCCTTCTACATAACTCACAAATGTCATCATATGCTATCTGAAATACATTACCTGTTCCGATCAGATTCAATATTTCTAAACATTCAGCTTGGATTCCCTTGAGTAGAAGTGTTTTTAAGATTTCCTTCCCCAGATTCCTCTGTTTGGATCTTTGGAGGTTATATTGAAATCGTTCTATGTATTTCTCCAAACTCTCTTCTTCTCCTTGTGTCATTTCGAAGATGTCTTCATTGACCCTACAATAATCTTGGTACCTTTTCAAGAACACATGTTTCATATCTTCCCAAGTTTGTATACAATTCCCACCGAGGCTCATGAACTATCAGAGAGCTGTTCCTTTTAAAGTAAGGGAAAACACATTCATTTTTTTATCATTAGCACAATAACCATATCCTCTACAAAGTACTTCAAATTGAAATAAAAATACATCAGGGTCTTCATTTTCCAAACCATGAAAATTTGGTAGAACATGTGGGGGAATTATTTTCGTTGGTGCCACTCCTCTCAAATCTCTGATAGGAAATTTGAAGGTAACAACTTCTCCATCTTTCTCACCTGCCATCTCTTCATTAGATTCTTCGTGTGCTATCTTGAGGCTCCTTCTTCGAATGTTCCTGTCAACTTGTCAGTAGAATGGGTGGTGCTTACAACACCACTAAGGGGAATGATAAGATTTATGTTGCAAAGATTGAAAATGAAATAAAACTGAATGTAAAGACGGAAAATTAACACTCAAAATAAATTCAATAAACTAAAATGTAATCATGCAACCTACATGCCCTATTTTAACAATGCATCTGCAAAACAATGTCAGATGTACTATTGCACAATTGATAACTTCCCCGGTAACTGTGCCAAAATTTCATGCCCACTATATGTCAATTAATTAAAACTTAACATGTAGAGTGCTAAACATAAATTATCAACCCAAGGAAGTCTTTTATTTCAAAGCTATCGTGCAAAATATATGCCAGTACAATTTCTACCTGACATTGTTATCTATTGGTATGCAATCGAAACTATTTGTAAACTAAGTCACAACTGCTTGAAAAGAAATCAATACTCAAACCTATTCATAAATCAAACTGTAAATCGAATACACTTCAAACAAGATCTAATTACGTACATCTAAAGAATTGTTATGTTGGCCAACGATTTACCAAATGAATTATCAACACAACGATTATGACAGATCCGATGAATGAAAGCATACAACTATGATAAGCTTAATAAGTGAAAGCATAAACAAAATAATAAAACAACTATGATAAGCTTAATAAGTGAAAGCATAAACAAAATAATAAAACAACTATGATAAGCTAAATGATTGAAAGCATGAATGAAATAATAAAACAACTATGATAAATCTAATGCATGAAATCGTGAATTAATAATTAACAGATCTATAAAATAAAACACCTACAATCAACACTACCAGCATCTGCTCATGGAAGAGGGACCTTCCTCCACTGAGCAGAGCTGGATCTCCACAATAGAAGTCTACAACTCCAGAATTAAGAAACTGCCAGCATGTATTATCATAATGGAAGAATTACAACAGATCTGGATCAAATCCTACATCATAACATTGTGGTATCTCCTATTTTGCATCTCCTACCATCCATCTCCTATCCTGCCTAATCTATCATGCTTAATCAATAAATATATCAATCCATCATCCCCTTCCAAATGAGATTGATTGCATATTTATACATAAAATTATCTCATGGAAATGAATAACTGAACCCCTAGCTTGTGATCTATAACAGCTGGAACATGGCCGTAACTGCTGGCAACTTTGGAACCGGCCGCAACACTAAATTTGGAAAATATCCTCTCGAAGAACCACCTACATATCGCAAACCGTAGCTTTGTTTGGTGATTTCCTCGCGATTCAGGTAAATGAGTATGTTACGCACAAAACCCATGTCTTCGATTTTTCAAATTCGTTTCCATCTGCCCAAAAATGAAGACGCGAATCAAGGTGTTATTATGTGGCATGCGTTTTTGGTTAAGGCTGTAACAGTTGGCTATGAGCGTCCTGTACGTGACAACTCACTCCACAAACCATCATTAGTAAAATTATGCATAATAGTATTTAGTTCATTAAAGATAAAGGAAAATAATCACTATTAACCACTTAAAACATCAATGGAAATAGCAGGCTGTTCAACACGCAGCTACAACAAATGGATGAAAAATGGAATGATAAATGAGAAATAATGGTAAGAAAATGGATGAAAGGTATGTCAATAAATGATGAAAAAATGGACAATTCCAGGGCCCAACAGGGATTCCAATCACTATGTCCCATTGACGTAGACATGCCATTTGCAGCTACTTAGGTTGATTCAGCTCATGTCCAGTCTAAAGTTTCCAAGGCAAACAACTTCATTGAGCACAGTCAGTACATTCACCAATAGGTTCATGACATATTGGATAGATCCAATTCAAAGTAGAAGCAGTGGCATGATCAACATTGGTTGCAACACAACTTCCAGGTGGGCAACAAAGTGTGGCTACGTTTGCAGAAGGAGTGCCTCACTGGACCCCACTGTAAGCTTCACCTACTCCGATTTGGGCCATACAACATCGCCAAGGTTGTAGGGGCAAGGCCTTTGAGCTTAGTATTCCACCATTCCTTGGTCTACACACAGTGTTCAATATGGACCACCTTCAACCCTATTTTCCACCTCTACTGGACACATCAGACATGGTAGAACAACTCACACCAACAGAGTTAAACCTAGATTGCATGGAACAAGACACAACTGATCGTATTATGAACACACAGTTCAAGAACACCTGTCAATAGAAGATCCATCTATTTTTAGTTGTTAAAGAAGGCCAACTCCTTCACCAGGGAAAGTGGCTCACCAAGGACCAAGTTCAGCAGAAGTTTCCTCGTCTCATGGATGATCTCAACACAATGGGGACCATTGCTTCTTAAGGGGGGAGGAATGATCCAGGAGGATATTGGTGGCCACCTGACTATACCAATTGGACTCAGATCATTTTTTCTTTCAGTTTTTCAGTTTCTTTAATTGTAGCACAATTTAATATTTTTGGCAGTTTTTTGGGACATGCACTTCTGGAGCCATTTTGAGGCCCTAAACGGCGTTTTTTTGGCATCGACCCATCAGCTAAACATGAGTCCATTTTAACACCCATATTCATGGTCAACATATTTATTCCTTGAATAAATATTTCTAACGATCTATTGTGTGTGTCAACTGAAGATAGTATGCCAAATTTATGACACCGAGAAATTGATGTACCAATTTACCCAACGGGGCCCAGATTCTGGTGTTTGACCTCCTAGGGTTAGGTTTTTGGATGTGTAGGGGTTTCCATTGTTTCTCAATAATATATAGGCCTTCAAGCATCATTTTAACTTAGATTTTAGAGGCCTGTATCCGCCACATCTCTTCTCAGAGATAAACTACCAGCACTCTAGCTAGTTAATTTCCATCCTATCTATAAACAAGTTTCAGTTCTTTGATATTAATTAAATGAAGTGTTATTTATGCTACATATTTGTATTTATGGTTATTTGTGTATTCCGTTGTGTTCCTGCATAAATCCATATCAGTGATATTACAACAATATTCTGTTTCTCGATCCTTCTTTGCATTTCCCCAACGAGGTCAGGGTATAAGGAGTTAGGGCTCGATCTGGTTGAACCTTTACAAGATCAGCCTCGCAAACCCCGATGGCTGCCAATGGGAGACAAAAATAAAAATGAGGGCGCAGAAGATTCTATAAAAAAATTTCTCAAGGAGGACCTTAAAAAAAAAGGAAGCCGATGATGGATAACTTCGCCCAATTCCTTCAACGACTGCCCACTGGTGGCACATCTGCATCCAGCAGCCACTCTGGAGGTGCAACCCCTTTTAAGGTACAAGTGAACTTTGAAATTTTGATGTTTGATGGCCTAATAAATGCAAATGTCATATATAGATGGTTGAATCTATTAGAAGGATATTTCTCGGTTCATGACTTTTTCGAACAGGAAAAGATTACTTTCTTACTACTCAAATCCACCCCCCATGTCAAGGACTACTGGTAAACCTACTGTGAGAGAAAGGACGAGGAGAAACACTCTCTGTTCTTGGACATACCCACTTGGAATTCTTTTGGAGATTCCATCAAGGAAGAATATTATACTATGTTGAGCTATGAGGACAAGTACATACAATGGACTACACTGCCACATCAAAGAGATCAAGATGTGCATGAGTTGACGAATATGTTCCATACCTTGTGCCATGCGATTTGCAACTACTTAGGCTGATTGGAATCATGTCCAGTATGAATTTTCCAAGGAGAAAGATTCATTGAGCACATTTAGCACATTTTCCAACAATTTCATGCCATATTGGACAGAGCCAATGCTAAGTACAAGAAGTGACATGATCAACATCGGGCGCAACACAACTTCCAGGTGAGCGACAAAGTGTGGCTACATTTACAGAAGGAGTGCCTCGCTAGACCCCACCGCAAGATTATCCTGCTCCGATATGGGCCATACACAATCACCAAGATTGTAGGAGACAATTCCTTTGATCTCAGTATTCCACCATACCTTGCTTTTCACCCAGTTTTCAATGTGGACCACCTTCGGTCGTACTTTCTATATCTACTGGACACATCAGACATGGAAAAACAACTCACACCAACATATTTAAACCTGGACTACATGGAACAAACCAAAACTGGTCAGATTATGGACACATAGATTAAGAACACCCGCCAGCAGAATATCTAGCTATATCGATTTTTCAAAGCAGGCCAACTCCTTCACGAGAGAAAGTGGTTCACCAGGGACTAAGTTCAGCAGAAGTTTCCTCATCTCATGGAGGAACTCAACACAATGGGGAGCATTGCTTCCTAAGGGGGGAGGAATGATCCAGGAGGATATTGGTGGCCACCCTCCTATTCCACTTGGACCCCCACCATTGTTTCTTTTATTTTTCCAGTTTCCTTAATTGTAGCATAATTTACAATTTTTGGCAGTTTTTCAAGTCATGAACTTCCAGAGCTGTTTTGAGGCCCTAAACGATGTTTTTTTGGAATCGAACCATTGAGAAGACTTGAGTTATTTCTCAACTTGATATATTTAATCAAAAAACATATTCCTTGGATAGATATTTCTAATGATGTATCATGTGCGTCAAACGAAGATAGTATGCCAAATTTACGACCTCGGGAAATTGATGTACCAATTTACCCAATGTGACTGATATTCTGGCGTTTGACCTCCTAGGGTTAGGTTTTTGGATGTGTAGGGATTTCCATTGTTTATAAATAATATATAGGCCTTCAAGCCTCATTGTAGCACTGAGTTTAGATGCCTATAGCTGCCACATCTCTTCTCAGAGATAAGCTAAGAGCCCTCTAGCTAGTTTATTTCCATCCAGTCTGTAAACAAGTTTCGGTTCTTTGATATTAATGAAATGAAGTATTATTTCTACTACATCTTTGTATTGATGGTTATTTGTGTATTATGTTGTGTTCCTGCATAAATCTGGATCAACATCAGTTGGTGGACCCATCGATACTTCATCTGTGCTAACGGGTTCTTTCCATTCCACAGGCCAGTCATCCACGATGGCCTCTAGTTGTGCATCAGAAAGTTTGTAATGTGGGAAACCACTACTTATCAAAGTCTCTTTGTGTGTGCACATGAATGGCATGTGGCCCCATTGAAAATTGAACAGTGCATTGATATTTTACCATCGCCTCTTATGATAATCGTGGGATCTTTGTGGTTGCAGCATGCAGCGCCTCCTAATATAGCCAAAATTGTATTTAGAATTCCTTGAGCCACCCTAATTCCCTAACGTACCAGAGGTTCTGATAATTCACTCCTTTGCAAACTTTGACATCCTCAACTTCCATGCCTTGGTAGTCTTCTTGCTCCATCCAAGCAACTAGCATGATCAAAATGAGAAGCCAACTATAAGTGAATGGTCGTTTCCCCACTTGTACTTCTCATGCATCATTTGTTAATGGGTTCATCAGGAACAAGGACCAATTCATATGCACATCCTTTGCGCACTGCTTAGCGCATGGTATGACCCCAGAAGTGCACTGGTTGGGTCGGTTCTTTCTTACCACCTTGCTAGTCCTAATCCTAGTTGCGATGTGGATAGCCTGCTCATTGATGTTCTTAACTACATATACGATCCCGTCACGCTGCAAGTTATACCTCTTCTTCATCTTCACCATCATTATTTTATCGTTGTCCTTTCCTCGAAAATGTTGTGATGGGTCAGGCCCCTCCTTGGGCAGCCCTATGATATGTGAAATCGTTTCAACGGTGTCTGGTACTACCCGGTCCAGCCACAAATAGCCTCCATGAAAACATGCTAATATATACTTCGCACATGCTTTGGATTCCACCAACCTTTTGAAATGCGGCATGTTGATGAGGCCTAACAACCTTGATATTTCCAATCCTCGTGCCCAATCATGTGGACTGCATGCTACTGGGCCACTGCCTACCTCTGTCACCGGTACAAATGGGTCTGTTGTGATCTCAGTCGATGATATTAGGTCATGATATTCATACTTAATCTTCATGATGGAGGGAATGATCTCCATGGTGCATTTCATGCCCTAGGGTATTGTTGCCATCCTGACCAAGTACATATGGTTTTTCATTATTTTGCATGGATTTGCATCAGGTCACCAGGGAGGAACATAGCCATGCATATCCGTAGTGGAAACCCTAGTCTTGTTCATGGAGTCCTCGGCTACTGATCATGATGCTCCCATCTACGCAACCGCCTCTTCCTGTGCTCGTGCGGAAGTTTTGGTCAATAGTTTCTTCTATACTAGGGACTTGGGCCAATACTACTAACACAAAACTAGTCGACACCCAAACCACCGTGATCTCCCTGAGCACTAGCCTAGATAGGTTTTACCCCATCTAGAAACACTTGCAAAGCAGATGAAGTCTCACCCAAGATGTTCGAGGGAGAGCTGACGGAACCAAGTTTCCGCAGTATGAAGGAGGACCATGTGTCTCTTTATTAACTTAGCGCAACCTTTATTCCACAAATCTAACCATTCTACTTATGCATTAACAGAATTATATCATCATTCAACAGATCTCATTATCATATCGGAATCACAGCAAACCCATCGAAGCACAAATATATCTAATAATATAACATCATTTAAAGTAGAAAAACATCACATCATTCACAAATCCATATCGCAGATACACATTGCATTCATATTTGGATCGCAGAAAATAGGAAAACAAGAAAATAGGAAAAGACACAATGATTCTGCTCAACTTCCATTGTGTCATATTAGTCTTCGCAACAAAATACAGAGTCTCCAAAATAGTTTTTCAGTTGCATACACAGCTCAAAACAAAGCTCACTAGTGCTTGCGAAATGCCAACCAAATCCTTGCTCAACTCGCCAAAAAGACCTAACATTTGAAATTATACATCTACTTATAGGCTTGCACCTTTACATCAATGGTCCACTTAACCAACTTCCTAACTAATTCTTAACAGATTCTACAAAATAGTGACCGCTATCCACAAACTACAGTCCAAAACTACAAAAGATGACCAAAATACATAAAATATTCTACTTCTGACTTGCGTGTTGTTTTCCACCTTGCACGACATCTTTGACCTTGCACAACATTTGCGATGCTATGCAAATAACTTATCCTGAAACATCTTTCCAACAGGCCCCCAACATAATCTTGTGGCTCGGCCTCGAGCCACTTCAGATAACATGGTGTATTCATTGATCTTTAGCTTGAAGTCCACGGACTGCTGAGTAATATCCTTCACCTATTCTTTTACCTTCTTAGAAATCTCTCGACTTCATGTCAATTCATGTGCTAATGGATGTTCAACCATCTTATCGATTAACCTCCTTTTTTCCTTCCTGAACTTCCTGTAGCGCAGAGCTTGCCTTAAGCGAAAGTTTCTCTCCAATTTCTTGGAACTCATACAACTGTGTACTACGCCTTTGTTGACTCTCCCTTGCTTTCGTAACGTGCTGTTGTAACTCCTTCAGCTCTGCAGACTTGGTGATCTGAACGACTGGTGGAATCTCTCTCAACGATGTCTTCAATGTCGTCAACTACCCTTCGGCCTCCTGCAACTGTGTTTTCAGTTGCTCCAGTTACTCGTCCTAGACTACACTGCCCCAAAATTGTGTTTTTAATTGCTCCAGTTGCTTCAGTCACCTTCTTGGCTTCTTGTTCCATCTCATCTACCTGTGTCGTCAGGTCCTCAATGGCACTCTTCCTCTCTACTACTTCTTATAGCAGTGTGTTTGGATGTAATAGTTCCTGTAACTCCGCATTATCACGCTACAATTGTGCAATGACCGCCCCAAGAATTGTTGCTTTCACCACTGCATCTAGCTCCACCATGCTCTCATATAAGTGCTAACACACATCCATAACTGCCTCTTCCAATCACAATTTGTTGTCCCAGAGATGCACTTTCTCGACCACTAATCGATATTTTTCTTTTTTCAGCTCCTCATTTTCCTTAGCGCTCTTCGCCATCAACTCCTATTTTTCCTTCTTCAACGCTTCGACCTCTCTCTTCTCTTCTGATTGTTTCTCCTATGATCACAAGAGCTGACCACTGATACTTTCTTTTCTATTTGCCAACTCCTGATTGGTGACCCTCTGCATATGCACCAATGCCTATGTGTAAAACACATTGATGTCGATGGACAAATATTGTAACTGCTGCAGGAAGGAATTAAGATCCTCGTTGTTGTTCTCGATCATAGTCTATGGAATTTATTGTTGACGTAATTGTAAATTCGGAATGTATTCACTTGTATTTATTATCTATTGTAACCCGATGTTTATTTCAGGATGTTATCATGTTATGTCATGCCCCGATGTTCCGATCGGGAGAATCAATAATGTAAACAAGTCATGTCAAGTCATTGTGGGTAACCCTGCCATTGTCTAAGGGTTAAAGTCCCCGTAGTTCCGGGGCACTAGGGTTATTAGACTCTTTTAGGAGAGGTCAGCCCTAGTAGGGTTTTAGTCATGCCGGGATTAGTATAAATAGAGAGTTCGACTCTCTATTTATCATACATCACAAACACACTCAAGTGTAGCGCATAGTTGAGGAAGGAGAAGACACTGGGGCTAGACAAGAAGAAGGTTACTACTGTCAGGAGAGCATCTTATTGTTTTGTGGTTTTACCTTTTGTACTGATTCTATCTATGAGGAAGTTGCAGGGTTTTTTCCATTTATGATTTCCCCAAGGAAAAAAACTGTGTTCATTGTCTCTTGTGTTTGATTTTTGTACTTATTTTTCTCTCAGTTAAAGATCCTAACATAATGCTAGCTTGAATGTTGAAAAACTAACATTTATACATTTTGAACCTACGTCCCATTGTTGATTGATCCAGAGGTCTGTACAGGTGCTACCTATGGGGTATTCTTCATAACTACATCAAATAATGAGTCAAGGCATGTTCTTACCTTAGCAAATCCTTCTTGTGTTGATTTATTCATCTCTTCAGTTGTCACATCTGTTGCGGTTCAAATTGCTGCAACCAGTCGGTTCAATTGTGCCTCAATCCCTGGGCTATGCTACTTGTTGCACCCTACTCCTGTCACTTCTTCTTTATTGATTCTTCAAATGCTCTCGCTTCCTCTGAGTTAGTAGGGGTTCGCAATGACTCTTATTCATTAATTATGGTGGCTCTAATGATCAAGATTAGATACAGGATCAACCGGTGCATCTGTTGGTGGACCCGTTGATACTTCGTCTAGGATGACAAGTTCTCTCCATGTTATCGGTCAATCATCAACAATGGTCTCTAGCTCTGCGACAGACAACTTGTAAGGTGTTGGTAACCACTGCTTCTCTGGTTCACACCGTGCCTGCACATGAATGTCATGTGGTCTAATCACAAACTAAGAAATACTTTGAAACTTTGTCATGGCCTCCTCAGACAATGGAAAAACTTTCATAGTTGTCACCTATAGCCCTTCCCAATAGATGTAGAACTGAATTGTGCAATCCTTAAGTCTGTCAACTTCCTTCACCCACCAAAGGTTTTGGTAGCATGCGCCCTTGCAGATATTTACTGCATCAACCTCCATTCCTTGGTAATCGTCAGTCTCCATCCAAGCCACGAGTTTAATTAAGATCAAAAACCAACTGTATGGGAACACCAGTTGTCCTGCCTTAACTTCCATTGCATCCTCTATCAACTGGTTCATTAAAAATAGTGAACAGTTCATATGTACTCCTTGTGCACACTAATATGCGCAGTTCATCTGCCAATACCTTCTCCTCTTCATGCAGTAGGACACATCGCTGTAGAATCTCGTCTGGTCTCAGCTTATAGAGTTCTCCAGCAATTAACTGGAAATCCGTGGTTCAGACAACCAACTGCTTCTTCTGAATTTTAGTAAGTTCTTCTAGTGTTGTTCTTGTTTCCAAAGCTGAACTATTTGTTCATAGTAGTCATCAACCATCTCTACTTTGAATAGTTGTGCATCTGGTAACCCATCTTCAATGTTTGTAGGTTATTCACCTATCTCAATTCGTGAAAAGTGGTTTGGGCCTTCATTCAAGCAAATTGGCTTCACAATTATCTCAAAATAAAAATTTTGAAAGAGAATTAGCCAATGACATATCTTCGCCCCCCAACATAGGCTTATTCACCAGGTATTTCAAAGTAGAGTGATCCATGAACATCTTGAAATGACCTCCCAATAGATAATGTCGAAAGTTCTGTAATGCATATACCATTTCCAACCCTCCCCTCTCTGCCATGGTATAATTCTTCTCTGCAGACGACAGATTCCGACTAGCGAAAGAAATATGGTGGTCAATGTCTCCTTTGCCTGGCTATTCCAACACCACACCCAGCACAATTGACGATGCATCAACATGAACATGGAACTCCTTCGTCCAATCCGGAAAACCAGTATTGGAGCGGAGGCCATCTTTTCCTTCAATGTGTCAAGACTTCGTTGACACTCTTGACTCCATGCAAACTGCTCATCCTTCTTCAGCAACTTCTCCATAGGTGTTATGATCGCGGCATAGCCCCTGATGAAATTTCGGTAATACCTTTTATGGCCTAATGTCACTCTAATTTGCTTCACATTCGTAGGTGGCGGAAAATTCAAAATTAGTGCAATCTTGGATGGATCAACTAGCAGTCCTTCCTTACATACAATGTGCCCAAGCAACATCCGAAAAGGGAAGAAAAATGTGTACTTCTTTGAATTTGGCATGATCTAATGCTATCGACACTGCTCCAACATCAGTTGTAGGTTTTCCATATGGTCCCTGATCAATCCATAAACCATCTAGTCATTCATGTAAACAACCAGAAACTTCTGAATAAAATACTTGAAAGCAGGGACAACAATCCTAAAAAATATCGTAGGTGCATTATTCAGTCCAAATGGTATCACAATGTACTGAAAACATCCCCATTCAGTAACAAAGGTTGTCTTATGGTGATCTTCTTTCGTGATCTTAATTTGGTGATAGCCATAAAATCCATCTGTGAATGAGTAGATCTCTTGACTGCCCACTCCTTCTAGTACCTCATCAGTAAATGGTGCTGAGAATGGATCATGTAGACATGCATCATTCAATTTTGTGAGGTCAACACAAATATGAACCTCACATGTCTTCTTATCTTGTACCACCATGGGACTGATTCATTCTAATTCCTCAACTAGTTCTATTATCCCAGCATCTATCATTCTGTCGAGCTCAACCTTGACCCTTTCATTGTATCGCGGATTCGGGCAATACGAGTGCTGCTTCATAGGCTTCCATATGGATTCAACATGATCTTCATTTCTCCCAAATCTCTCAGTATCCCCTTCATCTCATAAAACTTTGTAGGAAACAAATCTTGGAACTCATGCAACAGATCTGTGATCTTCACCATTGTCTCTTCATCCTAGTAGTCCCCAACATTCATGAACTTTGCTTTCTCCTCTGTCTTAATGTTGAGCTTCCAAATTTTCAATGGTTGATTCATTTGATCTGTCGGTACCTTAGGTGTTGTGACATCCCAACTTCCTTTTGTCTCTAGGATATTGATGTTGCTTGGATTTCACCATCATGAGGCCCTCCTGTCACATTGTAGCACTCCATCATCGACTGCATCGTATGTGTCTTGTGCAAGTCCACCAGGCATGCATCTGGAACTACCTTCAGAACAACGTCGTGGATTTGTTGTAGTGCACTATGAATGGATGGATTGGTATCCGTGAAACTGAAGGTGTGATTGAAGAAAATCGAAAACTCTTCTCAAGTATTGATCTCTCTGCGCAACTCAGTTGATACATACCATAGTCACGGCATTTCATCCAATGTGAGAAAAAAAGCATGTACCCACTCATCCTTTGGTCATGATACCCACATGGTCTAGAATGCAAGCAGATGAGCATTGGGATAATTCCACCCATCATACCTCTCTATGTGTTACTATTTCTCTTCGCCAAAGTGAACCGTCATGAACCTGTGACACTACGACCACCCGTTGAACAGATTCTTATGTGTCTCCCACCAACATATTGGGGTATCCTTCAACACTTCATCTAATTCCAATAATATATGTGGTTCAGAAACCTTATCTTCAAATTCAACAATAAACTTAGACAACTCAGGAAATATCCCATATACTAGAAACTCAGCAGTCTCTTTTGTGACTCGGCACAATGATTGGGTGATTAAACCACACTTCCGAAGCGATACCTCATGCATCTGATTCTGCCAATTTTCCAAGGAATCATCAAAGCCAAAAGATGTAGACCTAGATTTTCGCCATCCCAACTTTTCGTCAACAGTAGGATGGATGCAGTCTTCTGAGATGTTGTAGATATTATCCCATTCCCCAACAAATTTTTGTTTAACTCGTTCAACATACCTTATTCCTTCATTTGGATCCATCGAATCTATGAATCTGATATCATGTTTTTCAAAACTCATCATGCACTTCTTTAAATTGATCACTATCAAACTATCATTGGCTTATCCAATCCCCAATAGTGCAGGATATGATCTTCCCCCATCAACAACCTCACTCACATCGAATTCCACGTAAGTATTCATTCCTTGAACTTCTAGTGATATAGGTGGAACTCGCCCAATTGGTGTAAGTCTGGCCTGGTTAGCCAATTGCAATTGTACTAGGAACCAAACTAGCTGTGAACTCCCCATTTTATTCCATGTCTTCTTTGTCAGAATGTTGACATCCGAGCCTAGATCGAGAATAAATGAATCTACCTCGTAATCCCCAATTTGAATATTCATCCTCATCTATTTTCCCATTTTCCTCTTATGCAGGGAGTTCACAACAAACTCCCTTCTCCCATTCTCTGCTCGATGCAATAGATTCACAATATCGGTGAGCGCATCATGGTATTTTTCCAACAACAGACAACTTTCAAAGAATTTTTGCAAGGTACCATGTTGTCGCGATGGTCCTGCTACCATGGTGGAATAAAAAATAGGTGACTTATGTGGATCTCTTCTTATTGCGTCACATGCTTCAAAGAATGTGTCATGCTCAGTGTCGATGTCAAATTGTACCTTCTTCTTCCTGGTCAATCAAACTTGTGGAATTGGGACATCATCTCCTGTCGTTGCACCTTCATGAGTGATTATAGCAACATCAGCAGACTCAATTCTAGGTTCTGCTAAGATCGTCGCAACTGTGAGTCCTTGGTTCTGGTTTGATGGTGGATTCATTGGCTGGTTCACATTCTGATTTGAATTTTGGTTATGATTATGAATATTTTTTTGGTTCTCGTTCTATTTATGGTTTTGGTTCTGCAAATACGGAATGTTCCTTGCTTGCCACTTAATGATCAATTACATACAGTTCTCAACAGTGTGATCCACAGCGATACAATGAGTACAATGTGCTTGAAAATTCAGGAAATCTCTCTGATAATGTCCCAATACTTCACAATTATAACATTGCACAGGTCTGCGACCTCATCATCCTCCACCTTGTACTCCTCCACCTTGTACTCCTCGAAATCCTCCGCGGAATCCTCCTTGCTGCTGATATTGTGGTTGATTGACTAGTTTATGTTGCGAGGGATTCGACTGTAATGGCGCATGCTGAGGTGGTGGATCATACTATGGCCCAGTATACTATGAATTCTATGGAGCATACTACATCTAATTGAAATGCAGTTGTGGTGGAGAAAACTGTGGTTGTGATTGTGGTCGCGGTACAAACTGTGGCTGAGGTGGTGGTTGTACCACCAGCGGTTGTTGCTGTGGTTGTACCATTTTATGCTCTTCTCCATTCACATAGTACATTTCATCCATCGTCCTCTCCTGAAGAAAATCATATGTGTGACAATCCTTATCTGCATGCCCAACTAATCGAAAAAATGTGCAATACAAATTCATCGGTTTCGTGACCATCTTCTGCACATACACACAATATTTATGTCGATTCCCATGAACTTGGAAGATGTGGCACCATGGCATGCCACCATAACTTAATGGATTTGGATCTCTCGACAGTATGTAGTTTCAAAAATCTAGGCACCGATATTTATGATGTCCTTCCACACGACATCAAGTACACCATATTTCTTCGCGATGTTCTTTCCCTTTCTTGATGTCCTGCATCTGGATCATCAATTTTTACAATTGAGACTGAATTGATTCATACCAACTCCCATCTCACCCATAGGAGAAGCCTCCAAATTCATCGTGATCTCCAGAGCCTCGCTCTTTGTCGCAATATTTTGCTGCATCAAATTAAATTCGATATGCGGTACCAATTTCATGATGAACCATTCCTTATGTTTTACATCACTCGTGTCAAAACTGACTCTCGCTATCAGTTTCTTGAATCATTGATCAAAATCTTAAATCCTCTCATTTGGATATTACTTAATCTATTTTAACTCTATGATGTATTGCGCCTCATATTTCGACTTCATGAACTCTTTGATTAGTCCTTTTCTAATTTCACCCAGGGTCTTCACTGGAGTCCGCGTAGAAACTTGTACAAACTTCATTATCCAATCCATTGCATGACCTCGGAGGGTCTTCGCCAACTGACCCTTCTTAACAGCATCATCCTGAGCTTTTTTTCCTGTCCAAACTTCTTTGCACAGAATCCATTATTTCTTGGGATCCTTAGTCCCATTCCCATGAAACAGAGATAACTTTACATCATCGTTCGCCATCCTGGGCCTTCTTCCTATAGTTTCTGATCCGATATTATTATAGTGTTGTTGACACATCTGATAAGTTGTTGTCGATATTTTATTCCTTCCTGAGTGTGGAGTAGTGTACGGAGATGTGGGTACGATGTTGATTGGGGTTGATATTTCTTCAGGCTCAGGCGTAGCCTGGTCGTCTCCTTCATCACTGTAGGTTCACTTCGTCCCTTGTGATATCCTCTTAGGGCATTGTGCCTCGGTCGCAGCAAGACCCTCTCCTATCCTCTACCTCTTCTCTTGTTGAAACCTTTCTCCACCTCATGTAAGACCACTTTTTAGAAATAATAGATCAATTCTATGAGCAATGATGCTAAGAAGAATCACATGAAATAGATCTTGCTACTAAGAATTCTCACAAGCATACACAGGAAAAATAGAGAGAAGAAAAGAGACTGAATCACATGAATGAAGAGATGAATATTGGTGTGTATCCTTCCATTGAATAATGATGAATAATAGTGTACATAAATATTACATCACTCATAGGAAAATCGAATTGTATGGAAACAATTCATAAACCTCAAAAGGGCTGACTTACCAAAATAAAGCAAATCCCCATAGGTGGCGAAAGCACTTCAAAAATTTATCAAGGACCTCATGAGTTGGAAAAAGCATGAGTGAGTTGTCAAGGAGATGGAGAAAAAAATGCTAATCCTATAAAATGGAGAAAAAATAATGGAGGATGGGTTGGAAACAAAAGCTCCCAGTTTCCTAGTTGACTAGCTTTTATCTTATCCATAGAAAAGCAAAAAAAGTAGAATAAAGCAGAATCTGCTGTAAAGTCTTGTATACTAATTCTGGATGGTCAAAAGGTGGTCAAGATCAACCCAAAATTGGAAATAAATCATTCCTAGGATATATATGGCATGTATTGACTTTAAGGTGCAAGTGGATGCCAACTAATTAAGCTAGTGGGTTAATAATTAATCAAATAATGATTAATTATTTTATCCTAAGTTGTGAGTGGGTTTAATATATTCCAACACCCCCCTATAAGTCTAACTTTATGATGGTATGACAAAAAATATGGATGCATATGGATGCATATAGGGCACAGCAACAAGGCTATGGTCACCCTTTAACAATTATTATGTCCAGAAAAGTGAGGAAATAGGCAAAACCACATGGGGAAAATCCTCCCTCAAGATAGGACAAGGCACAAAATTTGAAATATGTCTTCAACATATCTTCATATTCACTTTAATGATCTGACTGAACTGCTTCTGGATGAAGGACTTGCTCAAGAAATCATGAACTCCATGATCATGCGCTGGAGAGTAAAACCTGCAAGAAGGAAGAGGAGAGACTCATTGTATCTTATCAACTGATGAAGTAGGAGCATTATATGAATGCTTATTTTTGATGTCAAACTATGATCTACAAACATAATCTGAAATGGAAAAGAGATCTGTGCATACTCCTTTCCAAAGAGTACAAAAAATAAAGCAATTTATTTCACACCCAATTCCCTGAATAGCTGCAAAATTTTGATGTGAATCACATGTCAATATTCCAATCTGATGTATCACCTGTATAGATCTTATATGAGGCTGATAACAGTCTGATATATCAGAAATATTAACATATGGAACAGCAAGGGCAAAGGCTTCAATGGCTCCATGAGGATATAGGGCTAGACTAGAAAAATTATGAGCAACTGGGGAAAACTGATAGGTCTAAAAATATGAATGATGAATGGGCATAAGATATGAATCATAAGTGTTTAGAACAGATCCAAACATGTTTAATATCAGTCCATATATGACTAATTTCATGGATAACCAGCCACTAAAAGTTAGGAAAGACTTCAAATCATGTAAGATAAATATCACTGCATAAGAGACCAATGAGGAATCGACTAGTGAACTAGGGATTTGTATAGTCTTAGGATTATTCAGAGCTATGGTATATGGTATGGATGGTGGTATGATATGTGTATCAACCTGCAAATATTCTTCTAAATCAGAATCCAAAGGATCACATCTAAGCATATCAATAGACTCATGGGAATACACTGGTAATGAATCCTCTGTATGAAAGGAGGAAATAAGGAGATGTTCAAAATATTCAAGAAGGCTCTGAGTCTTGATGCCAAGAAAAAAGGAGTATATGCTGAAGCACATTTGATCAAGTAAGGTAAGTGGTATGGCACAAATAAGGCTTGATTTGGCTACAAACATCCTGGAAATCACTGGGTTGCGCACCATCAATGAGAGAGGTATGCACAAGGTGTGAAGAATCTGGCACATAGATCTCAGAATCTAATATAGGAGATTTAGAGAACAATGAATCAATTATAGGATCATAATCAATATAAATATCATCATCAGCTCCATATGTCACTTCTTTTTCTTCAATAGTATCACAAGAAGAAAAATCACCTTCAAGAGACACAGAAAAAGATGGCTCTTCAATATTTGCTTCTTGATTGAAGGAGGAAGCATTCGAATCAAAGAGGGCAGAAGAAACATGAAATATATGATAAACTTCTTCATCATGATCAAATTCATCAAATAATTTAGAGGCCAATAAATCTTAAGAAAGAGAACAAGAGGAGATGCTAGGTTCGCTCCATGCTTCATCTTCAATTTCCTGCAAACCAAAAGCTTTGTCCAAAATTTTCCAAAGCTCAAATGGAAATTCAGCAGAATCTATGAGATGATATATATTTGGATACATTACCAAACACATAATTACATAAGCTCTATCACAATTATTTATCCAGTCAATCTTCTCTTCATAAGACTCAGGTTCACTCAATGCACCAATGGAGACATCAAAGAGACATTGCCTCTTCAAGTATGCACTCATCTTTGGCTTCCAATCAGCATAGTTGAAAGGAGATAGTAGAGGAAGTTTTGAATCCATATTGAAGTTGTTGATATGATCTAAGAGATACTCTTTGTAACCTGCAAAACAAACTAGGAGAAAATATTGTAACCTAGACAAGCTCTTCTTTAGAGAGGGATAGGAGTCTGGATGCGCTCCTCAACTCTGTAGAACTTGATCAACCTTGTAGCTCTGATACCATGCACAAGATGGAAAGGTTGTGCTCCCTGTAGATTTTATACCATGTATAAATAATAGATCAATGCTATGAGCAATGATGCTAAGAAGAAGCACATGAAATAGATCTTTCTACTAAGAATTCTCACAAGCATACACAGGAAAAATAGAGAGAAGAAAAGAGACTGGATCACATGAATGAAGAGATGAATATTGGTGTGTATCCTTCCATTGAATAATGATGAATAACAGTGTACATAAATAGTAAATACCTCATATGAAAATCGAATTATATGGAAACAACTCATAAACCTCAAAAAGGCTGACTTACCAAAATATAGCAAATCCCCATAGGTGGCTAAAGCACTTCCCAAATTTATCAAGGACCTCACGAGTTGGAAAAAGCATGAGTGAGTTGTCAAGGAGATGGAAAAAAAATGCTAATCCTAGAAAATGGAGAAAAAATAATGGAGGATGGGTTGGAAACAAAAGCTCCCAGTTTCCTAGTTGAGTAGCTTTTATCTTATCCATAGAAAAGCAGGAAAAGCAGAAAAAGTAGAATAAAGCAGAATCTGCTGTAAAGTCTTGTATACTAATTTTCGATGGTCAAAAGGTGGTCAAGTTCAACCCAGAATTGGAAATAAATCATTCCTAGGATATAGATGGCATGTATTGACTTTAAGGTGCAAGTGGATGCCAACTAATTAAGCTAGTGGGTGAATAATTAATCAAATAATGATTAATTATTTTATCCTAAGTTGTGAGTGGGTTTAATATATTCCAACACACTTTCCTCCTTAACTTCCCTCATAGTCTCGTCATAAATCCCATCCATATATCCCATATCATTCCATTCACCCCCCCTCCCCCTCGTCTCCACGGTACCTGCAGCCTATGCACACCATGGCTCTACTCATCGGAGTTCATCTTCAATATGAATTTTTCACATATGAGCATCTTAATTGAAAGTTGCAATGATAACAAAAACCTACCTCTTGGTCCTTTGAAGAAATCCCTTTCCGTGTCGCTGTAATATTTAACTATGTCAACTGCGAACTTAGTGATGTAGCCCTCCAAGATGTTGTCAAGCCAAAATTCAACATCCCTTGATGCTCTTTTGTCGACCTCCTACAGCTGCTGGATCAGTTTTGGAGTCCAGCCAGTTGGTTCGCCTCCTTGGAAATTTGTCTTCCGATAGGTCAATCGTGCCAACCACTCGTACAAGATGATCAAAAAATTAGAAAATAATGACTCGTGTAGATTAGAATACAGGTGCCTCTCCATCCACTTCTATGTCATTACTCCATGGTTCTAATTCTCTTCCGCAGAAAATGCTCGTTCCTTCTGATCAAACTAATCTTGAATTTTCAGTCTCATTGGATGCCACAACATGTCCTCCTTCTAGACACACTATGGTCCTGACAATGGAACCATTTTTTGACACAGATCCATCGACAGGGGTTCACTCTCTGTTGACACCCTTTCCACAGCAATCTCCCTGACCATCGACCCAGACAGGTTTTACCCTGTCCATCAACACTTGCGAAGTAAATGAGGTCTCACCTGAGATGTTTGAGGGAGAACTGTCGGAACCAAGTTTGTGCAATAAGAAGGAGGAATGAGCATCTACTGTCAAAATTATCACGAAATAACTTAGTATATCCCAACATTAGTTCATACATTCATAGCATCATTTCATCATTCATCATATCCTATCATTCTCAGATTGCAGTAGAGTACCAATGCATAAAGAGATCTACCAACATCGCATCATTCATTACAAGAAAGAATCACATCATTTAGAAATAAACATCATATTGTGATATCACATCACAGAAAGCAGGAAAATGGGAAAACAGGAAGAAGTAAAAAGACACAGTGTTTCTTTCAATTCTTCGCCATGTCATGTTAACTTCGCATCTAAACATAGTTACATAGTTCATCTCTTGCAATGGTTCGATCTCCATATCTAGATGATTTAACATTTACAATCCTATATATATTTATAGGCTTGAACCTTTACATTGGTGGTCCACTTAAGTCAACATCCTAATTACTTGGACCAAAATCTACAAAACAATGACCAAGAACTACAAAACATGACCAAAATATGCAAAATATGACCAATCCTCCTTGTGCGCCATATTCCTCCTTGCACAACAACTTTGACTTTGTGCAACATCCTTGATGTTGTGCAACTAATTATCTCCAAAACTGCATGCCAACATAGCATATTCAATTTAAGCATGTGTTTAAACCAATTACATCCATGGATACAAATATTCATAATTACACATGAAATTGGAAGAGAAATGGATATTTATATAAATGTAAAACAAAGATACAAAAATGTTGATCCATCCATTATGATCACTCATAGACGTAAATACAATATAATACAAAATGTTCTGCTACTAAATGACAACCTCTGTTGGCACCTCGTTGGAACCTAGAAACCGTGTCCCTCCACCTGGTCCTCCACCACTTCAATCCTCAATTTAATGATAAGCTCACAAAGAAAATGGAAAGCTTGGGAAGAGAGAACCAATGGATTCCTCAAAGGAAAAAGGGATGCAGAATCAAGCATATAAGAATGGGGAAAAATTTCACTAAAATATCCTTACTCTCCAAGTCTCTCCTCCTCAAAGGCTTTACAATAACTCAATAGATAGCCCCTAAATAGGAAATGAAGGGTCGAATCAGAGCTTTTCCTGACATATGGAAGGCCAAGGATCAAAGAATTTATTACTTGTTGGGTAAAACTCCAAATATTTTTTATTTTTAGCATAAAACCCGATGTACGCAGGTGACAATGGTGCAAGCTACCTATACACAAGTTATAGACTTGTGACCCGCATGTATTCTCAAAAGTGTTTTTTAAATGGTTAAATTGGAGCATCGAGGGTATGGTGAGTAAATGGGATATAGTAAGTATTCATAGGGACAAGGGAAGTCCATTAAGGCATGATGCATCAGGTGTGGAAAAACATGCTATAGCATTAACATTTAGATAACTCTTTTAATTGAAGTCCTTCTTGATAATATCACTGAAGTGAACAATTCATGTTCTCTATTAATTAACTGAAGTCTTTCTTATGATCAATTTGAGTTATATTTTATTTAACTGAAGTCTTTATCATCACTGAAGTGTGCAAATCAAATTCTCTCTTATCTTATCACGTCTTATTTGTATGTCTTCTCATATTTGCATGGTCCATATGTGCCAACTTTAATTTATCTATCATATCAAATATACTAAGGATATTTTTCCAATGATGTGATCATATTGTTCTACTATCATTCCAAGTGGTCATATTGCTAAAGTAATTCACTCTAGAGGTGGTGAGTCCCTACAAGAGACTTAATCACTCATCCATCTCTAATACCATGGTTAGTATTACATCACACACCATTCACATTTTGACTTGTAAAGCATTACCTCAACACATTAGAATCTATCTTGACACACAAGATATTAGTCTTGACAAACAAGATTGTACAACATCATCACTATGAGATACAAAGAATTTACATTGACACATGGGGATTAACCTTTACAGATAAGGATTAGTCATTCTTGACTCCAACTCAAGAATTTGCTCCAAGTTTCCTGATTCAAACTCAGGATCCCTAAAGCACTACCTCAACACCCTAGCCTCAATCCTAGTGCAAAAGATTGGATTGGAGAATGACTCGTGATGTTACAACTTTAACACTCCCTCTGAGTGAGGGAGGAATTATCTTCCATGCTAAGTTTTTTCTCGAAAGCACCTATACGTTGTCAAGGATAGAGGATTAGTCAACATATCTATTATCTTCTCATCAGTAGAAATGTACTAAAATATTTTGAAACCTCTCTAGACCATGTCTCTAATGTAGTGGTTCTTCATTTCAATGTGTTTCGACTTATCATGAAACACAAAGTTTTTTGAGAGCTTCATGCGGCTCTTACTATTAGAGCAAATGACAGTAATTTCAATATTCTCACCAATCAACGAGTAAGTATATTCCTATGCCACATAGCTTCTCAGCAGGTGACACCAGCTAAAATATACTCTACTTATGTATTACTCTAAGCTATGGAGTCTTTCTTCTTACTGGAAAAAAAGATCATTGCTGATCCTAAGCTATAAAAAAATCCATATGTACTTGTTTGGTATATAATACTACCACCCTAATCAGAGTCAGCATAATCAAATAGCGTTACTCCTCCACTGGAGGCATATATGAGTCCATAAGAAATAGTACCTCGAAGTTATATAAGCGCATGATTGGAAACAACCCAATGTCTATGTATTGACTCATACATGAAATGACTCAAGATACTCACTACATAACATATGTATGGACTATTATGTATCAGATACATCAGTGAACCAATGAGTTGTCTATACATGGTATGATCCACTAGATCCCATCCAAAATCTAACTCATGTAGTTTCTTGAGATAAGAAACCATTGGTGTAGACATGGATTTACAATCCATCATACCAAACCTACACAACACCTCAACTATCTACTTTCCTTGAGAAAGAAATATCTCATCTATCCATTGTAAAACTTCCAAACCAAGAAGGTAGTCCATAAAAACCAACTCTTTCATTTTGAACTCATAAGTGATTTTCCTTTTGGACTAAGCTATATGTTGTTCCTCTCGAGCAAGGAAAAATTCATCAACATAGAGAACCAAGATCAGTGGTTGGTTCTTCACAACCTTGAAGTACATGTTTGGATCAACTTTACTTTTGGAGAAACCCAATCTCTGAAGATAACTATCAATTCTCAAATACAAATCCCTCAAGGTGTGATTAAGCCCATACAAGGCTTTCTTAAGTTTGAAAACATGGGACTTCTTCCCATGAACTACAAATCCCTCAAGTTGTTGTGTGTATACTTTTTATTCAACTTCACCATTGAGAAAGGCAGTATTCACATTCATCTAGTGAAGCTTCCACCCCAAACCTAAAGCAAAGGAAATCATCGCTCGAATAGTGGTATACCTTACCATAAGATAGACTGTCTCGTGATAGTCTATCCCTTCTTTCTATGAGAAACCATAGAAATAGTGATTTATACTTTTCAACGCTTCCATCAACTGCATGTTTGATTTTATAAAGCCACCTAGAAGTTACTAAAGACATCCCTTCAGGTTTAGGAACCACTTCCCAATAATCATTATTCATGATATATTTGTATTCTTCTATAATGGAATCTTTCCATACTTACTGCTTAGAAACTTATTCATAGGTGGAAGGCTCTAAATCACTAATATGACTCATCTGTGCTACATATATTGAATATCTTTCATGTATATTTTGCTCTCTAAATATTCCTGATGGTGCTCCATTATTTTCTTCTTCATGTATAATTTCTCAACACCATGCATGTCTCCTCTTAGCAAGAGGCTCATCAATAATAAATATTCTACTAGTTCTACTATATATTTAGGGTTGGTATATTATAAACCCACTCCATTCTTAGGATAATAATATTTAATCATTTCTAATTAATTTCCTATCCACTAGACTAGATAGTTGGCATCCACTTGCACCACTTGGTCAACACTTGCCATATATACCCTAAGAATTCCTTTATCCTGATTCTGGTTAGATCCTACCCAATTTATTGACTTCCATAATTAGTAAGTGTTCCTTCCTACAAATTATGTCTTTATTGTGATTTGTTTTTTCGTTTCACTGAATAAGGTAAAGCTAGTCAACCAGGAAACTGCTATCTTTTGTTTCCAACCCATCCTCCATGATTTTCTCTCTTTATTCAAGTATTAGCATGTGTTTCCATCACTCATGACAAATCACTCATGATTTAACTAATTCTTGAGGTCCTTGATAGAGTTGGAAAGTGCTTTAGCCACCTATGGGGGTTTATCATATTTAATAGCCTAATTTATGAGCTAGCATGAGTTATCTCCTAGAAAATATATTTTTATTTATAAGGATGTACTACTAATGCAGTAATCAATCAATCATCATTTATTGATCACTTATTAATGTGTGCTCATTATTCTTCTTTTTCTCTCCTTATGCTAATTCTCTACAATTCCCTTTGAGGTTAATTGTGTGCTTAGATTCTTAGCTTGTTTATAGAATTATTGCTACCATCAAGGGTTTATAATTTTGACATGGTATCAGATATTTGGGAGCTCATTAATTAATCCTCCTTCTTATATTTACAGGTTTATTTTGCAGGTGCAACAACTTCTATATGGATTCACAAGTTCCTCTACTATCTCCTTTCAACTATGCTGATTGGAATCCAAAGATGAGCGCATACTTGAAGAGGCAATGTCTCTTTGATGTCTCCATTGGTGTAGTGATTGAACCAAAGTCTTATGAAGATAAAATTGACTGGATAAATGACTGCGATAGAGCTTATGGAATTGTGTGTTTGGTAATGTCTCCAAAGATACATCATCTCATAGTTTCTATTGAATATCCATTTGAGATTTGGAACAATTTGTACAAATTAATTTGGTGTGCAAGAATAAGAAGATGAAGTATGGAGTGAACCCAGTATCTCCTCATGTGTTGTCTCTCAAGATTTATCGGCCTCTATAGTATTTGATGAAGTTTATCATGATGAATAAGTCTGTCATACAGTTCATGTTGCTACCATTCTCTTTGATTCAAATGCTTCCTCCTTCTATAAATAAGCAAATATTGAAGAGCCATTTTTTTTGTATTTCCTAATGTTGAAGATCCCGATTCATCTTCTTATGATGTTGATGATGAAAAATAAGTGACTAATGGGGCTGCTATTTCTGTTGTTGAGGATTCATTCACACCTTGTACATACCTCTCTCCTTGATGGTGCACAACTAAGTGACTTGATGGATTTTTTATTCGCTAGATCAAGTCTTATTTGTGTAATACCACTCACCATACTTGATATCATGTGCTTTTCCATCTCCTCCTTTGTTCTTGGAATCAATACTCAAATCCTCCTTGAATATTTTCAACATCTCTTTCTTTCTTCCTTTCATATGTCTACCACAAAGGATCCTTTACCAGTTTATGTTGTAGATGAGTCTACTGATGTGCTACTATGTTTTATTTTTGGATACCTTGGAATCTATATCAATCTATGGAGTCTCAGAATCTGCACTCCATGTTCATAAGCCTTCTCCTTCTTCCTACATGATTACTTGCACACATCCTCTCAGTGTAAATGAAGTTAGAGATCTTATGCATTTGCTTGGACACTTATTTAACCTATATGGATCTGATTTCATCTCTATTGGTTCTAATTTCAAGTCATCATACCATCTTGGAGCTGATTACAACTGTTAATATCCTTAATTCCTACTTACACACCATTGGATCTCAGTTGTTCTACATGGTCCCAGTTTCCATCCTGCAATTGTTCTTGATCTAGGTGCGCATATTTATCTTATTCCCAAGAAGAATATTCCTCCAGACATTAGCATTTATTTTGTATTAGCATCAATAGAAATTCAACATTTTTGGCTTTTCTTTCATGTCCTTTCTTGAGGGAGGATTTTCCCCATGTTGTTTTACCTCTTTCCTCAGTTCTTTGGACAAAACAATTATGAAGGGTGACCATAGCCTTATTGTTGGGACCTATATAGGTCTATATTTATGATTATTTTAGACATATCATCATAAATCCAGAGTTAAATGGGGTTTTTGGGATATTATAAACCCACTCAATACTTGCGAAAAAAATATTTAATCTTTTTTTATTAATTTCCTATCCGCTACCCTAGATAAATGGAATCTACTTGCACCACTTGATCAACACTTTCCATATTTACCCAGGAGAACCTTTATCCTAATTCTGGTCAGATCCTCCCCACTTTATTGACTTCTATAATTAGTAATTGTGCCTTCCTACATATTATGTTGTTATCCTGCTTTGCTCCAGCCTTTCAGTTCATAAAGTAAATCTAGTCAACTAGGAAACTGTTATCTTTTGTTGCCAACCCATCCTCTGTGATTTTCTCTCTATATTATAGGGTTATCATGTTTTTCCATCACTCATGAAAAATCCATTATGCTTTATCTAATTCATGAGGTCCTTGACAGAGTTGGAAAGTGCTTTAGCCACCTATGGGGGTTTATCATATCTAGTAAGCCTGATGTATGAGATAACACGAGTTGTCTCCTAGGAAATATATTTTCCTTTATAAGTATTTATTACTCATTTAATAATCAATCAATCATCATTTGTTTATCACTCCTTAATTTTTGTTCGTTATTCTTCTTTTTCTCTCCTTATGTTAATTCTTTGCAATTCCCTATGAGATTAATTGTGTGCTTAGATTCTTAGCTTTTTTATAGAATTATTGATACCATCAAGGATTTATAATTATGTCATTTAGGATCAAGTATATCTAAGGACTCTCAACATTTTAATGAGGAGAAATAGAACATGGATCCTCCCTCATGGGAGTGTCATTATCCTCCATGTCCAAATCACATTGAAGTTCTTTAGAGCGCTTGTGGGAAGCCTTTTAATGAAATGTTACATATATGTATTGACTTCAATGTGCCTTTTGTATAAATTAAGTATATAATACCATGTCGAAACAAAATATAAGGATCTATCTACAATAGATTTCTCACAAGCATGCACAAGGAAGAAAATATAGAGAAGAATAGAGACTAAATACAAGAGAAGTGGATAATGATCCATGCATATTTCCATGTATTATTGATAAACATAGTGTACATAAATAATACATTCCTGATAGGTAAAAATTAGGAGCTTATGACGCAACTCATGCTAGCTCAAAAAGAAGACTTACTAAAATATGATAAACCCCCATAGGTGACTAAAGCACTTTCCAAAGCATTCAAGGATATCATGAATTGGCCAAAGCATGAGTGATTTGTCATGATTCATGGAAAAACATGTTAATAATGTAATTTGGAGAGAAAATCATGGAGGATGGGTTGGCCACAAAAGATAGTGGTTTCCTAGTTGACTAGCTTTACCTTATCCGTTGAAAAGTAGAAATAAAGCAGTATAAAGGAAAAATATACATGAAGGCGCAATTACTAATATGGGAAGTCAATAAAATAGGAAGGATCTATCCAGGATTAGAATAAAGAAGCTCCTGGGGTATATATGGAAAGTATTGACCAAGTGGTGCAAGTGGATGTCAACTATCTAGGCTAGTGCGTAGGAAATGAACAAGAAATGATTAATTATTGTTATCCTAAGTATTGAGTGGGTTTATAATATTCTAAAACCCCATTTTAATTCTGAATTCATGATGGGATTATCTGAAATCATCAGAAATATATATGTATATATCTCCCAACAATAAGGCTATGGTCACCCTTTATAATTATTTATGTCCATTAAACTGAGGAAAGATGCAAGACCACATGGGGAAAATACTCCCTCAAGAAAAGGAAAGGCACAAAATTGAAAAACATGTATTCATTATATATTTTTCTTCACTTGAATGGGCTGACTGAACTACTTCCTGAATAACTTGATGAAGAAGTTGTAAACTCCATGATCATGCGCTAGAGTGTTGTATCTACCAGAAAGAAGAGGAGAGACTCCTTATAGCTCATGATCTGATGAAAGAGGAGAATTATCTGAATGATTCTTTATGATAGCATACTATTATTTTTAGACACAATATCAAATGGAAAAGATATATGTGCATACTCCTTCCCAAATAGTAGAAAAAACAATACAATCAGCAACACAACTAGTTCCTTGTATAGCTTCAAAATGGTGAAGTGAACCATGTATATTCTTTTCAAATTGATGTAGCACCTTCCCAATTCTGAAATGAGGCTTAAATGAATCTGAAATATCCAAAAAATTATCATATGGAGAAGAAAATACCAAAGGTTTAGTGTCTCCATGATGATATGGGGCTAGAGTAGGAAAAGGATGAGCAATTGGGGAAAACTGATGGATGTGTAAATCTAAACGATGGATGGAATTGAGATCTGAACCAATTTTTTTTATATCAGATACAAACATGTGTAACATAATTCTAAATATGACTAATGTCATGGATAACCAACAAGTAAAAAATAGACAAGACTTGAAACCATTAGATATAAGTAACACTACATATGCGTCCAATAAGAAATCAACTAGTGAACTTGGGGTTTGTATAGTCTTAGGAGTATTCAAAGGATGGGTAAATGGTATGGATAATGTCATAACATGCATATAATCCTGAAAATTTTCTTCTAAATCAGATTCATAATCATTTGAATGGAGTGAGGAATAGTTGGACAAACACAAGTCAGGATCTAGTGAAAAAACACAATCATTGGGAGATGGATGTAGTAGACTGATAGGTTATTTATCCAAGAAATACACTGATATTTATGATTCTGATATATCATAAAATTAATATATATCATATAGGTGAGGAAATTATTTAACACTAGCACTCAATGCATAGTTCATATTACCTTGGGACTGCACACTATGACAATGTTCTGAGGATTCAATAGGCTTCTCTTGTTCATCAAGTACTTCGCTGTTATGTTTCTCAAGTAAATGAGACATGATGTCCAAATTATTCTTTACACATTTATTATGAGGATGAAAACCCTTGTTGTAATAAGAACACTTGGATGTGGTCCCTTTCTTCTTGGATTTCTTTATTAAACCTTCATCTTCATTATCTGACTTTGGATTCTTCACTTTCACTCTTTTCTTCTCTTTTTACTTTGCATTATTACTTCCTTGATATATAAGAGCATGATAATTTCCATTGGATATTCTAAGAGCACCCATATGGATCAATTTATCTTGCTCCTTTGTCAGTGAATCAAAGAATGTACTCAAAGAAGACATTTTCCAATTCGAAATAGAAATCCTAGTAGCATGAAACTTTGACACAAAAATTAGTATTCAGGACCTAATTTTGAAAGGATGGAAAGAATCAACTTATCTTCCTTCTTCTCAATCCCACATTGCTTAAGCAATAGAAAAAGTGACTTAAATTTGGTAAATAATCCTTCAATGGATTCAAAATTTCTTGGAATCAATGATAATAACTCATTCTCCAAGTAATGCACTCGTATCTCATATTGTAGTCCAAAAAGAGACTCAGGTTTGGTCCATACTTGGTTTGGATTGTTCAAACTATCTAGATGAAAGAGTGGAACATGAGAAATTGAGAGACAAAACAATCCATAGGATTCACCCGACATATTATGCCACTTATATTTCTCAACAATAGCATTAGGATCATTATCTAAAGGCATAGAAACTCTATAGAGTCCCTTACTGCGCAAAAGAATACCAATTTCGGTCGTCCATTCATGATAGTTGAAGGGAGTTGGGATCATAGATGGAGAGGAATCCATGCTAAGATGTCGATGAGCTCAACAAGATACTCTCTGCAAACTACACAAATAAAAACTAGGAGAAAATCTTGTAATATCAATTCAAGCTCTTCTTCGGAGAGGGATATGAGTCTGGATGCACTTTGATATAAATAACTGATAGCTCCTCAACTATGTATAACTTGACAACCTAATAACTATGATTTATATTTTTATATATTGAGAAACCTCAGTTATGATACCATGTATAAATTGAGGCTCTCATACCATGTGGAAACATAAGATAAAGATCTATCTACAAGATATTTCTCATAAGCATGTACATGGAATAAAATAGAGTGAATAATAATGAGACTGAATACAAGAGAAGTGGAGAATGATCCATAAATATTTCCATGTATTATTGATCAAAATAGTCTAAATAAATAATAAATCCATGATAGGTAATTGAGTTTCTTAGGAGACAACCCATGCTAGCTCATAAACCAAACTTACTAAAATACGATAAACCCCCATAGGTGACTAAAGCACTTTCCAAATCAGGGAAGGATATCACGAATTGGATAAAGCATAAGTGAGTTGTCATGAGTGATGGAAAAAAAATGCTAATCATGGTATCTGGAGAGAAAATCATGGAGGATGGGTTGGTCACAAAATATAGCAGTTTCCTAGTTGACCGAATTTACCTTATCCACTAAAAAGTAGGAATAAAGTAGTATAAAGACAAAATCTGTAGGAAGACACAATTACTAATATGGACAGTCAATAAAGTAGGAAGGATATATCCTGAATAAAAATAAATTTCCTCTTGGGGTATATATGGAAATTATTGACCAAGTGGTGCAAGTGGATGCCAACTATCTAGGTTAGTGCATAGGAAATTAACCAGAAACGATTAATTATTGTATCCCAAGTATATAGTGGGTTTATAATATTATAACACATTTTAATTAGTACATATATTCTATAAGATTTGGATGATTAAATATACTGAACAAATGTACCTTTATTTCTTGATGGATCCATCTTTGTCCTCTTATCTTTTGGCACATGAATGTAGTCAGGACAATAAAAAATATTCTAGTCTCCAACATCTGGTTTTTCACTAGTGAAATTATTTTTAGGAGTCTTCTATCCCATAATAACATGTGGGATTTTTTTTCTGAATATAAACAACAGTGCTAGAATATTCTACCTATAGGTATGTGGGAAGATCCTGATCACACATCATAGATTTTGTAGATTCAATAATGGATTTATTTTAGTTTCTCCCTCTATCATTGAAGCCATCCAACTTCATGATCCACTCTTAGAAGGTTCCCTCTTAATAGCATCCTTATCTCCTTCGAATACTGGATCTACAACCAAACTGACTTCACATTCAATACTTGTCATTCTTCTCTTGTAGGTCATAGAATATTTCCCTACAAGCCTAATTCAGTCAAATGGTTAACAACATTGCATGATCATGAAATTCAATCGTATGAACATTTCAATGTAATGAAAATAGTTTACACAGTTATGTAAGCATCAATACAGAGCATAAAATTATATCTTATGATCATTAGGTTATAATCTAACATACTTCCTAATTCTTAGGAATACATATCTGCATACAACTATAAATATGTTTAAATCATTCATATTTGATCTAAAGAGTAATTGATAATCCAAATGTTTATATTTTGTTGTTTTATGGGCATCCTCTTGATCTATTCCTCCTTGCATAGTTCACAAGGACTAACTATGTCATGGATTTCATGAACTTTTTAGGCACTTTGTAGAGACCTCCCTCTATAATTCCAATTTTAGATAACTTCATCAACATGGAGTACATCTCTCGAATTAAACTGAAAATAAGTGGATCCAACTCTTTATATGGAATCAGTGGTATTATCTCCAAGATCCACCTAACAAGAGAACTCATTTTCCTTCATATATGTGATAGAGCTCTTATATCCAATCATGTGTTTAGACGCGCCACTATCTTCCAGTCATGTCTTAGCACTAGTGGTAATAATCCTTCCTTGTCTTGTGATCATAAGAAGAATTAATTCTTGTAGTTTCATCTTCTATAGCAGTAGAAGCTTGAAATATACACTTGAAATTTCCTATTTTCTTTGCTCGACACTCTCTTTCAAAGTGGCCCTTCTTATTGCAGTTCAAGAGTTTGTCGTTAGACTTATCAAAGTTATTTTTGTACTATTTTTCCTTTTGATGAGGAAAAATGTGAAAATGTGATTCACAGTAGGATCTAGGAGCTAAGGGAATCCTCACAATTCAATATTACTCGTAAAATATGCAGAAAACAGTAGAAAGAGTGAAATTAACACATAGATATGTAGTCAATAAAAGAGTTTATTATGATTTTCCAACATGTAAATATTTATAAATTGGGTTTATATTACATTAGGGATAAATCATTAGCCTTTGGAGTCAATTTGGGTGCATACATCTGGCAGGATTAGATTTGACCTCAAAACCCCCCTAGGTGCACCACTGAGCTCCCAAACCATCCAAAACGGTCATGAATTCCTATGTGAACATGGATGGAGAATGATATGAAATAAATGATGGTATTATAGGCATGGATGAGTGCATGGGTGAGTGGGAGTGGCTCTAGCAAGCAATAAATGACCAAGAAGAGACAAAACCACCAAATGCATGCACTAGCACCTCTAGTCAACCAGTTTCCCTGTTTTAAGGGATGGGGAGCATGCCAACGTCTGGTAAGTCATTAATGAGGGTGCATGGGAAGCCATAATGATCAAAATAGAGCTCCTAGGTGTATTTATGAGTCCAAAACATCAAGGGAACCAATACTGATCAATACAACCTAGTTTTGGACCATATAACATATGCATAAGACTAAAGAATATGTTTCATAGGTGTATGAACATGGTACTAAGGTGGATTAATGATCTAAGAAAAATTCTTATTAGAAAAGGATTTATTTCCTCTCTTCATCCTTTTCATAAGATAAAGGTTCTCTTCTTTGGAGGAATAATTTTTTCTTTGAATTCACCCTTCTTCTTGTAGGAAATCATGCCATGGTATTTCAAAGTTTGGTTGAACTTATCAACCATTTATAGTGGCCAAGAATTTCTCCCATGATGATGGAATACCATTGATAGTATTCTGAATGAGATCATCATCATCGACATTTACTCCAATACTCAAGAGTTGATATCGTACTTGAGAGATCTTTGTGAAGAAGGAAGCAACGGATTCATCCTTCCCCATAATCAAATTATGAAGCTTGTTCTTCAAGGCTCTCTTCTAAATGGGAGTCATCCTCTCATAAATATTGGTCTAAGTGTGAAATCACTCCTTTGTAGTCTTCAATGGAATAATAACCAACATCAAATTGTCTTTCACAGAATCATAAATGATTATATTTTCTTTGGCTTGAAACTTATTGAAATTAGTGCACCCAAAATTTGTAGTAGGCTCTTCAATAATATTGGATACGTATCCATGAAGATCATGCTCTTCTAGGATATTTAGAATCCTATCTTTCCAAGTATTGAAGTTCAAAGTTCCTTCAATATGGTATTCTAGTCCTACTTAGATTAAATCCGTTATTCTGCAAGAAATGTGGTCAACATATACTACTCAAGATCAACATAGGCTCAAGCTTGACTACAAAACTTATCTCTATCACGCCCTATGCTCTGATACCATGTTGAATTTTTTTGAACTATGATCCTTTTATTTTAGTGGACCAATGACCTCCCAAACCATCCAAAACGGTCAAATCCATAGGTCAACCCTTGGAAAGAATGTTGGTTGTCATGTGGTCCCATTAGGCACTCATGGTGTATATGTCGAAGGGAACATGAAAAAATTATCACCTATGATTCCTATCAATATTTCTCGGATTCCTGGAAAGATAGAGAATGTTTACGTCGGTGTAGATTATTCTCCCGATGAAATTAATGCATACACTAAGATTTTTAAAGAATTTTATGATCTTTTCGCTTGGTCGTATGACAAGATGCCAGGAATAGACCCTCGTATTATTGAGCATGAGATTAAAACATATCCTAATGTTAAACATGTTTGACAACGTTTATGCATGATGAACCCCCATAAGGTGCCTACCATTAAGGCTGAGATAGAAAAGCTACCCAACGTTGGATTTATCTATCTGGTTCCCTTAACTGAATATCCAACCCTGTTCTAGTAGATAAGAAGTGGGGAACTATCTGTGTGTGCACTGACTTTAGAGACCTAAATAAGGCATGTCTAAAAGATAATTTCCCCACACCCTTCATAGATCAAATTTTGTATTAGTGTGTCAGGGAGCGAAGTATTCTTGTTTATGGACGGATTTTTAGGGTATAACCAAATACAAATTAAACCCTAGGATCAACATAATATTGCTTTCATTTGTCCTTAGGGAACAGTTGCATACCAAAATATGTGTTTCAGCCTTAAAATCGTTGGAGCTACATTTTAGTGGGATATGACCCTTTTATTTTCATGACCTTAAGTGTATTATCGAAGTCTATCTGGATGATTTAGCTGCTCACTCTCATTTGAGAGTGGATCATCTAGACCATTTGCGCTTGGTTTTTGAAAAATGTCATTGTTATCAAATCTGGTTAAACCCTAAAAAATGCATCTTTTGTGTGAGAGTGGGTTGGTTATTAGGGTTCATTGTTTCTAAAGAAGGGATTAGGGTGATCCTCTGAAGGTTGAGGAAATACTACGATTTTCTCCCCTGCACACGATTAGACATATTCAAATTATCAAAGGGATGGCTAACTTCTTAAGGATATTTATCATCAATTTCACCAATTTAACCAAGGGTTTTATGCACCTTTTGGATAAGGATACTCCGTTCATATGGGATGAGTGAGCCTGGGAGTCCTTCAATGCACTTAAAAAATCCTTAGCATCGACCACCATGCTTATTCCACCTGACTATGGTCGTGATTTCCAATTATGTGTGGTTGTGTCTAAAGAGACGATTGGGATGGTTCTCGTTCAAGAGGACGACGAGCTCCAAGAGCACATTATCTACTATCCTAACCAGAATCTCATTGATACATAACTTTTATATAGTCACGTCAAGAAGCTAGCCTTAGCAACTGTTCATGTAGTACAACGGTTAAGACATTATATACTGCTTCTCTAGACTACTGTCATAGCTCATATCAATCTATTTTAGTTTGTCTTGACTAGATGAATGATAGGGGGGGAGTACAATAAATGGATTGTTATTTTTCAAGAATTCAATCTCGAGTTTGTTTTGGAAAAGTTGAAGAAATTGTTAGTTTTTGCGGATCTCATGTCGGATCTCCCTAGTTTGGATGAAGACAAGATTCATGAAGTCTCCTTTATGGATGAGCATATATTCCTTATTTTGACTGCAGACCCTTGGCATGGTGATATCATCATATACCTTCATACTTTGAAGGTTCCTGCTCACTTGTCATGGGATGAGCATCGACGTTTATGACATAATTCTAAGAACTACCTTATTATCGATGACACATTATATCGTCGTTTGGTGGATTCCATATTTTTGCATCGATGTTTGTCTCATGATGAGGATGAGACTGTGCTGAATGATTTCCATAGTGGGGTGTGTGGTGGTCATTTATTTGGGCTTGCTATAACTCAAAAGATACTTAGAGTGGGTTATTACTGTCTGTTGATCTTTAAATATTGTGTTAATGCAGTCAAGAGGTGCCACCCTTTCCAGGTGTTTGTACGGAATGTGTGTTTACATCCCACCCCGTTACACCCTATTATCACTGTCGGTCTTGTTAGTGCCAGAAATTGTTCCCAAAATACAAGAGAATAATCCAACACAATCTCAATAAACACAATAAAGTAAAATAGGGTTTTCTAGGGTTTTGGTTGAACTGTTTGAAGACAAGAGGTTGATATTTAAAGATTGTGTTAATGCAGTCAAGAGGTGCCACCCTTTCCAGGTGTTTGCACGGAATGTCTGCTCGCATTGTAATGTCTCGGTTTTGACCCCGTTGCATTAGATGTATATGATGTGTATATTGTAAATGATCATGGTGTGGAGTTAAAGGCCAATGCCCCACCATTGATCGGTCACGTTATGTTTAGGATTTAAATTTGTCACCGATGGTATATCGGGGCATGCGGCATATATTATGTTGGTCATCATGTAAATATGCATCTATAATTAAAATGAACACAACCAGCTACGGTCACGGCAACTAAATCGAATGGGGCATGATTTTCTCAAGGATAAGGTGTGGGGGAAATTGTTACACCTTGGGCCATTTAGGGAAATACCCATGTGTCTCATTCCCTTGTTTTACTCCCAACCACCTTCAGTTAATAATTTATGTTGGCAGCTGGGAGGAGTTATGGCAGTTATTGTTTTGGGGTGTGGGGTGGTAGGACTGTCAATCCTAGCCTATGCCCTTCATTCAATTCGTCCTCATCCTTCATGCAGAATCTTCTTCCTCCCCACGAGTTGCAAAATGCTCAAGACTTGCAATTCGTGTCCTCCCCACTGTTTTTTTATCCTCACGCACAAGTTCTTGGCGTTTTTTGGTCTCACGTAGACTTTTTCTTGGCTTCACGAGTTTGCTGAACACCCACGAACTGCAAATTCATGTCCTTCCTGTTGTTGTGCATCCACGGACAAAAATGGAGCTATTTTTCTCCTCACGCAGGGCCTCCATCACTGTGCATTCTCACGTAAAGGGATTTCCTTCCCGTTTCTTACCTTCACGCACAGGAATTTCTGGGTTTCCCCATGTTGTTCTTTCCCCTATGGAATCGTGGATGTTGTGGCTATATTTTTCCTCCCGGATTGATTTGTGGGTCTACGTTGTCTGTTTCTCACGCACAGGTTGGGAGGCTGTGATTTAATTCCCAGCGTGGCATGTGTGTGTGTTTTCCCAGCAATTTTGGTGCCCAAGACGACTGTTGATTTCCCCTGCTGGATGTTGGCTTAGTTTTGCTTGATAAACCTGGTGGCTGGAACCACGCAGACAAAGCTAGAGGGATGGCCTTCTTCTCCATCACCCCTGAATAGCACTGGAAGGGAATGCAGGGCCTGAGGGACTGTGTAGCAGAGAAGGGACTGATTCCTTGTGTTGGGTGTGGATGGGTGTCTTAGAGGTTAGGCTAGTTCTGGTGTAGGTGTCCTTGGCTCTATAATGAGCTCACCAGCTTAGAAATCTGCCTTCTCCAACTCCTTAATGGCCTGATAAACCCAAATCGGTTGGCTTGGCTGTGTGTTTTGTGTGGCTATGTGTAAGCCTGCTAGTTCCCTTATTCCTTGGAGAATCATGCCCAGCTCGGGGGTGGCAGCGCTGCTGAGAGATTAAGGAGCACGCTGGCCTATGGTTGGGTGGAATGTTGCAGCGAAGTAGCTGGTTGCGGAAGAAGTTCTTCATAAGATAAGTGCTCTGTCCATTTTACTTCTGCAACTGTAAATTTTGTTAATGAAAAAGAAATGAACATGTTGAAAGAATGCTTGTTGGAATGTATGATGTTTCCGCTGTGTCTAATAGATAATTGCATCTATGCATGATAATTTCTCATAGGTGCATAATTAAGTTCAATGCATACGTTTAAGCATTCTGTTTCCAGCAATTTTTAAGCCTGTACATGTTCATGGGTGGTTAGCCCGGTCTGATAAAGCTAGTAGTCGCGTCCTCTACGCCGGTCGGAGGCATGGCGATGTGACACGCATACCACCCTATTACACCCTATTATCACTGTCGATCCTGTTAGTGCCAGAAATTGTTCCCAGAATACAAGAGAACAAGCCAACACAATCTCAATAAACACAATAAAGTAAAATAGGGTTTTCTAGAGTTTTGGTTGAACTGTTTGAAGACAAGAGGGAAAACATTCATAAGACCAAAGAAAACACTAAATCATGAGCATTTGAATGACTAAGATGCATAACATATAAACCATAATCCAACAGAATAAACACAATAGTGAGTTTCACCCACAGTTAGCAAGCATTTCAAGCATAAAATCTTTAAACAGGAAATGAATATACCAACTAAGTAATTAACACAAATTAGAAATGAAACCAGTCAATAATATAAAGGGAATATAGTGCATATATTTCATAGTTCAGTCATCAAAAAACACATAAGAGTCTTTATACTTAGCTCATAAAACAAATCCTGATAGCCTCCCCTTGTCAGCAAAAATCGAACCCTTGGTTCTTTTTGCAACTTACATTTATCCTGTTCCTTCAAAAACAGTTGCATAACTAAACCCTAACTACTTTTCAAGTTATCTATTGAACTATTCAAAATAAACTTTATCATTATACAAAATGGAATTACTTTTCAAACTAACTAATAACTACTCCTGTCAAAGTACATTTACAAATCTTTTGTTGCTTCAGCTAGAAGAGCATTTCCCTCTAATGCTTGAGCTTTCCTTCTAGCTTTCAGGTGGTTTGCTTCCAAGTCTGCAACCTTCTTTGTTAAGTCCTCATTCTACTGAGTCGGTTCCTAGATAGTCTGCCTTAGTTCTGTAAACTGATTTTATGTCTGTCTTTTTCTTTTAAGAGCCTCTTTAGAAACTGCAATCAATTCCTGGTAATGACTGTTCACTTCTTCCAGGTCTTCTTTAAGTACCCTATTTGCAGCTACTAATCCATCATTGGTTTCATGCATGTATTTAATTTGATGCTTGTATTGCTTAATGCTCCTTTGTATATTTTCCTTTTCAGAATCAATACATTTATCTCCTGATATTGTTTGCATCCCTTCACGCATCCATGGTATTTTCAGCTTCTTGTATATTTCTTCATCCTCATTCATAAGCTCTGTGAAGGTCACAAGAACCTCTGGCTGTCCTTCAACTTCAATACTGCACTAAACTTCTTCTCCAATTATCTCTCTTTTCTCCATACAAGAATTATTTATATCATTCTGCTGATGTTCTTGAATCATCTGTTTTCGAACCTTCATGAAAATATCTGAAATCTTAGTGTCAGTGAAGACTTATTTTTCTTTTGATACTATTGGTTTTTTACCTTTTATAACTTCTTTGTTCTCATCCTCACTATCTTCCAATTTCTCCTGAGATGATGAATCTTCTATTACTGTAACCTTTTCATTAGCCAATTTGGGATTTAATAGCTTTTTCATGTTTAACCTAAGCTTGTTCTTCGGCCTTGTCTTAGGTCTCTAGACTGCTCCAACCTCTCATAACATTTTCTAAACCTTTCCTTGATGAGTTATTGAAGCAAATTCAACAACCTTCATTCTTTTCCTTCTTGACACTGTTTCCTTTTCGAAATGAGTGTATACTTCTTGCTTAGAACAAACCCTAGCTTCATTATTAGCAGGAACTCTAACCTCATCAGATAGGTATTTTTCATCCTCTTCAGACAATACTGTAATGGGGCTCTGCTTCTTCTCCTTAACCTATTCCCTTACATTTTGATTTGATTCTGCAGGTAACATCTCTTCCACTGGCTTAACTTCCTTCATCTCTGACTGTAAAACTTTTCTTTCCTCAACATTAACTCGTTGTCCAAGCTCAATGTTTTCATTTTCCTAATTCAAAGCTTCTCCTGCTTTATCAGCTTCTTCATCTTTGACTATGACCTTATTTTTGAGTTTCTTGATCAAAATTTGACCCTTGTCCAACTATCTCTTCTGAGACTGATCCTCCTTCTCATTTTTTAAACCTGACCAAAATAAGAAGTATTCCCATGTCTTCTCTCTTCTCTGTAATATAGTACTTATGATCAACTTTATGAGCCCATGGTGAAAAACTAATTGTTTTGTATGATCTTGATGTTCTTTCACCCTACATGAAATCTTTTGTAAGCTTTTCAAAAATAAGAAAGGAAGATTAATTTTAGATTCATGACTGAGATGTTGAAGGAATCTAAAATATTACTTAAACACAAAGGCAAATCTCCCTTCACAGGTGACATATCTTTGTAATATTTTGATAGGCTCAATCCACTCAGTTTTAAACTTTTGAATGGGAACACCCTTTCCCCAGTCTGCTACTACACCTGAAAGTAGATATCTCTGAGCATAAAAGGTGAAGGGCACCTTTTTGAACCAGAATTCTCCCTCATCCAGAATTCCTATTGCTTCTGCTAGTAACTCCCTAGTTAGTTTGAACTTTGAAGTGTCAAAAGACACTACATCCTTGTCTAAGCATTGAGCAAACTTGTAAGAAACCTCCGAATGATAACCTTCAATATTTTTGAAGAACACTGACCATCCTACCTCTGCAAACAATTGTGCACAATCTGGAAAGTTTTTGACCTAGCTTAAGTCTGAGGGTTCTGCCCTATTGGTCTTTCCACTCTTTTTCATTTTGAAATATTATCAAACAGCTTCTATCAATAAAACACAGCTTAACTGTCTTCAAATTTTGTTAAACTGACAGACAATACTGTATAGGGGAATCCAAAAGACCCTAATATGAATTCTTTCATTTAAATGATAAATACTTTAAACCCATTGACTAAGAATTCATCATTTAGCATGAATTAGGTTTAAAAACTAATACTTTGTCATCAATTCTGTCATTAGTCGTTGGTTTAGAAAAACCCCAAATTAATGAACCTTGGTAATGGTTCGCAAACTACCTGTTAAGATGACTAATCCAACTACTGGAATATTACTCTCTCGACTGTCAGGTGTCGAATTGCATGCTCCAATCTTCTCTGACCGCTTTGACCACCCCAGACAACCGCTCCTGAAAGCCCTAATTTTTGCTATGTTTCAAAATTCCGATTACCAAGTGCTAATTTTTCGCCACGACCTTCACCTGCTCAACGTGCACTTCAGGAAAAATCATAATTCAACACACCTTTGTCTCATTATGGTCTGTTATCATTATTGCATCAGTTCTGCAAGAAACCGCCACGATTCGCCTTCATGATGATATTCCACCTGCCACAGTGATTAATCTACAAGAGACATGTATCAAATCCATCACACAGTATGATTGACATCTTATGTGTGAGAATCCCAAAGAAAACTAAACCAGAAATGATGATTTTTAGATTGCGTGACTTTCTTGTAGCGCATGTGTGTATTTGTTTGTGGCTTGCGCTACAAGAAAGTCTAGGTTAATGATTTGCAAAAATTAAGCTAATGATAAAGGTTTAAACTTGGTTTAGGAGTCCTAATTAAGCTTTTATGTTATTTTTTAGACTTTTTAATCCATATAAGCCTTCTATAAGCCCTTTGATTATGAAATCAAACCAAAACTTGTAAAAATAAACTAAGAAATCAAATAACATGAGAGTTAAAATCAAACTTCAAAACATAAACAAAAGTATTAAAAGATGGAAAACAAAAACATTACCTAACAGGTCCCTTCACCAAGTGGGGGGTAAACTTTATGGATTGCAACCTAGCTTCGGCTGGGGAACCATCACATCATAGTGGTCATGGACTATTTCACGAAATGGGAACATGCTATGCCTATTATTAAATATGGTGGTAAGACGACCGCTCATTTTGTATTCAATCAGATCATCACTCGGTTTGGTATCCTGAGAGAGCTTGTCATTGACCATGGCATGAAGTTTCAAAATAATATGATGGATGGATTGTCTTTGAAACTGGGATATAAGAAAAATAACTCTTCTTCTTATTATCCTCAAGAGAATGGACAGGTTGAAGCTATGAAAAAATCCCTTAAGCCCATTCTGCAAAGAACTACTAGACAAAGAAAGGCCATTTGGCACATTATGCTTTACCCTGCTTTGTGGGCCTACCAAACCACAGTTAAGACTACCAACGGGTTTTCTCAATATCAACAAGTACACAGGGTGGAGTCAATTTTACCAGTTGAATGTGAAATTACCTCCTTGAAACTAGCCATATATATATCACTAGATACTTCTAAGTTGGAAGAATGTTTGGTCCACTTAGATCACCTTGATGAACAACATCGGGATGCCGTAGTGGCTCTTGAGATCAATAATCTTCATGTGAAGGCTCAGTATGATAAGTATGTCCATCCCCATATATTTAATGAAGGTGACTTGGTCCTCCTGTATGACCAATATAGTGAACCGTTAGGGGCAGGTAAGTTCAACCCCATGTGGCATGGGCCTTACGTGGTCAAATGTTTCTTAGAGAAGGGAATCTATGAGCTAGAGCATTATGAAGGGGCAGCCTTGGCAAATCCTAGAAATGGGATTTATCTCAAGAAATACTATGCCTAATTCTCAGTTGAGGCTGATATTTTGTATATTATTGTACAGTTGCATAGTTTACTTTTGGTTCCCTTGTAGAGATTCGGTTTGTTGACATGCTTCCCCTTGTTGTGATAGATGTTAACGGAATCTTCGATATACCTAGGATATGCAGATGGTGTCAGCTTCCATACCCAGAACTTAGCTTCGGCTGCTTGGGTCATTTATATGCCTGAGCGTCATGTGGTGTCTTCAAGAGGTGTGTGTCTCCGACCATCGTTAAACAATGTTGTTGAATATAGTGTCATGATTGAGTTACTACGCGATGCCATATCCAATGGTGTTCGATCGCTTGAAGTCTACCTTGACTCATAGCTAGTTGTGTCACAATTAAATGGTGTGTACCGTATCATAGATCCTACTTTATTGCAAAGTTTCTTACGGCTAATATTGTTAGAACAAAAATTTGACTACATAACATACATTCATGTTCCTAATCTTAACAATCATGTTGTCGATTCTTATGGAAGTTACGTTTTAGAAAAAAAATTGTTACATCAATAACAAAGCATATACATTCCATTCACATTTAAACACACATGTAAATACATCAAGCTGATCACTATAAGTTTTTTATCTCCGAAATATAGTTTAAAATGGTGTCATAATACAAAATATCATGATACAAAATTGGGTATTTAAGCCACCAAAAAACTATACGGTCTGTTATCACTCCAGGAAACTCCTCTAGGTTGCAACTCGAGGATGCCTGGTAACTTAAATTTTTTTATGGTTTTTCTAACTGGATCAAGTCAGATGACCCATAGGACCTCACACTCTCAACACATGCACAAAACTCAATCAAAGATAAGGCTTCTAACAACCACTGTTCAGAGGTTGGATAATAGGGTGAAAAGATGGAGAACTTACTATGCTAGCAGATTCATACATAAAACAATTACATATAAATGGCTAATCATAACAAGGAAAAGCGATTTCCATTCAACTCATCAACATACAGATAGGATGACAGCTATCAGACATTGAATAACATGAATCAAACTGAATCAAACATTCAGGCACAAGCACATAATAGAAAAGATATGGAAGTTGAACATATGATAGCAAAGAGCTTATATTATGTCATGAATAATATGAGAAGCTTGATAATAATAATGGTCTACAGGTCCCCGAAGTCAAACCCCTGCTTCAAAATAAGTCTTAGGATTTATATCCTTTACAAAAAATATTCAGATCCTGAAAAGTTGGATCTGTTTTACTAAAAATAGATAAAATAAATGTTTTTTGCAAAATTAGGTCAAAAACCCTAATTTAAGTACTAGTCTATCTAATGCTAACTCTTGTTCACTCATTGAACTCCTTGATGACTGTAGTGAGTACTGAAGTAAAGTTGTAACTTGTCATCTGATAGATAAACCACTGCTGGTTAAAAAACAGGTAGGGTTTGTGACCCTTTTCTCCTTGATTGTATCCTCAAAACTGGAACATACCTCTTTCAATGGTGTTTTTCAGCAAATTTCAGCTTTATTTATTATCCCTAATATAGTTGTATTCGCTAAAATTGGTTTTGTGTGCCAAAACATTTTTCTGCACCCTTTTTTGCTTTCGGTGGTTAAGGAAGCAAAATCTTGGGTCTGTTAGCTGCCGAAAGCTCTGCTTTCGGTGGCTAATGAACCACTGCTACGTCCGCCTAAGCCACTGAAAGATCTGTTTCTACAAAATTGTAGTCAAACTCCCAATAATCCTCTTTAAATTTTGTTTTTTATATTCTGGCACTTCTGTAGGATACATAGGGTTTGGAAAAACAGCAACATCCTGGGCTACCTTTGGATCTTGAAATCTTGTTGCTGCCTCTGCTAGGGTTTCTAGTGCAAGGTGTGCTTGAGATTTAGGGTTTGGATTCTTTGCCTTGATATTTTAGAAATTTTTGTGTTGTCCCTTTGATGTCTCTGTATCCTTCCTAGGTTTTGGATTGGCAGCAATCTCACAGGCTGCTTCTGTGCCAAAGATGCTTATTGCCACTTCTGCTAGGGTTTCCAGCTTCCTGTTCTTCTTGATATTCAGAGTTTCAGTAAGGTAGGCTGAGTATGTTTCTGTCTAGTGCTAAAATTTCTTCTACATCTGTAGAAAATCTTCATGGACTGATAGATGAGGTTGAAAATGCCACCTGGAGGACTGACAGGTCATCGTTTGCCCTAAAACTTTGGCTAAACTGCTGAAAACTAGGGATCAGAGATGGATTTGGTCCTTAAAATATGTGACACCTGTGTATAAACCAAAAGAGGTTTTTGTATATTGGTTTTTTTTTAGAAACAAATTCTCTCGGTTTTTTTAAGATCATTTTCATTTCCCCGAGATCCATATTTCAAAAACATGTGTCAAATAGGGAAATTCTGAGATCCAAAAATTAGAGCTCAGAGATGGATTCGATTCTCCCAATATGCAACACCTGTAGGAAAAATGAGAGAGTTTATTGTTCTCTGGCATGTTAGGAACAAAAACCTTTGATTGTTTTACAAAATGATTCTCCAATTGCTCAAAATAACCGTTTTAAAATGATTCCTTTTCACAGTAAAACGCTAATTTCGGTGGCTTGAAGCACCCTGAAATTTTGGTCTTAGCTGTATAAAGCTCTGCTTTCGGTAGCTAATGAATAGCTTTTGTGTTCACCTAAGCCACCGAAAGCTTCCCTTTCATAATTCATCCAAAAACGTAGTTGATGAGCTTTCGGTGGTTTAATGTATTCTTAGACCCATTGCTAAGCTCTCGAAAGCTGGGCTTTTCGGTGGCTAATGAACTATTGGTAAGTTCACCTAAGCCACTAAAAGCCCCCTTTCCCATATTTTATTAAAAATGTGATCAACAGGATTTCAGTGGTTAACGTGGTCTTGTGTTGAAACTATTAGCTACCGAAAGATGGGCTTTTCAGTGGCTAATGAACTATTGGCAAGTTTGCCTAAGCCACCGAAAGCTAAAACTTTCAAATTTCTTGAAAAATAGAACACCAGATATTCCAACTTTGTTAGCCACCCAAACATCTTTCATAATATGCCCTGAAATCTTCATCACTGTGCAAAACATAAATTGTCTAAGTGTACCTATTGAAAATTAACTTATTTAGGAGATAACATTTGGATCCTACTCGGGGAGAGGAACCTCCCTGTGAGGTCCCAAGAACCCCAAACCAAATTCCTTTCCTATAAAACAAACATTCAACCTATCCTCTAGTGTTCTATTGGGCATGGAGTCATTTGTCTTTTATAACTGATCCCCTGCAATCTTCCTGTAGCCTGCTTTTCTTATTCACGAAAACAACTGAAAATGACCTAGCTGCTCATATTAAGAGCTTATTTTCCTATCTACTCCTACTCCTAATTCTAATCAGTATATTCTTCTTATCACGTGACATCATGCTTCCAATGAAGCCATGTCAGAAGTTGATCTGCTAAACTTATCCTTGATCTTGACCCAAAAAATAAATGAAACCCTAGCATGCAGTAATGTAGTTTCAAAGGGTGATAGAACCAACTATCATCTGACAAAAATATTTTGATATCTATGCTGCTCATAAGCTCCAGATAGTCAGCAAAAGGGTCATAAAGGCCAATAATAAATACCTTTTTATGTCGTTGATCTTTTCCTTCACTAATGTCAATGTTGAATGTGGACTGCTCAACCTTTGTCGGATGCAAGCTCAACAACTGATCTGAACCTTCTTGCTCTCTTATGATCAGATCTTGATCATCAATCATTAAAATTTCCTTTTGAGAATAGTGGTCACAATAGGATGATAAAACAAAGTTTACATCATATGAATAAAGATCAATTGAAAACATATAATTTCCTATACAATCATCAATTATCATAGGCTCATCCTGGTTTGCAAACTGATCATAAAATCCAGATTCATACCTGTCTTAGTAGTACTTTGAAAACACTGAAGAATCTGATTCTAAATCTAAAAGGAGCTCACATGCTTGCTGTTGTTCCAAATCTCCTTCAAACTCATAATCTTCCTGTTCAAAATCTGAATCATACTGATGTTTATCTGGCTCAGGTAGATGATGGTTTTCAAAATCAAACTGCTCTAGGATTCTCCTTGAATCACAAATGTTTTCCTCCACCTCTAAAGCATCTTCAAACAGAATGCTTAATGATGAAGATTTCCTTTCTAGCAAAAGAAGGGCAAGTTTTGAATGTAGTCCCATCACATAATATATCATGGAAGCTATCTCTGTGGGCCAGATCTCCAAAGGCATACCATGATAAGTGTTGTAGAATCTTCGATTGAAGATAGCCAAAGTTTCATCTTCCTCTCTCTTCAAAGCATAGAAATCAGCGAGATACAAATCAAGAGATCTGTTCTCACCCCAATGATTCAAAAAGGAATCAGTGAATTCTATCCAAGAGCCAGTGGAGTCAGCTCTTAAACTCTTGAGCCATATAGCAGCATCTCTAATCAATGATTTAGTGAAAAATCTCATGATTACATCCTCATGAACAATCTGAAAATGGTCAATAAAATATTCAAAAGATTCCAAGTGCCTTTCAGCTGAAGCTTGATTCTCTCCAGAAAACCAAGGGAGATATTCATAACAATCAAGAGGATAAGGATGAAGATGAGAGGGCAGCTTTAATGGCTTAAACATCTTCATCCTGATTTTGATTTGAAAGGTTATGGGATGATCATGAGGGATAACAATCTGCTGACAAGGTTCAAAGGTTATGGCAACGAGTGTTGAGCTCTGCATAGGTTTTGAATCAGTTTTGGTTTCTTCAAGGTTACATGGCTGATCAGATTTAGAAGGAATTTGGATACAGAGGTCATTTTTATAAATGAGCTGTGGCACAAAGACTGATTCACCCTCTACAATACAAGCAGGCTGCAAATATTCTTCTAAAGATGGATTTATAAAAGATGGATGATAATCTTCAGAATATATAAAACATAGGATAATTCTTTTAACATGTGAAGGGAAAAGTATAACGGAGCTGATAAAAAATAACAGTAATTCATAAAGTAAACTGAGGAACTAGTACCTGGATTTTGAATTCAGACTCTTCATCTTTTATCAGTCGGGTCCTTCCCAATGGAGATTTATTAAATTCAGATGGATCAGGGAAATAGAAGTCTTTATAAATATGCCCTAGAAATAGGGCTAGGTTTTATTTTCCCTCTACAAACAAATATTGAAGAACAAACTCTATTCTTTAGATACCTGATCTAGATGTCCTTGCTAATCTGAAAGTTTGCCTTTGTAGAGCTCTTCCTCTTCTGATGATCTTCTCTAGGTCTGCAATAGGTGTTGTTGGTGGCCTCTCTTGATTTGCTCTAGTATGAGCCCTTCTCGGAGCCACAATTATTCAATGGAGTCGCCAAGGATGAGATCTTCACAAGCAATAGTGCTTAAAGATCCCTCAACCCTAAAAAATTTTGATGTAGCTCCCTTTGCATCTCTGGAGGTCTATCTTAGTGAAGCCCTAGCTCTTCTTAAAATCCCTTCTGGATCTGAAACAGGTGTTATTGGTGGCCCTTGAGGGTTTTCTCTGGTACTTGGTCTTCTTAAAGCCACCTTATTACAATGGAGTTTCCAGATAGATGATTACAACCAGAATAGTGTCCAAAATTTGTCTATCATCAAAGCAGGATCTATGTCATCTCCTAGGGAAGCTGAGCTTCAATCTCCTCTCCCCGAAAATGGCACCAATTTGTTATCACTCCAGGAAAATCCTCTAGGTTGCAGCTCGAGGATTCCTGGTAACTTAAATGTTTTTATGGTTTTTCTAACTGGATCAAGTCAGGTGACCCACAAGACCTCACACTCTCAAGACATGCACAAAAATCAATCAAAGATAAGGCTTCTAACTACCATTGTTCATAGGTTGGATAATAGGGTGAAAAGATGGAGAACTTACTATGTTGGCATATTCATACAGAAAACAATTACATATAAATGGATAATCATAACAAGGGAAAGTGCTTTCCATTTAACTCATCAACATACAGATAGGATGACAACTATCAGACATTGAATAACATGAATAAAACTGAATCAGACATTCATGCACAAGCACAGAAGAGAAAAGATATGGAAGTTGAACATATGATAGCAAAAGAGCTTATATTAGGTCATGAATAATATGAGAAACTTGATAATAATAATGGTCTATAGGTCCCTGAAGTCAAACCCCTAATTCAAAGTAAGTCTTAGGCTTTATATCCTTTACAAAAAATATTCAGATCCTGAAAAGTTGGATCTATTTTACTAAAAATAGATAAAATAAATGTTTTTTGCAAAATTAGGTCAAAAACCCTAATTTAAGTACTAGTCTATCTAATGTTAACTCTTGTTCACTCACTGAACTCCTTGATGACTGTAGTGAGTACTGAAGTAGAGCTATAGCTTGTCATCTGATAGATAAACCACTGCTGGTAAAAAAAAGGTAGGGTTTGTGACCCTTTTCTGCTTGATTGTATCCTCAAAACTGAAACAGACCTCTTTCAATGGTTTTTTTCAACAAATTTCAGCTTTATTTATTATCCTTGAGATAGTTGTATTCGCCAAAACTGGTTCTGCATGCCAAAACATCTTTCTGCACCCTTTTCTTTTTTTAGTGGTTAAGGAAGCAGAATCTTGGGTCTGTTAGCTACCAAAATCTCTGCTTTCGGTGGCTAATGAACCGCTACTGCGTCCGCATAAGCCACCGAAAGCTCTATTTCTGAAAAATTGTAATCAAACTCCCAATCATCCTCTTTCAGTTTTGTTGTTGATCTTTTGGCATTTCTTCAGGTTGCATAGGGTTTGGAAAAACAACAACATCCTGGGCTACCTCTGGATCTTGAAAGCTTGCTGCTGCCTCTGCTAGGGTTTCTAGTGCAAGGTGTGCTTGAGATTTAGGGTTTGGATTCTTTGCCTTGCTGTTTTAGAGGTTTTGGTGTTGTCCCTTTGATTTCTCTGTATCCTTCCTAAGGTTTGGATTGGCAGTAGTCTCACAGGCTGCTTCTAGGCCAAAGATGCTTATTGCCACTTCTGCTAGGGTTTCCAGCTTCCCGTTCTTCTTGATCTTCAGAGTCTGAGTAAGGTAGGTTGATTATGTTTCTGTAAGGTGCTGAAAATTCTTCTACATCTGTATAAAATATTCATGGACTGATACATGAGGTCGAAAATTCCACCTGGAGGACTGACAGGTCATCTTTTGCCCTAAAAATTTGGCTAAATTGCTGAAAAATGGGGCTCATAGATGGATTTGGTTCTTAAAATATGTGACACCCATGTATAAACCAAAAGAGGTTTTTGCATATTGTTTTGTTGTGAGAAAAAACCTCTCTCTTTTTTTTGAAAATCATTTTCCTTTTCTCGAGATCTGTATTTCAAAAACATGTGTCAAACAGGGAAATTATGAGATCCGAAAATTAGGGCTCATAGATGGATTCGATTCTCTCAATCTGCAACACCTGTAGGAAAAATGAGAGGTTTTATTTTTCTCTGACATGTTATGAACAAAAACCTCTGATATTTTTGCAAAATTATTCTCCAGTCGCTCAGTATAATCATTTTAAAATGATTCCTTTACATAGTAAAACACCAGTTTCGGTGGCTTGAAGTGCCCTGAAATTTCGGTCTTAGCTGCCGAAAGATCTACTTTTGGTGGCTAATGAACAGTTTCTTCGTTCGCTTAAGCCATCGAAAGTTTCCCTTTCATAATTCATCCAAAAATGTAGTTGATGAGCTTTCAGTGGTTTGATGTCTTCTTGGACCCATTTCTAAGCTGCTGAAAGTTGGGCTTTTTGGTGGCTAATGAACTGTTCGCAAGTTCGCCTATGCCACTGAAAGCCCCCTTTCCTATATTTTATTAAAAACATGATCAATAGGCTTTCGGTGGTTAACGTGGTCCTGCATTAAAACTATTAGCTACCGAAAGTTGGGATTTTCGGTGGCTAATGAACTGTTGGCAAGTTTTCCTAAGCCACCGAAAGCTAAAAAATTCAAATTTCTTGAAAAACAGAAGACCAGATATTCCAACTTTGTTATTCATCCAAACATCTTTCATAATATGCCCTGAAATATTCATCACTATGCAAAAAATAAATTGTCTAAGTGTACCTATTGAAAATTAATTTATTTAGGAGATAACACCGTCGATATAAAAATTATATCTAAGAATCTATGCCTGCGGACTGGGGTGATGATCATGGTAACAAACAATGAATTGGCCAACCATTGGAATAGTCTAACCCACAGATGAGGTACTCCTAAGTTACGTGTATTTACATAGCCTCAGGAAAGTCCTCGACTTGCACCATGGGTACCCTGTGTGTCAGTCTAGATAAATCGTCGTGTATGTTTTGGAGTGTCCGCTCCACATCTGCACCGATCATGCCATCCCATTGTCCCCTCAGACAATGTCAGGAGAAATCATCTGGTTGTCTCGGACCCACATCTGGATACACCTGATTAATGTCAGTACATGATACCACAAAAAAACATGTTTTTGATTCCATTATATCAAAAATACAAAAAATATCAAATAATTCAAAATACATTTTGGATTTTTACCTATGTCACCATATGCGGCACCCTGTGGTAGTGGCATGGCTGGGTTTTCGCGGAAGTCAATCCCTGCATAGGGATAGTTGTCCACAACCATGATATGTCACCTCCACCAGTGCTAGAAGTCTAGTGGGAAAGGACTCGGTGTCCAACCTCCCCCTAACTATTGAATCACCTCCGCCCAATGAGTTTGGGATGGATCTCGTAGACTATGTGGAGGAACCTTGACTCTTGGGCCAAGGCCTGGATTTCGTTCAAAAAAGAAAGTGTTAAGTATGCTGGCGAACCTGAAGTTCTTTATCCTTCCCAGCTTGTAGTATGTCAGTTGTTTTTTCATAGTGTTCAACAATGATTTGCTCCAGTCATACACTGTAGGTCCCATACACTCTACTCAATAAAACATGAGAGTCTTGAAGGCCTGATGGAGTGATGCCAATCCTACTATTCTGGATAGCACCAGAACTATCACCTTGAGACTCAAGATCTAGATGGAGTTCATAAGAACCTAGATTCCAATCTTCTTAGTATCCAGAAGGAAATAGACGGCTATATACTCCTTGGTTGTTATACCTCCACCCACCCCACAAGCCCGCAAGTTAGCTACCTCACCTTGGTAGGATAGTCTAGTAGTGAAGTATATATATTCCACTTCTAGTCTCAGGGGCATCCTCTCTAGCTGAAAATCCTTTGTGTCTGGGTCCCAGTAGTCAACAAACATCTGAAGAAGTCTTAGTTGGGCCCTCAAACCACCAATATTCCAAAACTTGTATAATACACATATTTTTAGAGATTTTTCAGTGTTTATATCTCGGTGGACTTCCCTATCCACATACTCATGCTCACGCTCCCTCCATTCTAGCACCATCTTGTAAAAAAACATTGAATTTTGATGAGTTTTTTCCATTAAATTGGGTATACGCGTCCCTGTACATGACTTTTCTTGGTAACATTAGTGTATGTACACATGATCTTTGTGCTTTTACCACCTACATCAGGCCCTATACGCGACCTGATATCTTGTGACCCGGTTGGGTCGAGATACCCATTTACGGTTGCTCCAAACGAAAAAATACACTGTGGAAAATGAAAATAAATGCATGGAATTGATGATAAATGAGAGTAGGATTTACCTAGTCCTGATGACTCATGATTCTGTTTCTCCTAGCTCCCAAAATCAGCAGTTGAAATTTTTGGTCCAAATGGCTCCAAATGCACTATTTATGGTAAAAAAGCCAAGTTTTACTATTTTACCTTTTTTTTTAAATGTTTACCCATTTAGCCTATAGTTTGGACTCTTATTAACCTTTTTGAGTTGTTTTGGACTAATATTGTGGTGTAGGGACTCCTTTTGGGTGCACTTTTTCCAAGGTATTGACCTATTCGTGTCTATAACTAACATTTATAACTTCAAACTGGCATATAAGATAAGATCACTTTTTCGCATCCATCATGCATTGTGCTATGACCATGTCTCCATAACTGTAGGTATGAACCCACTTCATGATGTTATGGAACCTTCACATTGCTACTAGAAGTGGAATTACATAAGTGGTATAGACTTCCTACTCATGGGTGACCTAGATAGATTTCATTTTACCATTTGGTACCCATGCTAAGAATCCTCCCTTAGGTCTAGGAGTCCCTTGTAGTTAGGTCAAGTTGTAATTGCATTTCATGTGTTTGCTTGTCGTATTGAGCCTTACATCAGCTCCTTGTTTCAGTTTCATAAGCCATATAGCCTGAGCTTGTCTCAATCCTATACGAGCAGAGCCTTCCATATATCTTTTGCAACTTGATCACCCCATACTTGGAGGAGGCACCCCCCCGAGTGTCCTTATCCTGCATATGCTTCCTTGCATTGAGCATAGGTATGTTCCACTGCTTGGAACTACTTTGCTTTCCTACAACACATGTTTCCTCCTAGTTCTATACTCTAATCATTTTTATTCTTTTTCAAGCTTTCCAATACGAAAAAAGACCAAAAAATTAAAAAACATAAAAAGTTGGACGAGAAATTATATTACTTTGGAAGTTATCGTGTTGTGTCACCTTTGAACAGAGCATTGTATATTCCATCCATTGGTTAGGTTATTAGTATGACTTTAGGATTTGTACTTGTTACTATGATTTTTCTCCATCGACTGGTTATGCTTCCAATCCCTATGGAGCCTCTATCGATTCCTCCTACGTCGCAGAGTTGTCCTAGTTTTCATGTTGAGTCTATGTTTCCTATGAGTCTCCCTTTGCCTTATGCTCTTGTTCGAAGGATTTTTAGCCCGAGTCAGACACTCCTCGGTTATCTTGTCTTTGCATGTCATCCACCCCTGATATAGTTACTAGTTTGTGCACATCTTGTTCGTCTGATTTCTTCCAAATTATTCATCATTGTTGAGTACCTCGTGTTGGTTGATGGGGGATGCCCTAATGCCCTCCTTCCAACGGATTCCATTCCATCGACTTCACATCATTTATTCTAGAATAGGGATCTATAGTCCATTGAGTTCCTTGAGACTTGTAGTCATCAGTGGCAGGTTCTCTCGCCATCGACATATTTGGGAATACATCAATGTCCCCTGATTGATGGACTCTCTCAAGTGTTTTACCTCAACACATCTATTCACACTTGTTTGATTGTGATATTTACCTTGATTGCAATTATCATTATTGATGGAATATCTCACGTCTGTTAACGGTATACATCAATTCCCGGTAATCAGACGATGGTCCATCATGTTCAACCTCGACAACTTTATTTGTATGATGATACATGTACTAGCGATGATTTGTGTTGAAGACCTCTGAGCTTGGTTGTAGTCTATATATGCTACCTCCTTAACCGTGCCAGTATCTATGAGATATCAATTCTCATGACCAAATTTCATTGTACCATCATATGTCTTCATTCAGTATGAATATCTTATTTCACTGTATATTGTATGTGCCGATGACCACATGTGACATATGTCTATTTTTCCTATTCATTCCCATTGTAATATTATGTATTCGGGGACTGCTACACTTCATATTTGCAGTCACGTGTTGAGAACTATCATTGTATTGTATTGATGAAAAGCCATTTTTTCCACCTAGGTCTTGATTACTCCACTTCTGAGATTGTTATAATGTATTTCAGCCATCATGTTACCCCTCTAACCTCACACATTAGGGGGAATCTGTTATAACTTATTTTACCACACTTGGTGTGTTATCCAACTTTTTGTACCATAGTTTGGTTACCTGAGGAGCCGCCGGTTGACAGACTTGTTCAAAGTCTGATTCCAATGTATCAGTTGATCCGTCTGCTTGTCTAGCCAATATTGGCTAGTCACTTTTTTATTTGAATAATTTTGACCATGGCCCCGCGGGGTTTGTAATAAAATGTGCTAGTAGGATATTTTCGAGTGGTTTGGTCTCCTGAGATGTAGAATCTCAAATAGGGTATTCCAGGGAGTTTTTTGCCCCTGACAATTATGCTTTTCCTTCAGCTGAGTATAAATGACGAGGTTTTCTCCCGCTTCCTCCAAAGCTGGAATGACCGATGTTGAATTCTGGGCCTTGGGGGGTTATTAGAGCCCAACTTAGTGTTATAAGCCTACTAGACATTATTTAGATAGATCATGGTCGTGTCCTAAGTCATTTGGACACATAAAAAAAGTTTGAAAAAATCTTTTTCGAACAGTGAAAAATTATTTTTTAAATTTTTAGTTTTTAATTACATTTCCTAAGTTTTTTGGGTTAATTTTTCCATAAATTAAATGGAAAAAACCCGTTCATGATCCGAACTCAGAATTCAGTGATTGAAGGCTCTAACCTTAAGCCAAAAATCATTCTTGATCAGCCAGCCAGTTAGAACCAGCTTTCAGATCAGCAATCGGACACATAATGCCTTTTTACTCAAAAAAGTCAGTTTTGAGTAAAAAAATGATTTTTATTAAAAAATGATTATTTTGGAGAAAACTAAAACTCTCCAAATTAATCCAAATTCAGTAAAATAAAAGGCTAAATGACATCTCATGGAACACTTATGATGATTGGAGTTATCATAACTCAGCTTCAGTCATCATTAAGAGAGCAATTAATTTATTATCAGTTATCAGACATGTCATCTCCAGCTAAAGATGAGATGGAGAGCTCTCATTGGTCTGGTGATTTGATCGAGGTGAAGACTGAAGCTTACACCATTAGTGGGATTCCCAAACCTAGCTCAAGCTCCTGCCATACCTAAAGGATGAGCTTACCTACATCCAGACTCACACATGTGGCCTCATCTTTGGCTTGTTTTCAGTGCACAGGTTTGGGGTGGGGGCACCTTGCCTGGGTGGAGGCATCCCCTCACTCCCAGTTCTCTGGTTTAGGTCTAGGCTCTTTGTTAGGTGGCTAAGCTGGTTAGGGTTGGTTTTAGGGTTTTAGGGTTTTAGCACTCTCTCATTTGTTAAATAGAGGCTCTTTCAGCTCTATTGTCATGGACTTTTGGGCATAGACACTTTGCAAAAATTGTAATCATTATATTATTGAATAAAGCTTTTCAACTTTGGAGGTTTACAGGATTGTCTCTTCATTGGTGGATGTGTTGTATGAGGTTATTTCTTTCCATGCTTTCAATTTGTTATTTATGTGTTGAATCAAACAACTAGCTTTAGAAGTCTATTATTAGAACATAATATTTACCATTTGTTGTTGTCAAGTTGGTTTATTATGCAAAGTTTATCATAATATAGATGGGTACAAATATTCAGTTATATGAAGTATTGATCTTGATTTGCATATTCCTAGCATACTAGTTTTTATTGTTTGATCTCACTGGGTATCAAGTTGGATTGTCTTTACAGATCTTGCCATTTGGAGAAGGGTGCGAGCTCAGCTGCATCAAACACATCTCCATCATCATAAGAACCTTCTAACATTGTTGACTTTCAGGACCTACAAAGAGTTTGGCTTTTTCCAAAAGGAAAAAACAAGGAGATCTTCCTCCAAAGTTCCATCTCAAATTCTTTCATAAATTTAAATACTTCTTGGTTACCGAACTTCCTTCCTCTAGTTCTCCCTTTTCTCCTTGACTTCTTTTGTTTCCTTGCTTGCTAGCCTCTTTCCTCCTTGACTTGTTTGCCTTTTCTCACTTTTTCTTCATCGCTGCCCCATTTTTTCTCTCTTTTACCATCCCTTTTTTCCATTTTGGACAAGCCCTAGTGTGCCCTAGCTTTCTTCCATTGTTTGCCTCTTTTTGCCCTAATTTTTGGGCTTCCTTTAACCTTGTTTTTGGTCATTTCTTTTACTTTTTGTTCGCTGTCCCATTTTTCACTTTTTATGACAGCCACTTATTTCATGGTTCACTGTCCCGTTTTGCACTTTTTATGACAGCCACTTATTTCATGGTTCGCTGTCCCGTTTTGCACTTTTTATGACAGCCACTTATTTCATTGTTCACTATCTCATTTTCTTCAATTTTGTTCATCCCTTAGCTTCTTAGTTCACTGTCCTATTCCTCCCTTTTCTTGTTTTTGACTTCCTCTTTGCCTTCCCTCTTTCTTCCCCTCCGCTTCATTTTATTTCAGCCTTCTTTTTCCTTGTTCTTTTGCTCTCATTCAAACTTCTTCTTTTCTCTTTTGGCAAGTTTCAAGAAAAGCTCCAAGTAAAAGTAAATCACTCTCCTTTTCACGCAAGCTGCAATAATAATAGAGTTGTATACTTTCCTTTGAAATTCCTTTCAAGGATTAAATTCCTAAAGGCAATTTGTATAATTTTAATAAAGCATCTTTTGTTTGAGTGGGGTTTTTAAGTCCCCACTCCCATCCTCCCCCATTTGGGGAGGATTGTGTTGCATCCATCTTTGACATGCTTAGATTAGATGTGCTTGTTTTCATCATCATTTGCATCTTATGCTTAGAATATTAATTGTTAATCCATCACTTCTAATTCATTAATTAATTTGATTACTATTTTAAATTGTTTATCTTTCTAAGTAAATCAACTGCTTGAATCTCTTGAATCACACCATAAGGTGGATCAAGAGTTCTCTCTGTCGGAGAGTTTAATAAGTCATCTTTGCTTTTTTTATTCACATTGTTTAATCAATTAACTCTTAAGTAAGACTCTTGAACTTGCAAAAAAATAAGTCAAGAGCACTCTCTATCGGAGAGCATCCTAGGTTTGCATAATCCCTGGATTATTCTCATCTAGATTAGCTAAGTCTCTTGAACCACTGTCATAAGACAGGGTCAAGAGCACTCTCTATTGGAGAGTCTTAATTAATCAAATTAATAAAACCTTCAACACACACACCCCTTTTAATTAATTAACTCCCTCCCCTCCTTGCCAGAGTATGCTCTGACCGATCCCAGATCGGAATACCCAGAAACGGCACTGGATCTTGAAACCCTACAAGAGTAATTTAATAATACTTAAACACCCGTAACCAATGCACCGTCATTGTAGGGATTCTTCCAAAGTACTTCCTAGTAGAGGCGCCAGAACCTCCCGCTGTCTTAGATTCTAGGCTAGCTGGTCAATCTTGGCGATACCAGCCTGGGATACTGGGCGGGCCCGACATGTCTTCAACGGAGGGAACTTAGAAGAGTCTCCCGACTTTGACAAACTTTTCTTGACACTCTAAGCAAGACCACTATCAAAAAATTTTAAAATCTACCAAGAGCACTTGAAAAACCTAATACTCACTAGCTTGATTCCTAGACATTATTTCACGCATTTATTTGACTCCATAAGGCACTGGTCCTTTGTTATATTTGATTAATTTTCTATCTTGATCAACTATCTATGGGCCATTTCAATTGATTATATTTGAATGCTTAAGTTATAAGTTTGGAATCTTTGCTTATCTCTGAGATATCTTGTTAGCAACGTGGATTGCTTTGATTAATCATCATCCCCCTAATATTAATCATTTTAAATCACAGTAACTCCTAAACAACACCCATCTGCATCCAAAAACATCTAAAAATTAACTTAAAACATTGAGCCATAGAAAACTCTTTGTTAGGGACTACCCCCCTTGGCTTCATTAGGAGTTAGCCTAAACGGAGGAGCTAGGAGTAAGTGACAGTACCTAGCACTGTGCTTTCCCCCAAGGTCACACCTCTCCCACTTTCTCAAGTGAGGAGACAGCTTTTGAAAGATTTCTGCTGCTGGTGTGCAATCGGCGAACAACATCTTTTGGCGCCGTTTCCGGGGACAAATATTTTTGTTCCTGGACGACCTTTGTTTCTTTTAGCTTTTTAGCTTTTTATCCTTTTTGGTAGATTTTTAGTCCAATCACTCTCTGAAATAAGACTTAAGTCCACCTGGCGACTCCACTGTCAATTAACAGCTCAAGGTATTCTACTAGAAGAAACTCTGTAGGTTTGGTCGATTTCATCCCTAACCCCAAAAAGGTCTTAAGGAGGAGATTAAACAAACTATCTTCTCGTAGCATCCTTGCAGAACTTGGATCTGAGTCTGTTTCAGACATCCATCTTTTATTTCCAGAAAACTTAGAAAATTTTCAAAATAATAACTGTTTCCTTAATCCAATGGGTGAGTTTTTTACTCAACTCAACTTTGCTCAGATAGCAGGTCATCCTCATGATATCCCTGACAAGGCTATCGACAAGATTAGGACATATAATGGCACTGATGCATCCCTCTATGCTGAGCAGCATATCAGGAATTTCACCAGACACTGTGGTGCCCATGTCAGGGGTACTGATAGGCATGAAGATGTTTACATGAACTTGTTTTCCTTGTCTTTGGATGGCAAGGCTGGCAACTGGTACGATAATTTTCCGGACAATTCTTTCACCACCTTAGCAGACTTCAAGGCTGCTTTCCTTGGAAAGTTTGGCAACAGAAAGGAGCCTAGACATCTAGTAGCAGCTTTGACTAGCATAAAGAAGTCTGATACGGAAACCATGGATGAATTCAATGATAGGTTCACAAAGTTTTCAAATTCCATCCCTGCTACTTATGCTCCTCCTATAGCTTCCACTTTGGATTATTACATTGAAGCATTAAGTGGCAAGATGTAGTACCGGATTAGAGACAAGGAGCTGACCACATTACTTCAGGCTCAGAATTTGGCCATTAAAATTGATAAGAATATGTAGTCATCTGGTGAATCTAACCTCGAGGGTTATTCAAGGTCTTCAACTCCTTTGAAAATTAGTGAACCTAAAGACAAGAATCCTTTAGCGGCTATGAAGGATGCCTATGAAAAACAAATGATTGAAATGAAAAGGGAGATGAAGAAAAATATGGAGGAAGTAGAACAGAAACACTTAGTACAATTGAAGGAGATTCAAAATAGGGTGATTACAATGGAAAGAACTCACCCTCCTCCACCTCCTAGAGCTTTTCCTGCAAAACCAACATGGCAGAGAAAGAACCCCAACCATGAGCAGAGGCCTCCTCATCAGCCAGAGGCCACTAATGTGGTTGAAACTTACACACCATTTTGTAGGGCATGTGAAGACCTTCATGAAGAATCTGCCTGCTATTATGCATGTTATATTCAGGGGTATGGTTTTCTAGAGGGTTGCAGTCCTAAAGCATCATCAAGCGAGCCTGAGGACATAAACTATGTAGATGACATGCATGATATTTCTGGAGAAAGTTGGAGAGAGGCAAAACAATATTCAAGAGAGACTGAGTACATTAACGCAGTTGGACAGCTCCATCCTGTCACCACAGAAACCCGATGTCAAGTTGAATATTTTAGTCAACAATTGGATAATCTCACTAAAAACTTAAGCACTAATCCTACTAATGAGCATAATGATGATAGTTTGGAAGGTTTACTACCTTGTGACCTTTTTTCTAAAGAAGATGACTATGATCATGAAGAGGGATATAGCCAGGAATGTGATACAAGTCAGGAAGAACCCCTTTCTTCTGAGATGGATGACAACTACAAGACTTTAATTGAAAATCCAATCTTACAAGTTTTATGTGATGAGAGTCCTCCATGCTCTCCACCGGATGACAAATATTTGGAAAGTTGGGTCCCATGTGATATCTTTGAAACCCAACTTTTTGAAGAAGATTGTTTTGAGCAGAATGAGGAGTGTAGCCAGGGACTTGATACCAGTGATGAAGCATCTCTCATATCCGACATAGATGGCAATGATAATTATTGGACTTTTATTGAAAATCCAACCTATGATACTTTTGAAAATATTTTTGAGAATCTCATCTATGATGTGTCCAGCAAGGGGAGTTGTTATTCTGAGACTTATGAAAGTTTTAAAGAGGAGCAGTCAGAGTTTTCATATGATCAGTCAGAATTGTATTTGAGTATCGATAATAAGGATTCGAAAAAGCAGTACAGTGAAGAATCAGATGGGATGCAACTAGTTGAAGTTTTTTCTCAACCATCGTCTTCACATATAGATGTTCCTTATGTTTTGGAGCAGCTTGGGGCTTATACAACGAGTTATTATTTGATAAGCCTTGATGATCAGCATGATGGAGTAGTCGACCTGTTGCAACATCCCGATTTGTATATCAGTGTTATCCATTCATGGATAGAAGCAGCCTGCATGAGCATCTACCAATGTGGGAAGAAGTTTGACGACATCATTCATGCCTATGATTCCCCATCCGGCCCGCCCATTCTGGATCATCACACAGGTTTGCATTTTCTAGAAATTGTGTCCTTACTTTGGCTGGTAACTGAAGACAAGGCGAAACCTTTTTATATTAATAAAATGCTTAGATGGCTACACTGGATTTATGATTACACCTAACCTTTTTTGTATCATGCTTAGAGTAGGAAAATAGGCTCCTTAAAGTGAGCATTTATTTTAGCATTTTCTTTATGTACTTAGAAATAAATAAATTTTTCAGTTAATTTTTCTTTGAATAAAGCAACGTTTGGATCATTGGCTCTTTTTCATGAAACTTGTGCTACTAAGGTTTTTTGTCAAGTTGAGATGTTTTTATAGGATATGGAACCCAGAGATTCTGGGGTTCTCATATGCTCTCCTTGCATAAGAGACTAGATCGAGCACACGTCCCACAGTTGGAGCCAGATGTTATCCAAATTTTTGTACCATAGTTGGGTTGCCTGAGGAGCCGCTGGTTGACAGACTTGTTCAAAGTCTGATTCTAGTGTATCAGCTGATCCGTTTGCTTGTCTAGCCAATATTGGCTAGTCACTTTTTTATTTGAATAATTTTGACCATGGCCCCACGGGGTTTGTAATAAAATGTGCTAGTAGGATATTTTTGAGTGGTTCGGTCTCCTGAGACGTAGAATCTCAAATAGGGTATTCTAGGGAGTTTTTTGCCCCGGACAGTTATGCTTTGCCTTCGGCCGAGTATAATTGACGAGGTTTTCTCCCGCTTCCTCCAAAGCTGGAATGCCCGATGTTGAATTCTGGGCCTTGGGGGGTTATTAGAGCCCAACTTAGTGTTATAAGCCTACTAGACATTATTTAGATAGATCATGGTCGTGTCCTAAGTCATTTGGACACATAAAAAAAATTTCAAAAAAATCTTTTTCAAACAGTGAAAAATTATTTTTTAAATTTTTAGTTTTTAATTACTTTTCCTAAGTTTTTTGGGTTAATTTTTCCATAAACTAAATGGAAAAAACCCGTTCGTGATCCGAACTCAGAATTCAGTGATTGAAGGCTCTAACCTTAAGCCAAAAATCATTCTTGATCAGCCAGCCAGTCAGAATCAGCTTTCAGATCAGCAATCGGACACATAATGCCTTTTTACTCAAAAAAATCAGTTTTGAGTAAAAAAATGATTTTTAGTAAAAGATTGATTTTTATTAAAAAAATGATTATTTTGGAGAAAACTAAAACTCTCCAAATTAATCCAAATTCAGTCAAATAAAAGGCTAAATGACATCTCATGGAACACTTATGATGATTGGAGTTATCATAACTCAACTTTAGTCATCATTAAGAGAGCAATTAATTTATTATCAGTTGTCAGACATGTCATCTCTAGCTAAAGATGAGATGGAGAGCTCTCATTGGTCCGGTGATTTGATCGAGGTGAAGACTGAAGCTTACACCATCAGTGGGCTTCCCAAACCTAGCTCAAGCTCCTGCCAGACCTAAAGGATGAGCTTACCTACATCCAGACTCACACATGTGGCCTCATTCTTGGCTTGTTTTCAGTGCACGAGTTTGGGGTGGGGGCACCTTGCCTGGGTGGAGGCCTCCACTCACTCCCGGTTCTCTGGTTTAGGTCTGGGCTCTTTGTTAGGTGGCTAAGCTGGTTAGGGTTGGTTTTAGGGTTTTAGCACTCTCTCATTTGTTAAATAGAGGTTCTTTTAGCTCTATTGTCATGGACTTTGGGGCATAGAAACTCTGCAAAAATTGTAATCATTATATTATTGAATAAATCTTTTTGACTTTGGAGGTCTACAGGATTGTCTCTTCATTGGTGGATGTGTTGTATGAGGTGATTTCTTTCCATGCTTTCAATTTGTTATTTATGTGTTGAATCAAACAACTAGCTTTAGAAGTCTATTATTAGAACATAAGATTTACCATTTGCTGCTGTCAAGTTGGTTTATTATGCAAAGTTTATCATAATCTAGATGGGTACAAATATTCAGTTATATGAAGTATTGATCTTGATTTGCATATTCCTAGCATACTAGTTTTTATTGTTTGATCTCACTGGGTATCAAGTTGGATTGTCTTTACAGATCTCGCCATTTGGAGAAGGGTGTGAGCTCAGCTGCATCAAACTCATCTCCATCATCATAAGAACCTTCTAACATTGTTGACTTTCAGGACCTACAGAGAGTTTGGCTTTTTCCAAGAGGAAAAAACAAGGAGATCTTCCTCCAAAGTTCCATCTCAAATTCTTTCATAAATTTAAATACTTCTTGGTTACCGAACTTTCTTCCTCTAGTTCTCCCTTTGCTCCTTGACTTATTTTGTTTCCTTGCTTGCTAGCCCCTTTCCTCCTTGACTTGTTTTCTTTTTCTCACTTTTTTCTTCACTGCTGCCCCATTTTTTCTCTCTTTTACCATCCTTTTTTTCCATTTTGGACAAGCCCTAGTGTGCCCTAGCTTTCTTCCATTGTTTGCCTCTTTTTGCCCTAATTTTTGGGCTTCCTTTAACCTTGTTTTTGGTCATTTCTTTTACTTTTTGTTCACTGTCCCATTTTGCACTTTTTATGACAGGCACTTATTTCATGGTTTGCTGTCTCGTTTTGCACTTTTTATGACAGCCACTTATTTCATTGTTCGCTGTCTCGTTTTCTTCAATTTTGTTCATCCCTTAGCTTCTTAGTTCACTGTCCTATTCCTCCCTTTTCTTGTTTTTGACTTTCTCTTTGCCTTCCCTCTTTCTTCCCCTTCGCTTCGTTTTATTTCAGCATTCTCTTGCCTTGTTCTTTTGCTCTCATTCAAACTTCTTCTTTTCCCTTTTGGCAAGTTTCAAGAAAAGCTCCAAGTAAAAGTAAATCACTCTCGTTTTTATGCAAGTTGCAATAATAATAGAGTTGTATACTTTCCTTTGAAATTCCTTTCAAGGATTAAATTCCTAAAGGAAATTTGTATAATTTTAATAAAGCATCTTTTGTTTGAGTGGGGTTTGTTCCCACTCCCATCCTCCCCCATTTGGGGAGGATTGTGTTGCATCCATCTTTTACATGCTTAGATTAGATGTGCTTGTTTTCATCATCATTTGCATTTTATGCTTAAAATATTAATTGTTAATCCATCACTTCTAATTCATTAATTAATTTTATTGCCGTTTTAAATTGTTTATCTTTCTAAGTAAATCAACTGCTTGAATCTCTTGAATCACACCATAAGGTGGATCAAGAGTGCTCTCTGTCGGAGAGTTTAATAAGTCATCTTTGTTTTTTTTATTTACATTGTTTAATCAATTAACTCTTAAGTAAGACTCTTGAACTTGCAAAAACACAAATCAAGAGCACTCTCTATCGGAGAGCATCCTAGGTTTGCATAATCCCTGCATTAGTCTCATCTAGATTAGCTAAGTCTCTTGAACCACTGTCATAAGACAAGGTCAAGAGCACTCTCTGTCAGAGAGTCTTAATTAATCAAATTAATAAAACCTTCAACACACACACCCATTTTAATTAATTAACTCTCTCCCCTCCTTGCCGGAGTATGCTCTGACCGATCCCAGATCGGAATACCCAGAAATGGCACTGGATCTTTAAACCCTACAAGAGTAATTTATCAATACTTAAACACCCGTAGCCAACGCATCGACGTTGTAGGGATTCTTCCAAAGTACTTCCTAGTAGAGCCACCGGAACCTCCCGCTATCTTAGATTCTCGGCTAGCTGGTCAATCTTGGCGATACCAACCTGGGATACTAGGCGGGCCCAACTTGTCTTCAACGGAGGGAACTTAGAAGAGTCTCCCGGCTTTGACAAACTTTTGTTGACACTCTAAGCAATACCACTATCAAAAACTTTTAAAATATACCAAGAGCACTTGCAAAACCTAATACTCACTAGCTTGATTCCTAGACTTTATTTTATGCATTTATTTGACTCCATAAGGCACTGGTCCTTTGTTATATTTGATTAATTTTCTATCTTGATCAACTGTCTATGGGCCATTTCAATTGATTATATTTGAATGCTTAAGTTATAAGTTTGGAATCTTTACTTATCTGTGTGATCTCTTGTTAGCAATGTGGATTTCTTTGATTAATAATCACCCCCCTAATATTAATCATTTTAAATCACAGTAACTCCTAAACAACACCCATCTGCATCCAAAAACATCTAAAAATTAACTTAAAACATCGATCCATAGAAAACTCTTTGTTAGGGACTACCCCCCTTGGCTTCGTTGGGAGTTAGCCTAAACAGAGGAGCTAGGAGTAGGTGACAGTACCTAGTTCTGTGCTTGCCCCCAAGGTCACACCTCTCCCACTTTCTCAAGTGAGGAGACAACTTTCGGAAGATTTTTGCTGTTGTTGTGCAATCGACGGACAACATGGTGGATCATGTTTTTATGGCCTTCCCTGTCTGTATGTACACTCTTTGGACCCCCTTTGCTCAGTATAACTTTGATGATCCAAAAAATCCCTTTAAAAATTCCTATTTATTGGTATACGCGGGTCACCAGCTTACAGACTGCGTGTACACATAGCTTGCTCCACTATGATCCACGTACATCAGAAAATGCCCTCAAAAATAAAATATTTGGAGTTTTACTCATCATTTAACGAATAACTTGACTATTGGCCTTCCATATGCCTGGAAACACTCTAACTCGACCCGTCACTTCCTATTGAAGGGCTATATATTGAGCTACTTGGATGCATTAGAGAAGGAGAACTTGTGAGAGAAAAGAAACTATAATGGATTTGTGCCCCATTATTTCATACTTGAGTCTGCATCCCTTTGTCCTTTGAGCATCCATTGATTCTCTTCCAAGCTTGCCATTGTTTTGTGAGCTTTCCATGGATATGGACAATTGAAGTGGTGGAGGACTCGCTTTCTCGATTTCGATGAGGTGCCAACAGAGCTTGTCACTTATATCTATGTTTATATTTAATAGAAATATCCATTTCTTATCCATTATATGTGTAACTATGAATATTTGTATCCATGGATGTAGTTTCTTTGAGTATATATTGGATGTATATATGCTAGAGTAGGTTGTAACACTTAATATATATCATGCTTGTATGTTTCGTTGTTGTTGAGAATGAAATGTAGGTGCAAGTGTGGTTTAAATATCAACGGGGATATACTACAAACATCTGGAACAAGGCATGCTTCTTATCCCTTAGTGTTAGACTTGTATATTTCTTTATCATATTGGAAGTGGATTTATTTATGGTGTCATACTGTCTGTTGTGGTCCACCCCAAGCTATGGTAATTTTTCTTCGTAAAAATAGATATCCCATTCCAAGGATTGGTGAACTCATGGATGAGCTCCATGGAGCCAAGTTCCTCTCAAAGATTGACCTTAGATATGGTTATCATCAAATTTGAATCAGGGAGGAATACATACCAAAGACTACTTTCATATGTCACTATGGTCACTTTGAGTTCCTTGCCATGCCTTTTGGCTTGACAAATTCTCCTGCCACATTTCAGTCATGCATGAACAATATCTTCCACAAGCAACTTATTAAGTTTATACTAGTTTTCTTTGATGATATTCTTATTTACAGTAAGACATGGAAGGAACAATTGCATCATCTAGAAGTTGTCTTGAAAATTATGCATGATCAATCTTTGTTTGCTAAGCTGTCAAAATGTGAGTTTGCTTTGACAGAACTTTTGTATCTTGGACACATCATTGGTCAGAATGGTGTGTAGGTGGACTTGGAGAAAATAAAAACCATATTGAATGGCCACATGCCAAAAATATCATTGAATTGAGGGGATTCATTGGGCTTTGTACTCACTTCACCTCTCACTGATTTGACAAAGAAATATGCTTTCCAATGGAATGAAGAGGCTAAAAAGGATTTACAAATAATGAAAGAGGTAATGAGTAATTTTCATATTCTTGCATTACCTAATTTTTCTAAAGCATTTTTCTTAGAGTGTGATGCATCAGGGGAGGGCATTGGAGCAGTCCTAAAGAAAGGAAAACACCCAATATCTTTCGAGAGTAGGAATATACAACCACATGAGAATCCTTACTCTATTTGTGACAAAGAAATGTTAGTCATCCTGCATGCTTTGATCAAGCTCAGACAATACTTGGAGGGAAACAATTGTGTGGTCAAGACTAGCCATAATAGCCCAAGATACTTTCTCACTCAAAACGATCTAAATGAAAGGAAGAAAAAAGTGGGCAAGTAATGTTCAAGAATTTGATTTTGATATTGAATATATAAAGGGAAATAATAACATGGTAGCATATTCCTTATCTAGAAGACCTACTATTTCTCTAATGGATGTTGCAGAAGATTGGAAAGCTATATTAGAAGTGGAATATGCCAAGGATAATTTTTCTTGTGAAATTTTTTATGGGACTAACCATGATGATAGGTATAAGGTGTTGGATGGAATCATCTACTAAAAATATAGAATCTATTTTTTTCTTGGTTCAAGCTTGAAGAAATTTTTTTTGAAGAGTGCTCAATATTCTCCTTTAGCAGGCCACCCTGGTTTCTTCAAAACATATAGAATGTTGAGAGGAAGATTCTCTTGGAAGGGGTTGAAGAATTATGTTCTGAAATATGTGAATAAGTTCCCAACATGTCATCAAAACAAAGTAAAGCACAATCATGCAACTGGTCACTTGCATCCCTTTCCTATACCAGAACAAAAATGGGAGTCTGGAGAGAATTTCCATGGATTTCATCACCGGTTTACCCAAAGTACTTGGTAAGTATTGCATATTTGTAGTGGTGGATAATATCACTAAATTTTCTCATTTATTTTATATTACTACATCCTTCACTAATGCACATGTAGCTGAGATATCCTTTATAAAAAAAAATTAGATTGCATGGGCTTCCCAAGAGCATTGTTAGTGATAGATATAGCATATTTTGTAGAGCATTTTGGTAAGAAATTTTCAAAATGGTGGGAAAATACATGAATCCTAGCACAAGCTATCATCCAAAAATTGATTTCCAAATAGAGAGGGTAAATCAATGGTTGGAAGGTTACTTAAGGAACTATGTTAGTGGGCAGCAAGAAGCATGGATCAAATGGCTTCATTTGGGTGATTTTTGCTATAATACTACTTTTCATATGCCCATTGGCATGTATCCTTGCAAAGCAATTTATGGTTATTATTCATACACTTTTATTGACCACATATTTGGTGATAGTATAGCTCCAAAATCTAAGCATTGGATTGAAGAAAGTCACAAGAGTTTGAAGGTTTTGAAAGATAATTTGCAAGTTACCCAAAACCAACAAAAAAATATGCAGATCAACATAGAGTGGAGATACATTTCCAATTGAATGACTTGGTTTATTTGAGGTTGCATCCCTACAAAAAAACCTCCTTAAAAGGAAAAGGTTCAGAAAAGCTCAAACCAAGGTTTTATGGTCTGTGCAAAGTGGTTTGAAAAGTTGGAGAAGTGGCATATAAATTTAAACTTCCAAAGAGAAGTAAAATACATAATGTATTTCATGTTTCATGTCTTAAAAAGGTGATAGGGAATCATATTTCAGTTTGAGAAAAATTACCTCCCTTGGATGATCAAGTACAACTCATTCTCATTCCAGAAATAATAATGAATACAAGGGAAAGAACGCTAAGGAGCATAACTATAAAGGAATACTTGGTACAATGGAAGTATTTTCATAGTGAGGAAGATGCTTGGAAAGATGAACAAATTTTTCAGTATCCAAACTCGGCATTGCTTGAGGACAAGCAATATTAGGTGGAGAGGACTGTCATGTCCCCATCCAAATAAGACTACTTGAAAACAATGTTTCACTAACCTATCAGTTCCATAGGTTGAGGAGGAGGCATAAAGTTTGTAATAAGGGAGATATGGGACCCAAAATGACCTTATTTAACCATCTTCACATTACATTGGGTCACACAAATAATAAACATTAAGAAAATAATCTCGCATTGGTTTAGGGAGACAATTGGAGGCTTAAGGAGTCCTTGGGTGGTTAGATCCCCCCCCCACACTTGGCATGACCTTCATTTAAATTTGAATCCATGGGGAATGTAATGTTCTTCGAGAGTGATGTTGTGTCACATAACATATCATGAGCCAAGGAATTAAAATTTTTAGAGTGGAGTAACTCCCATGGAAAAGGAAGAGACTAAAAAGACAATGTGTGCCACTTGAAAGGAGATTCCATGCACTCTATTACAACAAATAATGGAAGATTCTATGACAAATATGAAAAAATAAGACCTGATTTCATACCTATGACAAATTTGACATGATAGGGCAAAAAATAGCCACCAAGAGGGTGCATTTGGGAGTTAGAGGCATCCATTCGAATTGGGGAAAGAATTGGAGCATGAAGGAAAAGACAAGTGTCATAGGAGTTATTAAACGACTAAGATGAGTTGGAGGAAGACTATGGAGGAAAATTCGAACATAGCAAGCCTCATGAATTTAATAAAAATATGTATTGAGGAAGGAGAATTTTTTTTTATCATTTTTTAATTGGCCTTTGGAATTTTGGAGAGCTTTTACTTGTCCATTGCACAGTGAGTGTTCACTCTCCCTACTTGTGAACCAATTTTGAGGGAGTTGAATTCCTTTACAATTTTTTTGATGGAGATTCCATTCAAGAATATAATTAGATTTTAATGAAGGTTTTTTAGTTGCAGTTTGAAGGTCCATACATTTTGATTTCTTGTCTATCTCCTCGTTCTCTCATTCCTACTTCACCATTCCCCATACTCCCATGTGATGGAGCACTTGTGTGAGTTGTGATTGGGCTTGGATGAGTCTATTTGATTCCCAATATTGGTTATATGATGTATGTCTCTATACTCTCATGTCAATATACCATGTAACTCGAAATCTAATTAATACATATGTGAACATCTTGCATTTCCCATGCTGTTAAACCACTAGTTTTCATGTATTTGGATTCCATTTTGAAAGAGTTGCTTATCAGATCTATATGAAGGAATTTATATGATATTTAATGATCTTGGGACAACCATTTTTATGTTGTATATGGTATCTATAATTCATCTCATTATTTTAACCATTCAGTCTACTTTTCATGTGTCAAAATCAAGCTATTAATGTCATTTTCCCTTAAGCAATTTCACTGAAAGTTGTCGTATGAATGTTTCACATTATAATCAATTTTCAGAGATAATAACCATGATTAATGACATCCCTTGATTTATAATATTCATTCCCATACTATGTTCTGAAATTTGGGAGGGTCGTACTTGATTTGGGAAGCCAATTTGGCCTCCACCCTTGGGGGGGATTTGACCTCATTTTCCTAGAAAACTTGCATTTTCTCTCATTAGCCCAAAAAACAAGTTACATAGGCTTGAATTCAGACCCAAAGTGTTCATAGTTCATATTTGGATGTCCTAAGGATCACTATACCATTTCATTTCAAATTTGGGACCATTTGGTGCAGTTGGAACCCCCTAGAGTCATGACTAGTTAAGCCCGAATTTGCCCAAATTGTACTTTTCTCCAAAAAAATCAAGTAGGTTTGTTACGCATATGTGCCAACATTAATTTATCTATCATATCAAATTTAATAAGTATATTTTTCCAATTATGGTATCATCTTTTTCTACTATCATTCCAAGTGATCATATTGCTAAAGTAAATCACTCTATAGGTTGCCAATCTCTAGAGGAGACTTAATAGCTCATCCATATCTAATGCCATGGATAGTATCATATCACACACCATTCATGATTTCACATGAAAAGAATTACCTCAACACATGAGGATCTATCTTAACACATAATATCTTAGTCTTGACAAACAAGATTGTACAACATCATCACTTTGACATACATAGCACTTACCTCAACACATGAGGCTTAACCTTTACACATAAGGATTGGTAATTCTTGAGTCGAACTAAACAATCTACTCAAATTTTCTTGAGCCCAACTCAGGCTCCCTAAGGAACTAATTCAACACATGAGGCCCAATCCTAGCATGCAATATTGGCTTGGAGAATAACTCATGATGTTGTAAGTTTAGCAATTTTATGATCAACTTTACCCACATAACTATCCACATCTCTTATTCTTTTGTTGTCATGTAGTATTCACATTTTTATATATTCACTAATTGTGTAGTATTTTTGCAACAGACACTCATCATTAATTTACACAGATGCCTTAGTGGTACTTGCACACTTATTCCCTTTTGGACAAATGTTTCTTATATACTTCTTCAAACTGGCTTCTAAACTTCATGCTTCTTATTTGACATCAATGAAAACAAATTTCAACAAAAGGGGTTTCAATCCTCCTTGTTTCAAAAGTCAACATAGATAGCCACCACAGGGTATGGATAAACCGGGTAGGATGTTGGGAGACAAGCCAAGAGAGTAGAGAGGACCCCTTAAATTCCTAGGATATGGAAAATACCATAATATGAGAGACTTCCCACTTCTAAGAGGTTGAAATTGTGAGCCAAGTAGAAAATACTATTCCTATAATTTATGCAGTGCTAAATGATCGTCAAGAAGACCACCAATCAATTATTGTTGAAATTGAAGGTAAGATTTCCAAGAAACATATTTATATTTTGATTGTCCCTAAGTCTACTCACAAATACATCACTACTGGAATGGTTGAGCTTTGTGGTTTTAATTAAACAAATCATGGAATATAATGATTGGTTCAATTAGACACTATATCTAAGAGGAAAGTAAGTGAACAAGTGAAGAGTTTTCAATCGAAAATATATGGGATGTTTAAAAGGAAATATTTGAACATTATACCACTAGGTTCTTATGATGGTCTCAATGGGATGGATTGGTTGGAAGCACACAAATTAAATATTGAATGATATAGAAAGACCTTGGAGTGCATTGATGAAGAATTAAACCCTATAATAGTAAGAGGCATCCCCAAGGAAGTTTTTTTTAAATAGAATTATCCATACAACTAAAGAAGCTCTCCAAAAAAAAGGTTGTTAATTGTATGCATCCCATGTAAAAGGAATAATAGAAAAGGAAGTTATGAGATTGGAGGATTATAGAATCCTACCAACATTCAGTGATGTATTCCTTGATGAGGTTCTAGGATTCATATAAAGAGGGACTTTGATTTCACAATTAATATCGTGCTATGAACTGCACCAATGTCTAACAACCATTACAAGATGAGTGTCCCATAAATGTTGGAGCTTAAAATGTAGTTGCAAGTACTATTGGAAAATAAATACATTAGGATAGGTGTGTATCCATGGGGATAAACTATCCTATTTGCAACAAATAAAGATGGAAATATTAGGTTGTGTCCACGGGGACTTCACTTAGTGAACATCTCACATAGCACGTGCGATCGTGGGATATTAAAGAATACCCTTAATTTCAAGAGATATTGACCCAAACTCTTTTTGTTAAAACCCCCTCCCAATACTTAAGACCTCCTCCCCACCCCTTTTTATACCTCAATCCTTATAAACCACCCTACCGACCCCTACCTTAAACCCCTCATCCCCCCAATACTTGCAATATATTGGTTCAATTTTTGATAATTTTAAAACCCACAATATGAACTAACATGATAGGATATTGGTCAACAAGTGAAGCCCCCATGGTTGTGTCTCAATTATAGATAGTTGAACAAATCTACAGGGAAGAACAAGTATCCATTGCCTTGAATGGATGATCTCTTTGATAAAATGAGATGGGAAAGAGTATATTTGAAAATTGACATGAGGTCAGGCTATTATCATTCTAGAATTAAATAATAAGATATCCATAAGACATATTTCAAAATGTGATACACCCATCAAGAATTTACAGTGGTAGCCTTTAGTTTCATGAAAGCGGTAGCTACTTTCATGTTTCTCATGAACCGTGTGTTTAGTTAGTATTTGGATAAATTCATGTTGGTGTTCTTAGATGTTATTCTCTTTTTCACTAAGAATGAGAAAGAGAATGAAGAGAATCTTATAATAGTTTTGCAATTTCTCAAGAAGCATTAGTTGTATGTAAATATTAGAAAATGTAACTTCTACAATAAGAAAATACATTATTTGGGTCACATTATATTAGAGGAAGGTATATCAATGGACCCATAAAAGATCAAAGTAATTATAAATTGGCGAACTTCAAGGAATGTGATAGATGCGAGGCATTTTATGGGACTTATCAGTTATTACAGGAGAACCATTCGATGGATTCTCCAATGTTGCATAGCCGATCACTTCTTTATAGAAGAAGGGGATTAAATTTGAATGGGAACATAAATGTTAAAGAAGATTCCAGCTATTGAAGAAGCTTCTCACCAATGCATCGATTTTGAGATTTGCATAACCAGGCAATTTTTTTGTGATATGCATAGATTCATGTAAGTGGGGGCATGAGAGTAATTCTCATGCAGAATAGCCATGTGGTGAGCTATGAATCTTGAAAGATAAAGGGACAATAAAGGAATTACTCTACCCACAATTTGGATCTCGCCACGATAGTGCACACCTTGAAGATGTGGAGGCACTATCTAATGGGTAGGAAATTTCATCTTAGAATAGACCATTGCAGTCTGAACTTTTTTTTGACAACAAACACTTAATGCTAGGAAATATAGATGGTTGGAGTTCCTCTATGAATTTTATTTTAAGATCGAGCATTTAAAGGAAAGGAGAACAAAGAGTCCGATATGTTGAGCAGGAAGATGCACACAATGCATGTATCATCCATTATTGTTTGAAAATTATACTTGACTAAAATGATCATTTATTCCCTTGCCAAATATGAACATTATTAATAAGTGAGGGACAAAATGCAACAATTGGACGCTAAAAAGAAGTATGAGAGCTATTGTGAGGAACAAGTACTTCTTATATTTAATGGAATTCTACACATTCCCAATGTTGAGGATTTTAGAAAAAATGTCATGGAGGAGATTCATGTAATGCCATATTTGTTATATCCAAAATTGGCACTTCTATGTCCGTGATGACACTTACATGCTTTAGTCACATGACAACACTACATGAACTTATTTTCACTCACCCAAAGGACATTTAATGGATGGAAGAGACATATTTGGGACTAATGTATCCTCTACTTACCTATTTATTGCTTCATTGGATTCTTAGGAAGCAGATGAATAAGTTTCTACACCAAGTCACCTCCTGAAAACCACTAGAAAAACCCTAAAAAATGCATTTTTTTTTAAAACGCCCCTTGCAGATTGTCCACTTTCATTTTTGACCTTGTACATCCATGTTATTAGTGTTCCACTAGCGTCTTACACGCACATTTCCTTTGGTCCACTAGCATGTACCTCAAAAATGCTCAAAAAATATAAAAAATATTGAATTTTGGGTGGTTTGGGTGGTTTGGGTGGTTTTGGAACTGCCTCCTTGGTTGTAACTACTCCTTCCTTGACCCTATCTCTTTCATTTTTCTATATAAGAGAGGGAGAAGGAAGCATGAAAGGGATTTAGCCTTGAGTATTGTTATGCTGACATTATTAGGACTCTCATCCCCCTCACCTATGCCTTAGTTTCCATCTACCTTTGCTACAGATCTTGGAGGAGAGAAGCAACAGATCTAGGTAAAACGTTTCACGAGGTTCCTCCAATGATGAGAAGGTATATTTTGTACTTGTTTCATTGATTAATAAATACTTGACATTCTTCCCTTTCCAAATCACTGTGTATGTCTTAGTTTTTTATTATATGTTAATGTCATGAGATTAGGGTTTCATGTTCGTTTGAATTCACTCCTCACATGAATTTCGAGTCATTTTTGGCACTTCAAAATGTGGATTCTTTCCAAATTGAGATTTCTACAAATTTCACTGCTAGGAATGCGTAGCAAGCTGGAAATTTATCTCTGGTTGTTCAACAATGAAATGGGGGGGGATGGAAAATGAATACCCATGAGGAAGAATGACTCATGGATCAAGTAAACCATGCTCGTACCCAGCCAGACGAATTTCTGGGTTGTCTATGCTCCATTAATTTCATAAGTTGATTTCTTAGCTACCATCTTACAACATAAATAAATGTCAGCAATAAAAAAAGATGGGTTCTCAAGATGGAATTTGGAAACATAGGGTTCAATCCCACAACCCCTCACTTCTCTTTGGTGGATACACATGGCCCCCTCATTTCAGTTGTTTCCATAGCCAGCTCTTGGTATTTTTATTGCATTATAAATATTTACATGATTTTACAATTTTTCATAGCTTACTAGCACATGGCTAGCAGAATATAAAATACTCTCCTTTAAACCCGAGCATTCACTTGCGAATCCTCTACCTTGAGCTCCATGCTAGGAAATCATATATCGCATTTACACAACATTTACATATAAATCCAATAAATTCTAAGGGTCAAAATAAGGGTATTACACCCTCTCCATTCATATGTCTTCCTTTTTTTCTCTCCTTTCTCCTTACCCTCTTATGTACTCTCATTTAAGTTAATTGTCTCGACCTTATTCATGTTTCCTCTAACACTGCAAAACTTCCCCTTCTTTGCTACTCCCCCACCCCCTCTCTTCATATTTCCCTTTACAACATCTATTCTCTTATCTTCTCTATGTTTCAATTAACAAGCCCCCTCCATTTTGTTTTTTTATCTTTCTTATATTTCCCTTAACACCCCACCCTACACCTATCTTCTTTCTCATGCTTTTATAGTTTATGTTTTTGGTGAATCCCACAGGGTCTTCACTTAGTGAAACCATGTCATAGCGCCTTCGTTCATGGGATATTAAAGAATACCCTAATTTCACTAGATATTGATAATTACTTACAAAAATCCTTTTGGTGAGCCCCCCTCTCAATACATATTTACAATTTAAAAACCCCTTATTTTTTCAATATATTCCTTATTTTTACTAGAAACCCTTTTTATACTCGTGAATACCTATAAACCCCCACCCAATACCCATACCCTATTCACCTCCACCCAATACCTATAATATATTGAGCTTATTTTTCATAATTAAAAACCCCCTTTATGAATGAACCTCATAAGATATTACTCAACAAAGTGAATCCCTCCTAATATTTTCATTTTCTTTTTTAATAGTTTATGTTTTCCTCACTTCCACTCCTCCTCCTCCTCATTATGGTCCATATCTTTATTTCCCCATAAACTTATCTTAAAGCTACTCCTATCTTGTTTTTTTCATACTTTTATAATTTATACTTTTTAAAAAATCCCTCCTAATATTTTCATTTCCTTTTCTAATATCTTCCCCTAGTCTTCTCTTAAACATCTTCCTCGCTTTGGTATTCATTATGTGCTTGGTTCTTCCACTCTTTGATACCACTACGTGCTTATTTTCTATACACTAAATATTCTCATTGGTGGACATAGCATTGCATTTATTTCTTACTATTTTTTTCAACAATTTTTTTATTTAAATCATTTTATATATTTTTTATATATATATTTTTTAATTTATTTATTTGTATATTATCTTTAATTCTTTTTATTTATTTATTTTTAAAAAACTTGAAGGTTTTATCTACGTTCAAGTTTGTCACCAACCTCAGACTTAAGCATAAGTTCCTCAACTACCTGAAGAGACATAAGTCATTTTATATGTTTTTTATATTATCTTTAATTCTTTTTTATTTATTTATTTTTATATTATTTTTAATTCCTTTTATTTATTTATTTTTAATAAACTTTGAGGTTTTATCCACGTTCAAGTTTGTCACCAACCTAAGACTTACGTATGAGTTCATCAACTGCATGAACAGACATAGAATGCATATGTGGGCAAATTGTAATCTCTAAGCTGCAGCCTGCACCTCAATAATTTATTGACTTCCAACGACGCTTCTCTACGTAAATAAAAGAGAACTGAATGAGAGATTGTTCACTAATAAAAAAATTTGCTCAACTGCAAGTTGAAATAATGTGCGTTCTAGAATCAGTTAACTTCTTAATTATTTTTTTGAACTTCTTAATTATTTTTTGATGGATTGCAGGAATTCTAACCTAGTTCCCATGTTGGAATTGTAATTATTTACGCAATGTATTCATCTTACGTCTTAAGTAAATTAACATGGTCAAACAATTTATGGCTGATTTTCTGGTTTTACTCTTTCTTGTTGTACACTACTAACAAAGTATATTGGTCCTTAAATGAAATCAAACTGGTCAAACAATTTATGTGCTGGTTTTTTAGTCAAATAGTCAATTCATTATTTAAACACTTCAAATTGCTCTGCAGAATTTCAACAGGTTGGGGATTTGGTTAGCGTATATACTTCTAGCTTAGATAAATCATAAATCAAAACGGTCACAATTTATGTGCTGATTTTCTGGTTTTACTCTTTCTTGTTCCACACAGTTAGCAAGCAAAGTATATTGGTCCTTAAGGCCCAGCTTCTCAACTTGAATCTCATGCGCCCAAATTCTACTGGTGCCCCACCTAACTGTAATAAAGCATTCATGCATTATGAGTGCAATTGTAACGTTATGCTTTAGGTTAAAGTTGGTGAGGAGTCAGGAGTGTTTTAATAGATTTTAAATTTCATAATAAATTTTAATAATTTAATCATATTCAATTTAATAAAAAATATATAAATAAAAATAAATATAATAAGTAATATTTAAAGATTTTGTGAAATTAAAAAAAATAGTATATTTCTGTTTTTTATTCTAAATTTATTTCACTTTTGTGAATACTTGCTTAAACCAATCTAAGAATTTTTTTTTTAAGTCTTTAACCCTCCAAACTCATAAAGTTAACACATTTTATAAATAGTTAACTCTATGATCTATCACAATCTCCTATAACCTATGTAATCACCATAAATTTGTAATTGTTTTATGTCCTTTTGGTTTGTTGTATTCAATCAATTCCAAAGGACATAAAAGTAATCACCATAAATTTGTAATTGTTTCATGTCTTTTTGATTTGTTGTATTCAATAAATTCCAAAGAACATAAAAGTATGTGTGTTAAGAAATGACATTTAACATAATTATAATAATCTAACCTTCCAATGGTCCTTCTTGGTTGGCCTTCTTACCATTGGAAGTAAGATCTGAAATTGCTTAGTTATCAAATTTATAAAAAAAAAAATTAAGGTAAAAAAAATCATTAATTTTGAAATGAAATTTGAAATTGCTTAACACAAAAACCATGAATTATGAACTCTTTTCCACTTTCTCATATATTTAAGAAATCATTTGAAAGGTGGTGGAGGGCACGTTGAACTCTTCTAGGTGGACTTATTTGAGAGAGTGAGGGGCTAGTCAAAGGGAGTGGGAAGGTGTAGTTCTGTTAGTGGTGGATTTAGTTTGTGTGTGGGTTTGTCTTTGTTAGTGAATTCAAAATAGGTTAATGTACTTTTATCTAAATTCAAAAGTAAGGGTAGGTTGATGGGTGACACTAATAGTACCAAATTCTAATTCTAACCTGATATTATAATGAGTCATTTACTAATAGTTTCTTGTTATGACTATCTTCATTATTAACAACTAAATTATAATAGATTATAACATTTTCAAAAAGCATCTCTACATACGTAATTGTGACAATTAAATTATGATAGATTATATCATCTTTAAGAAGCATCTCTTTCAATTAAAACACAGTACATAGCTAATTGTATAACTAAATTATGATAGATCACCTAAATTATGATAGATCATCATAAAAAACATCTCTTTCTACTGGGACACACTACCTAGCTCATTGTGATATAGCATTGTATTTATCTTTAATTGTAGAATTCACGTGCCGATCTCAATCTGCAAAACAATGAAAAGGCATCAATCGTCCCTTTTCACTATCCTCAGACATAGCTATAAGTTCTCAACTACTTGAACAAACATACATTAATCAAACAAATGTACAATGCAAATGTGTGCAAATCCTAATCATCCAGCTGCACCTTAATAATTTATTGACTTCCAACGACTCCTCGGCATGTCCATCCAAGAGACCTAATTTGAGACGGTTCTGGCGAAAATCCAAAATCCTAAACAATTAGTTCATGATCAACGAATTTGATCAACTGCACGTTGACAAATGTGTGCGCAGCTTTTTGTCCATGTATTTGTAGAGCTGCTTTGGCTTTTGACCTAATATTCAGCCATGTTGCAGCGTTTTGACCATGCACTCATACATATATATGTATTTGTAGAGCTGATTTGCCTGTTGACTTAATTTTCATTTTGGAGAAAATGAATGCGATGAAACTTGTAGTGGCTGCAAAAGTTATCTATTGAGTTGTAAAGCATTTAATGGCGTTGCAGCAGGTTTGATAGCCGTTAGATCTAGTGTAACTCAAAATCCAATGATTATCAAGTTTGTTGAGCTGCATTAAAAACTTTTCAGCTCAATAAATAGCTCTTACCGTAAATGGATAGCTCTTGCTGTGGAGTGACATCTTGCAATGGAAAACCCTGACAGAACAAGCTCTTAAAAGTAACTTACTAAAATGTATGTGATATGGCAGCGGTCTCAGTGGATGTTAAACATCATCATCATAATATGATGTAACAGCTCTGCAAACGTCCTTTAGTTTGGGGAAACTTCTGACCATTATGAAATCAACTACCACAAATTAATCATTTTAATGAAACGTTGACATGGGACAATGACACATGAGCTTTATTGCATTTATTTAGTGAACGATTGCACTGTATTTCTCGCAACATCACAATCGCATCTACGTTGATATTAAAATTGAATTCAATAGAAAATAGAAGTTAATACGCCGTGGGAGTAGGTATTAGTCCTTTGTGGAGTTCCCATCAAAGGCGCATGCCGCGCATCTACTTCTGGATTGGCAGGAGTCGTGATCAAAATAATTAATCTACCCTGACCGAATCTCTCAGCCATTTCTGAAGTTCTGACTTCGAAGACCAAAGTCAATTGCTGCATGTAAGTGGTCTTTATGGGAAGAAAAAGTTGGCGAGCTCATTTATATTCATTGAATGCGAAAGTCTATACCCAACGGCTGGAAGAACACTTTGTGGAGATATTTTCCAAGTGGAGATAGTTTTGCCATCACCTTTCTAATTACATGCAGACGATATAGTAAACTAACCTAAAACTCACCAGGTACTATCAATTTGCCTGGAGCCACGGACTTACTTTTAATTAGAACTATTTGTTTAAGCAGTAAAACATTGAATGCTCTAAATTTTGGGAATTTAAATATCTTGAAGTTTTTATTTGAGATTTGTGAGGGAGTATTGCTCACATCAAGATGAGAATGGATAACTACAGGGATGCATGGATAACTCATACCATGAATAGATAACCAATAGTTTATGGCGAAAAACTATAAAAATATGAGATAAAATATATATTTTTTCTAAAAAAAAAAATCTTTTTCTTTTTCTTTTAAACATGGGCTGCCATCTAGGAGCATACATAAAGTGCATAAAAAAAGCCCCACATTTTATCACAAAAAAATTTTGGGCTTCTCTTATTCTCAGCTCTTGTTCAGGTTGAGCTTACATACTTATTAACTTCTTGCTTATTTACAAAATGAGTCACCTCCATTAAGCTTGAAGGGAGGGCCAGAGCCAATTTTGAGAGTTTATCAGCCTCACTGTTCACCTCTCTGTAAATATGTTGGAAAGTGATTGACTCCAATGCAGCCGTCTGTTCTCTTAAGGCTCAAGATGAGGAGCATTTATCTGAATGTTGCCATTTTCCCAATCTATTGTCAACTTGGAGTCCCCAAAGAGCTGTAAATTTTGACGAGAACCAATTTGAGAACTGCCCACAGAGCTACAAGTTCTACTTTGTTGTTCGTGCCCTACCCCTGTGCAAATTTTATCTCAAATCTTGTGTCATTGAGGTATAAGATGCCTCTAGCTCCTCCCAATGGTGGTTCCCCTTAAGTGGCTCCATCAAAGAAACCTCATGGTTTGTTTTTATCTATTAGCGGAGCTTTAATATTTCTTGTTGGTTTTGGGTTGGGAAAGCTTGATGATCATTCAATTTCTACATTAATACATTTGATGTTATCTCTAAAGGTGTCCAATTGTTTCTAGTTTCCCAAATAGTGAAAACAAAAAGAACTAGTAGGGCTTCATGGGTCCTTACCCTTTCATTTCCCCACCAAGGCTTTAATATGTTCTCAAGATACTAGTCCTCAATGATATATATATATATATATATATATATATATATATATANCACAAACTATGTGGGTGTGCTAATATAATAATATTCATCTCTTACTCAACATTTTACTTAACATTGTCTAAGGGAAAGAAAATAGTGTAAAATTATGGGTTCTTATCTATTTGAGTAGAGCCATTGACTTACTTTTAACCAGCATGGCTTTTGAATGCTTTGTGGCAAGTGTGTGATGGGCTTTGAGATTTAAAGTTATTTAAATCCAAGGGTGCACCACCCCTAGTGTAATGGTTCCAATACTTTGTATCAAAATGTTTAGATAAATCTTTTGAATAGTTTTTGAATATATGTGTGTGGGGGGCACGTGTGTGATGGGCTCTGAGATTTAAAGTTATTTAAATCTAAGGGTGCACCACCCCTAGTGTAATGGTTCCAATACTTTGTATCAAAATGTTTAGATAAATCTTTTGAATAGTTTTTGAATATATATATAATTTAAAATTAATTTAATTGTCAAATTGATGATAATCATCATTAATTACTATACAGAAATGAAAATTATAATTCATTAATAATATTTAATTAAAATTTTCATTTTATTTAGATTTCTATTACATATTTATAAATCTTCATTATCATTAATCATCAAATTGATGATAATGATCATTAACTACGATTCAGAAATGAAAATCAACTCATTAACATTATTCAATTAAAATTTCATTCTACTTATATTCCTATCAAATATTTATAAATCTTACTAAGAACCAAAATCATACTTTTTATTTATAATAAGAAAAAAAAATATAAAAAAAAAATATATTATTAACATAATTATCAACCCAATATGTTTATTTTTTAAAATAGAAACCACACATTTTAAAGTCCATAATATACCTATGTTGTTTTGTTATCAAAGCCAAAGCAATTGGTTTTATTATCAAAGTCAAAGCATTTGGCCCTTGTATGTTGGTATAATTATCAAAGTCAAATGCAAAGGCAAAGTAATTGGTTGTTTTATTATCAAAGTCAAAGCATTTGGCCTCTTTATGTTGGTATAATTATCAAAGTCAAAGTATTTGGCCTTTGCATGTTAGTATAATATATACCAACATGCAGGGGCCAAATGCTTTAACTTTGATAATAAAACAGCCAATTGCTTTGGCTTTGATAATTAAACAACCTGAAAAGAATAAACCATAAATTAACTTTTAATATATATCAAAATATATTTAATCTAATAGCACACAAAACATATGCTTTGAATTTAATTAGTTTATTAATTTAATTATAAAACTAGGGCACATACTTTGCTTTGAATTTAGTTAGTTTATTAATTTAATTATAAAACTAGGTGGAAAGAATAAAAATACTTAATGATTTCATCACAACAATTAATTTTCACCCAAATATCTAAATTCAAAGTTATTTATTTTATGAACTTTAAATGTTGCAATATAACATATATGGTGCATATGTGCACAATAGTGATTTTAGTATAGTATTTAATATTATAGGTTAAGTAATGCTAAAAAATAAAATAATATGTTTTTGTTATTTATAAAAAGAATTATATTTAATACGGTATGAAACAAATTTAAGTGTATTATATTTTATTAAATTTAAAATTAAGTCAAAATATTTTATTTTGTTTAATTGTAAAATATTTGACTTTAAGTTTTCTAAATTGTAACAATGTATTTTTATTATTATATTAGTATTGCTTTTATTGATAGGTTATGATCTAAAATGGTGATGCATTAAAGTTGTAATTGTACCATTTGTCTCATATATTATATATACCAAGGAAACCTAATTTCCTAATTTTAGGATCATTTCATATTATCTTGGGCATCTCATCTTATCTTATGCATTTGATATATTGTATAAGGAGGTTGCCCCCTCAAATAGGCTTCTTATTCATCTATTTATTTTGTTATCAAAACTTTTCTTTCTTTGTAAGAAATGCCTATCACTTGGGGTCACACCCTGCTTGGGCCACACAAATCTTCAACTATGTTGGATTTTTTGGTGTCACCTCCCAACTAACTCACTTGAAGGAGATTTGAACTTGGGTCGCCTGTGGCGAATGCTCGTTCTTTAACCAAGTGAGCTAGTGAGAATTGACTTGTTATCAAGACTTTGGGTTACTCTTTCTTTCTTTCTTTTTCGTGAGAAAAAATCATAACTTTATTTATAAGTGAAAGTCACATTCTTCATAATCACAAACTACTCTCAAGTCCAAAATCCTATACTCTTACTCATTTGATCAATAAAAATTCATAATCATGTTCATTACATTTATCAAAAATGCTCATTTAAAGATAGAGCAACATAAAGCTCAAAAATTCAAAATGCATTTATATACATCAAGATATTATCAGATCAGAAGATAAATCTTTGTCCTCTATTCTCTATAAAAAGCATAAGGATAAAAAAATTCCTATGTTAGTTCAAAACAAACTATTTTGTTTCCTTTATCTTTCTAATATTTACTTGTTAATATGCTAATAGAGAATTTGCTATGTGCCTATAATATTCAAGGACCCCAAAAGAAAAGAGTGGTGTTGCTCACTTAAGATGTGATCTTTCTCCCAATGAATAAGCCATTCCCCTTGCCTCATATCCAAACCATTTTTGAGTAGCAGATCGACTTCAAAGTTTCTTTCCCTCTCAATGTGAGTAAAAGAAATCCCATTCAAATTTAATTTTAAGGTTATAATCTCATTCGGGATAGGATTTAGAACATAGATATTTAGGATAGGATTTGTTACATGCTATTTTAGGAATTTGGTGCATAACATTTAACAATATCTCCCCATACTAAGTTCTAGAAATCAAAATTAGATTTTATTTTTTAAAGGGAAAGGTTCAAACATTTTCTAAAATGTAATTTAAAAATACTTTTAAAAAGAAATGTATTTTTTTAAATTCAATCATATTTTGTGAAAGACCAAAATATTATAAAATTTCAAAATATATATATATATATATAACTCATCAATATTGTGACTTCAAAGTCATAAATATTTAGTTGTCAATATAGCTTCATTATTAAAGGATAATATATGTAAATCATGATCAAGATTAAGGATTCAACGCCCTCTATTTTCCTTTAACATCTACCTAAAATCATCTTGAGTTTGGTGGGATCTCATTTATTCATTGGTATGATGTACCAACACAGAAGCTTAATATATCACAGAACTTATGATTGCATACATTTCATTGAAGTGTCACTTAATAAAAGTCTGGACACATTGTCTTTTCAAATCCCTACTTGAAATCATGTGTTATGAGCATTATTGATCCTTTGAGATAGGATGATTAGCATGCAATTTATTGTCCACACTCGATGTGTTTGACATCTACATATTCCCATTGTGAATATTTTTTCTTTGTTTCACACCTAAGTTTGTTAAAGATTATATTTGGAATTTAAAATCTATATCAAGATATGCGAAAATTTTAAACATTGTATTTGTAAGCTCCTAAATAAGTTTAAAAACAAACCTTAAAAAATGAACTTTGTCAACATAATAAAGCTTAAAATTATGATCATAGTTACAAGAATTGTGATTGTGTTTATTCATTTTTTTGCATTCAATTCATCACGTGTTTGTTCAGCGTTGGCATTTTTTTAATGATTGTTTTCCCTATCTATTCTTTTGAGAATGCCCCTAGAACCCTCTTTCCATGTGCATTGTCTTAAGTCTAACATCCATGACTAAGGATTTCTTTTCTATGGTTAAAGAGATGCAAATCAGCCTACAATAGAATCATGTCTAAGTTCAATCTCATAAACCTTGGAATGGATACAAGGCAACCTAGGATTGTTTTGGGAGCTCCTGCAACTAGGGTTTTGGAATGGAACCTAGATGCCTGCACTATGTCCCTAACATGCCCTTTTTACTCCTTTCGCACCCTGTTGCCTCGTTCTCCCTCTTCTGTTAAGCAACTGTTAAGCACTTGTTTCGTTTTTTGCGGGTTTGTGGTATGTTTACCCATCTTCTCTTTCGGTCTCTGTTCCAGGAACTGCAGTCTCGACTTTGGTTTTTTCGATCAATGTTCTGGTTTTTGTGGATTTTCGAGATGGATCTCGGCATGATGTGTTGATGTCTATATATGTGACATTCTCCTGCACTTTTCACGGGTCCTCTGTTGACTGTTTGTGACTTTCCTGATTCTTTGGTACCGAGATGCAACTTTCAACATTCTTTATTCAACAAGGTGCAGAATTTGTGGGATTCAACTCCATGACAACACAACTTCACTTTCAAGACTGACCCAGGTACTATTCTTATCGGCACTGGCCTTCTTGTCTCCGTTTTTTATTTTTTGGGGGTATTAGTTTATGGGTGGCTGGTTTCGCGGCTACCCACATGGAGTCCGCCCTTTGACCAAGAGGGCTTAGTACCAACCATGTTAAACAAGTGGGAATTAGGGGGGGTGGATTTTTTTAGGCTTTATCGTGTTCTCTTACAGTCCGATCAGTGGTTACGATTCTTGTTTGTTTGTGGCAGGCTGTTAGTCATTCTTCCTCTTATTATGGCTTGGGTTACCGAGTTTGTCATCATTTTTTTGGTTGGTTCCTGTGATGTTAGGGTTAGGGTTTCACTTTGTAGCACTCTATTGTGGGATATTCCGTGATATCGTAGGGGGGTTCAAGTTTTGTCTTGATCGGTATGGAGTCTTCTGGGATTTGTTCGCCAACTTGTCCCCAAGGGGGACTGGACCGTCCTCCTCGGTATAGCAACTCTCATAGGAAAACAAAACTACTGAAAGCACTTGATTCTAAACATCGTTACGTTCTTGGGAGAGACATGATGTTGGATAGAGTCTCCGAGCTTTTCCGTAGGGCTCTGATAGGGCATCTTGAATATTGTTCCATGAATAAGGAGGAGTAGGTGGCTTAGGATACTACCCACTGGAAACCCATCCTTAACTATGTTCCTACCATTAGTATTATTTCCAACAAATGGTTGGTCTTTGTCTTTATTGAGGACTCAGATGCCTCTCGTATCTTGAATTTTCTCTGGACAATTGAGAATGGATCGCTTGTTCTCAGCCGCTGGCATTCCAATTTCGATCTGCTCAAGGAAAGAGTAGTCAAGAGACATCTCTAGGTATTGATGCCTGCACTACCTTTTCCTCTGTGGAATAAGGAGTTCCTGATTAGTATTGCTAACACCCTAGGGCGGTTTGTGGCTTTGGAAAAATATTTCCACCTTATATTTGATAAGAGAATGGCCATGGTTTTTGTTGAGTTTGATGTTTCGAAGGGGCTCCTGCTTGATATTGATATTGTTTGCAATGGTTCAGTATTTACTCATATATTGGACTATTTGAACATGCCTTTCAGATGTAGCTACTGTCACGAGACTGGACATTTGAGGAATAACTACACATATTTACATCATGGCCATCCCTTAAATCTTGGAATTTTGGATTTAGAACCATCTCTTGGCTCTCCCTCGAAGGTCTCCCCCCCTTTATATTCTTTTGGCTCTCCCACACATGTTGGACCTTGTGACTCTTCTTCGCCGACTTCTTTTGGTGACCTCACCAAAGAGGAGTTGTAGTATATTCGTTGCATAGAGAATATAGCACTAGCTACATCTACCGCTGACCCCACTTTGGTACCTAAAAATGCTCTCCCTACCCGTCCTTCCCCTTCACCCCTTCCCATTGCACCCACTCTTACTACTTCTTCTTCTGAGTCTCTTCCCTCCTTCACTTTGGAGGAATTTCCCCCACTTCAAAGGAGCCCTCCTGCTATTTTTTTTTATGATTCTCATAGCCCCACTTCATCACCTTCTTTTTTGGACCCATCCCTTCTTAAATCCATAGTCATTTTCTTCGAAAAATCACCTGTATCTCCATCTAATCTCCCATTGGATTCGATCAGGTTTGAAAATGTCACAATCCGAAAATCCATAAAAAATAAACCCTCTTTTGCTCCTTTTGATCAGACTGGCCCCTCAGGTCTCTACACTCCTCTCTCTGCAAGGATCAAAGTAGCATCTAGATCCCTGAACTCTCCACAAGCACTTAGAGCACTGCCACCTGCTGAACAGGTTGATTTATGAGGATTATCTCTATGAATATTCGCGGGTTTGGGGGGCTAATTACCAAACAAAAATCCCTCAGAACATTGTTCTCCTCCTTGAACCCTGACATGATTTTGATACAAGAAACTATGTGTGACCACTATTATGCCCTCCATTTTTTTTCTAAGATGAGTCCATGCTGGGAATTTTGTGCTCTTCACTCCCACAACCTATCAGGGGGACTTCTCACATGTTGGAACCCCCACCTCACTCCTTGCAAGGATTTTCACTCCTTTGCTGACATCTTAGTCAAGGATAGATTTAAGGGCCTTAATTCTATTTTCTAGTCCATCATGAACTGCTATGGGCTCTACTTTAAGAGAGCCTTCTTCTAGGGAAATGTATTGGCTGGGGGCTTTTTTGTACTATCCCAATCTCATTCTTGTTGGGGACTTAAACTTTACCCTCTCTGATGCCGAGATTTGGGGTAATAAAGCCCGCATTAATCACATGGTGCACTACTTCTCTCATCTCTTGCATTCTACTAACATGGTGGACTTATCCCCCCACCATCCTGGCCCTACTTGGAGTAATGGTCGTGTGGGCCATGAGGGAGTTAGCAAAAGGCTTGACAGATTCCTAGCATCACTCCATCTTCTTCCTACTTTGAATCAATATAAATCCTGGATCCATCCCTCGGATATCTCTGATCACTATCATGTTTTCCTGGAGTGGAACTTTGTGCCTACCTTCCATCTTTATCCTTTCAAGTTTAATAGGGCTTGGCTTCTAGAAAAAGATTTTTGTGATATTGTCAACTCATCTTGGGTTTCACAAGTTCACCCTACATTAGACCCTATGTTTGCTCTCACCTTTAAACTCAAGAGACTCAAGGGAAAGGTTAAGGATTGGGAAAAAATGATGACCCTGGCTAAGGCCAAAGAGGCTAAAGAGATTGACTTAGCCATTCATGTTCTCCTCACTTCTCAGATCTATGGTATACTGACTGTTAATGAAGCCACTCAACTCTCTTAGCTGAAGGCCAGGAAGGCGTCATTGTTGGCTCATTAGGTTCTCACCTGGAAACTCAAAAGTAGAGTTGACTAGATAAATGAGGGTCATACAAACACAAAAAATTTCCACTCCTATGCTTCTGCAAGAAGGAATTCTAAATCTATCTAGGCCCTGTAGGACCAGAATGGTCAACTGATTGAGGATGAAACATAGCTTAAGTGTATGGGTGCATTGCACTTTTCATATTTGTTTAAAGATGATGGTGCCACTAATATTGAGGACCAACTCAAAGTCATTAGAATTTTTCCTACCTTTGTCCAAGAGGATGAAAAAGAGTGTTTTGTGGCTAGTTTTACACTCGCTGATATTGAAAGTGGGCTTAAAAGGATTCAAAAAGGACAAAAGTCCTGACCCTGATGGTTGGCCTATAGAATTCTTCCTCCATTTCTTTGATCTTGTTGGTATTAACATTCTTAGGGCTGTAGATTAGTCTAGGTTTGATGGTAGGGTATCAGGTGCTCTTAATGCCACTTTTATCACTCTCATACTGAAATGGGACAAGCCGCATTCGGTTGTTGATTTCAGGCCTATATACCTCTATAACTTGGTTTATAAGATCATCTCCAAGCTGGCAGCCATCAGATTAAAACCCATCTTGGACAAAGCCATTTCAAAAAACCAGTTTGGCTTTCTTCATAACAGACAGGTCGTTGAGCTTGTTGGCATTACACAAGAAATTATGCACTCCATTAAATTGGAGAAGAATAATATCTTGGTACTCAAGTTAGACCTTGTCAAATCCTTCGATCGGGTGAACTGGATTTTTCTTAGACTATTCCTTCTTCATATTGATGTACTGGTTGTTGGTTTCAATTGGATTATGGGCTATGTGGAATCCTCAAATTTTGATGTACTTGTCAATGGGACACCTTCAATTTGTTTTCCTATCTTGAGGGGCATCAGGCAAGGATGTCCCCTTTCTCCAGTCCCCAATTTTGCAAATAATATTATCTTATTTCATTTTATTCCAAGACATTATGTTAAATTTTATGCTAAGTTGTAAATGATGACTCAGCAGAGTCAAGGATATTGAATGTAATTCTGAATATTTTAATCATAAATAAATAAAAGTGGAGACAATAGCTTGGGAGAGCTGTTAAAAAGAGTGTTACTGGTCAAGTTGGTGGAGGAGACTAGGTGGAGAGCAAATAGACAAGTGGCAGCATCCTCAAACACTTCCAATGTTGCAGGTGGAAACCTCCCTACATTTGGGGTCATGATCCCCCAAGAAAGTGGGATTAGAGCAGGTGGCTCAATTAATGACAACTAACCCAAAAAGGCCTAGGCAATCTTAATAAAAAAATCCCATTGAAGAGAGCTAAGGCTGCTCATTCCAAGAGGAGAATCATTCAGGTGACTGTACTTCAAAGGATTTCATTGGGAAGGGAATTTGTGGAATGTGTTTTAGGGGTAAACTGCAGAAAGTGATCTAGTACAGCTTTTCAATTGAAGGATCTTGCTGCCGAGTGCAGAGTTAGTACTGAGTCATTGGACTAGTATTTTGTTGCTTGCTCCACTAGTTCTCAGCCAAGGAGACCAAGAACAGGCTCGAGGGTCTTGAGGAGACACTATTTGAGCTCTCTCCAGGAGTTGGTAGGGAGGAACGACCTCCCAACGTTGTTGTAATCCAACTTTAAACAGGTTCTACAGTCTTTTATTTACTGTGTTAAAGAGTTTATATCTGAGAATGAATGATTGATGAATGATTACATGTTTTGTAGTGAACTGATAGAGCTAGTAACCCTTTAGTTATTTGAATATTGAATCTGTAATTGATGAAAATAAACCTAACCTGTGTTTTTCCCCGTTTGGAATAAACCAGACCGTACTCTAGCACAGGCAGTGTGTTTAAAAATAGATGAAGAATATGATAGAAGACTGAATTGAATAGATGTATTATATATTTCATAATATCATAATAATTTATTTCTGTTTGTAGGTATTTTCAGTAAAGAACAATAACCTGTCTATTTCTTTTTACTATTTAACTAGCTTGTTGATGTAAGTAGGCTAGAAAAGAAATAGCCATAACTCATTACAGGTAGTAGGTTTATCATAGTAATAAGTTACTCAAGTAAATAAGATGTATTTAATACAATACATTATTTTTTTATTTATACAGGATGATAAACTGTGTCATGATATATATATATATTTTCTTTGTATTTTATTCATTAACCTCTTGCTCATGCAGTAGAATAGTACAGCTAAACTATTTGTTTATATTCATTCAATAAAGGTGTAAACTAATAAATATATAGTTTAATTACTAATCATAGTAATTTAAGACTAACAGTTATTATTAACTAAGTAAAGTAATATAAAGAATAATCATGGTACTAAGAACAAACTTGTTTAAAATATTTAAGTTCTTCTATCATTTCTCTTTTATTATTCCAATAGGAAAAACAACAAGAATACAATAATGAACAACATATACATAATGTATACTTATAAAAAGAACTATTCCTTTTAATTTTTACAAATAGGGTGTATCTGTAAAAGCAAATAACAGAGTTGAAACCCATATATATATTACAATTACAAATGTCAATACATCGAAGATATAATCCAAACTAATAGGGTTATGTAACTATTAAACAACTAGGTTATTATAAACTTACTTATAGTCCTTTAAGGACAAACAAAAAGACATTGGTAATTATTATAAACTGGAAATTTCCACAACACATTGTAACACTATTTAAAAGCCAAATTAAATAACTAATAGAATTTGTTAAAAATAAGTAAAATAATTTGTTTTAAAATGAGGGTTTCCACATGAAAAACCCTAGCTTGTAACACTGAGCACAAACGAGTAAGATTTATAACTAAACTATGAATGTATGTGTCAGTCTTAAAAACATTAATAATAAACTTTTACAGAGTACTTTAAATAGAGCACAAATCTTCACTTACAGTCGAGAAGGGTAAAAAAAAAAACCCTGAGTACACAGAGCATAATGTTAAGCTTTTCGATAAATCAAGACAAGCTTGAAGACAAAACTATCTTTACAAGAGAACTATTGTTTAAATTTTAAAAAGTCATAAAGCTAAACATCAAAACAAAACTAATTACATTGCTCAGTTTAAGACCAAGTTTACCCATCGACTAGTGAGGGTTTGAAACTTGGTAAATCAACAACGACCTGTAAAAAGAGGCCGCATAATTTATGGCGAGCCTAGGAAAGCTTCCCCAACTCTGGGTTACTCCAAATGACCACCATGACACAAGTAGGGTAATAACCCAACATATTGACCACAAGGCTTACCTGTATAAAGCCACGAGCCACGACTTTCAAAGATAGTCTGCATACTTCCTCCACCGTGGATGTATGTAGTCGCGAGCCCCCTGCAATGAGTTTTAAATACAAAGGTCAGAAAATAAATATCTTAAGATTTGTTTATGCTATCGTAACAACAAAAACACCTGCTGCAAGTTAAATGAACACTAAATTTTTTTTTTACCTATGAATTAAAACGTTGAACAGTCTCATGGAAGTATTGTCACCAACAGAATTTTGCAAAATATAGACCCAACAACCTGTAAAGACTAAAATTCATGCAACGGTGAGCCACAAGAACAACGAAAGGAAGTTTGAGCCAACAACAAGGAAAGGGAAGCAATAAACTCAACAAAACTTGCAGAGTGAAAACTCACAGTCACTAAGAATGGCTTTAAAATCAAATACTGGAGGCAAAGGCAATGCTAACCCAAGACTCGGGACAACTGGAACAGAGGAAGACTTACGGCCACCATGAAAACTATGCAGAGCAGCCTCAAGGGCCAACGTGAACTGCAGAGGAGAAATGAGAAGGGTTAGGGTTACAATGATTCTTATATCTCTAGTACTTGGCTAGGAGAAGACCACGTGGTCACGATAATTTAAAGCATGCAGTGGATCATTTCTATAGTCTCCTGCATTACAATAATAACCAATTATTTAATCATTGAACACGATGCATAAACTATATCATAAACTAAGTTATTTCTTTGTAAATTGAATACACCGCTCATCATAAGGTATGCTAGATCAACATTAGAATAACAACGTTAAAATTTACGTTGACCTAGCAAAGAGGTGTCACCATTAAACGTTGGTTATTTCCCGAAATCAATCATGCATAGAACTTACTCCATCATTAACCATATGTCTATTATATCGTAACATCACTAATACGAAATGGAAGTTAGTAACCCTTTTTCTTTAAATGTTGACCTTGATATAGATAGAAGTCATATGTTATATGGGAGAGCTCAAGTTAAAAAGGTTTATAACCACCGAACAACTATAGTTTTCTTATGTAGAAACATTATAGTCTATACATGGTTAATCTCTTGTAAAATGACAACTCAAGTTATAACATTTATAAAATGGCATAATGTAGTATTATGTAGAATGATAAACTCTATTTTAAACCTGTTTATGACCTTGAACTAATTATAGATTTGAATGTCTAATAAAAAAATAGTTTATGCATGTCTATAAGTCATATAGGAACTAATAAATCAAATGTAGCATTCTATGAAGTTAGCAAAGTGTATTGTAAGAACACTTTTATGAATTTCTTTTACATAGTTTAGAGCGATGAAACTTTGATAGAATTTGGTTGTGACTCAACTTGGTATTTGCTAATGATTCACCATGTCTATTGGTTAGTAAAATGGTTATGGAATTATACAAAATAACTAGAAAGTGGACCTTTTTCGAAAGCATCAATCTCAGAAAAACTGTTTACAGACAGTAACTTAAGACAAGAGGAGTATTATAGAAAAAAAAAGAGAAATTGAATAGGAATGATCCTACTTGAGTCCAGAATCATTAGAACGACATGGTTCGACGTGAAGTTAAGAAGTATAGGCAAACAATGATTTCATGTGAGGAGGCATTATGGTTTTTGGTTGCACAAATCAAACTTATAATGACAAGAAGTTTACAGGCTATAAGTTTCCTCGCAGAAGATAAATGTCAAACAATTGTTACACAGATAAGATAATATGTTAATGTTTACATACTGACAAAACAACCTTTATAAGATTGCAAGTTATGCACACTAAAGTAGAAGTACTTTGCAACTGAGATTATAATTTTAGATCCACAAAACATATCTTACTGTCACTACGTACATCTAAACTTTGTTACAAGAAAAACTGAAGGAAGCCAAATGGTTTTACCTCAAGGAAGTTGTTTGGAATTTAGCAGCTTACTTACTAAGCTTTATAATTGCAAATAAAACACTGCTGGATACTTTATGAATTTTAAAACGTTACTCGTTCGATCATACCTATAAACCTGTAAGAACCAGCAATCTTCTACGTTAGCATAAATGTTAAGTAAGCCCTAGATTCAAAAGTTAGATTCCACCTACTTGACATGAAGAAACTCATCAGTAAACTGAAATAAAACAATACTCAAGTAAACCTTATTCTTGTTACAAAAGAGAACTGTTGAGTTAACATAATTGAGATTTTGTAAAACTAATCACTTGACTATTTCTTTTATTGCTAACCTTTAGCTATTAGTAAACCGCAAGTTTTAGCATTTTTTTGTTAACTCAAAATTTTAAATTTTAGTGTAAATTTGGGGTTTTGACACCTCTTTATTTTGATTATTAAAGGTCTGAGTATACTTATCTCCAATGCTCAGCATAGGGGGGATATTGATGGCATCAAGGTATCAACTGGAATGAATCTTACTCACTTGTTATTTGTTGACAATGTTATTTTGTTTGGGCTTGGGACACTGGAAGAATAACATAATTATAAATATTTATTAGATCTCTTTTTTCAGCTACGAGCATGAAAATCAGTGTTTAAAATCTTCATTTCTGTACAATGAAATTGGCGAGATTACGAGAGCCAGGATCTTCTCCTTGCTGCCATATTTTAAAATGGATCCCTTGTCTGTTGGATTCAAGTACTTAGGCTACTATCTCAAACCACTGGGTTATTGTGTAAATGATTGTCATTGGTTTATCAAAAAGTTTGAAAAAGGATAAGCAATTGGACTTACAGGCTGTTATCCCTTGGAGGCAGACTGATCCTGATTAAATCGGTTCTTTTGGGGCTAGCTGTATATTGGCTCACTTTGGCTCGAATTCCCAAATCTATATTGAACCATCTCAAGTGTCCATTTTCAAATTCCTATGTGGAAATTCAAATGGGAACTCCAAATTACACTTGGTTGATTGGCATAGGATTTCCAAACCATATGAATTTGGTGGATGGAATATCAAGAACTTGGACTAGTTTAGCTTGGCACTTAGACTGAAAAGCTTATGGATGGTATTGAACAATGAGGGCATATGATCCCACATAGTCAAGAATAAAAACCTTAAAAATAGGCCAGTATATGAATGGTTATGCCTACAACTTTTTACTGTCCAAGGCACATCCTATATATGGAATGGTTTCATCATGGCAATTTCATGGATCAAAAGGTGTCTGGGGTGGAAGGTTGGTAATGGCTGGAGCATTAGAATTGGTGTGGACCCTATTGCTGGCTTAAGCTATGGTTATGTCCTTCCCGAGGAGCTCCGGAATTATTTGGAAGACTATTGTATCACCTCATTCTTAGGGCTGTAGATCAGTCTTGGGTTGATGGTAGGGTATCGGGTGCTCTTAATGCCACTTTTATCACTCTCATACTGAAATGTGACAAGCCAATTTCGTTTGCTGACTTCGGGCCTATATCCCTCTACAACTTGGTTTATAAGACCATCTCCAAGCTGGCAGCCATCAAATTAAAACCCATCTTGGACAAAGCCATTTCAAGAAACTAGTTTGGATTTCTTTATAACAGATAGATCATTGAGCTTGTTGGCATTACACAAGAATTTCTGCACTTCATTAAATTGGAAAAGAATAATATCTTGGTACTCAAGTTAGACCTTGTCAAATCCTTTGATCGGGTGAACTGGAATTTTCTTAGACTAGTCCTCCTTCATATTGGTGTACCGATTGTTGGTGTGATTTGGATTATGGGCATCAGGCAGGGATGTCCCCCTTCTACACTCCTCTTTATTTTGATTATTGAAAGTCTGAGTGTACTTATCTCCAATGCTCAACATAGGGGGGGATATTGTTGGCATCAAGGTATCAACTAGCATGAATCTTACTCACCTGTTATTTCTTGACGATGTTATTTTATTTGGGCTTGGGACATTCAAAGAATAACAGAATTATAAAGATTCATTAGATCTCTTTTGTTTAGCTACGGGCATGAAAATTAGTGTTGTAAAATCTTCATTTCCAAACAATGAAATTGGCAAGATTACTAGAGCCAGGATCTTCTCCTTGCTGCCATTTAAAATGGATCCCTTGTCTGTTGGCTTCAAGTGCTTAGGCTACTATCTCAAACCACTGGTTTATTGTGTAAATGATTGTCGTTGGTTTATCAAGAAGTTTGAAAAAGGATAAGCAATTGGACTTATAGGATGTTATCCCTTGGAGGCAGACTGATCCTGATTAAATCGGTTCTTTTGGGGCTAGCTGTATATTGGCTCACTTTGGCTCGAATTCCCAAATCTATATTGAACCATATCAAGTGTTCCATCTTCAATTTCCTATGGGGAAATTCAAATGGGAACTCCAAATTACACTTGGTTGATTCGCATACGATTTCCATACCATATGAATTTGGTGGATAGAATATCAATAACTTGGAATGGTTTAGCTTGGCACTTAGACTGAAAAGCTTCTAGATGGTATTGAACGATGAGGGCATATGGCCACACATAGTCAAGCATAAATACCTTAAAAATAGGCCAGTAGATGAATGGTTACGCCTACAATTTTTTACTATCCAAGGCACATCCTATATATGGAATGGTTTCATCATGGCAATTTCATGGATCACTAGGTGTCTGGGGTGGAAGGTTGGTAATGGCCAAAGCATTAGAATTGGTGTGGACCTTATTGCTGGCTTAAGCTATGGTTATGTCCTTCCTGAGGAGCTCAGGAATTATTTGGAAGACTATGGTATCACCTCACTCTTCGATGCCCGCAACTAGGGAACTGACACATCCTCTCAATCGTACTGGATTACTGCTAAAGATATTGATTTAGGTGGTAACTGGAAGGAGATTTGGTCCAATTATATAAAGAGATTATCACATGGTTGCATCAGACTTGGTGAAGGTTTGGACTCTTTAGTCTGGATGTTCAACAAGATGACTGGAAAGGTCAGTGCTAAATTGGAATATGATCTCATCTCTTTGAGTACTCTCACAGAACGTCCTAACAAGGTACTCATTCTGATCTGGAAATGTGACATTCATTTGAAGGTGATCTATTTCAATTGGTTATGTTTGTCCAACTGTATTAATACTTGGGATAATTTAATAAAAAGGGGATGGATTGGACCTAATCGTTGCATCTTGTGAAATTGTGAAGCTAAGTTTGTAAATCATCTTTTCATAGATTGCTTGTTTACACAAAATGTTATCTATTGTCTCCACACTATGCTTCACCGTTATATTGTTTGGAATGAGTCCACGTATTTGCAAAATTTGGATAATTGGTTTAGTTGTTAAAAGAAGTTAATGTACCTTCCTCTCCTCATGGCATGGAAAATATGGATTACTAGAAACAGGATCATATTTGGTGATCACAATCCTGACATAAAATTCATTGTACATAACATTCTGGATCAGCTACATTTACATCTTGTGACTACCCATCCGAGGCTCAAAAGGAGAATTACAAGGAAAGCACCTGTCTTTGATTTTCCTACTGTTGTTTTTTACGGGTTTTCAACAAATATGAATGGATCCATTGTTGTACACCTTCTCATCAGCCAGGACCATTTTTTTTGCATGAAAATGGGATGTGGTCAGAGCACCAACACTAGATCAAAATTGCTTGCACTATGGATACTACTGGTTATTTCAAACAAATTTGGCCTACCTTCTCTTCATATTCGAGGCAACTCTACAACCATTATTAACTGTTTCAATGGGCGGGCTACCCTCTCTGCGCTCAATCTAGATGGTTGGTGCCAAAATATCATAGAATTGGAATCTTCCTTTCTCCATCTTGACTCTTTCCATGTATACAAAGAATTCAATGTGAAGGCGGATGGCTTATCAAAGGAGGCACTTTCATTGGCTTCTGGCCTTCTTCTTTATTATGAATTCACCGAGGGTGAATGTATTGGGAATGGTTCGATCCAACTATATTATCTTTGTACAGGCCTACTCCATTTAGCACGTCTTTAATGTTTCTTGAGTATGGCAGGATTATTTGATACATCCTTTGGGTGTTAGAGGTGGACGTGTCCTCTCTCGTTTAGTGCATGACATTCCCATAAGTGCCTCCTTGGATCAGCCATACTGCCTTGACTTGCATTCTCATTATTTTGGTGGTACCAGATGGTGATTGGTCGATGGTTTTGGTTTGTATCTCCACTGGTGGGATGATACACTCACTATGTTTCTTGATGTACTATTATGAGGATATGAGGTTGAGCTTTGATTTCTTGCCGTGGACTTGCCTTTTTGCAATGCCCATCTTGTGTTGTAACCAGGTTACCTTTGATTCTGATGAATAACAAGGAACTGTTGTTTTTCTCCTGGAAAAAAAGGTCTAACATCCATGAGACATATCCTCGAATACTTGGACCAACAATTTTGATGCATGGGTGGGATTCTAAGGTAGGTTATGGAAAAATTAATATAATTGTTTTTTCAATCAAATCAATATATTAAGGATTATTTTGTAACACCTATTTTATCAAACATTTTGCATGGTTTGAACGGTAAAGTGAATAATCAATATCCTTAATAATATTTAATAGACTTAGTAGTCTTGATTACCAACTTTCTTTAGCTCTTGTTTGTATGGATATCACCAAATGCCAAATCACATGCATCATAGCTTAAATAACAATGATGGAAGCAATCATGTCATAATTACATATTCTTATAAAACTGTAAAGAAGCTCTTTTACAACCCAATATAGTGTTTTGATTGAATTCTCACCCTTTGGCAAAGTCCTCATATTTAAAATAATTTCTTCTTTCATAATGGGTTTAGAACAAACATACAAAAGCATACCGATTGGGAGTTTAAAGGGCATTGGCTCTTATAGTTGAGCATGCTTTGTGATAATATTCTCCATATATGAATACAAGGTGCAATCCTCAACCATCACATGGATACATAAAACAAATTTAGGTGTGTATATTGTGATTTTTAACATTTTGAAAAAGGCATTTGTACTTTTATGTCTTTTTTATTCTTTTGATAAACTACATTTAAAATTACAAAGTATACTTATTATTAATTGAATGATATTATAACCTATTTAATGGTTAGTTAATTTTACATTGCAAAATATTAAAAGAACAATTATTTATTTAAACTTTTTTAATAAAGTATGTACTTAGTTAACTATCGTTCATTAAAGTATATTTTTTCTTACAACTTTTCATCATAAAAATATTAAATGAATGGTATATCTCTTCAACTTAAAATTAATAATACTTTTTCAAATTTGATTATTTGTCTTTATAGAAAAGTATAATCATTTATAATTATACTAAAATAACCAAATGCCAAGAGAGTTTAGATTGGGTGGTTGGGAGCATTGGTTGTGATCTTTCCCACTTAGGTACGGATATGTTATGATGGACATTAGAGAAACCTTGGGTATCGATAAACCATAAATAAGAAGCAAAAAAAATACTTTTCAATATCGAACTATTAACTTTATTGATTTAATTCAACTTTTAAAATTAATTATTTAAAAAAAATATTCAATACAATGAGTCATTTGGCATAAAATATTAATGTTACAATTTTCACACCCTCAACGTGATAGTGATTTTCATCTATTAAACCATAAACAATAAACAATCATTTTTTTTCAATAATAATAAAACCATAAATAACATTTTGTAACCATTGCGCCATAGGCTAATAAATGAGATAGTCAATGATAATACCCTCTAACGATTTCCCAATTTATGGACAAAATCCTTATCTGCCCACTGAGCACATTAAAGTTTTTATTTAATGATAATGACGACCAACAACTATTGGTATTGTAATTCTTTCATGTGAAGCCTACAACAAATAGGGGGAGTAATGAGACAAGAACATATTCCTAAGCAATTTATGTTGCTATTGTGATATGAGACAAGAGCATTTCATTTGAATATGACTTTAGCAAATGGTAATGTTACAAAGAACTTAAATGCCAAACAACCACTATATTTTTCATCCAAAGGAGTGTGACGTAATGGTAATGATATTTGGCATTCAAAGAAGTTAGAATTGCATTATTGAGATTGATATAATTTATGTGTAATAAAGGTATTTGAAAAAATGAAGTCTATTTTTTACATTTAAATTGTAATTTAGTTAATGGAAATTATAATTTAATAAAAAATACAATTAATTAAAAAAAATAATCTACACTATATTTTAAATTATTTATTTTAAAAATAAAATTATACAATACAATAAAATAAAATAAATCTTATAAACTCTTAACTTCAACAAATATAAAATCACTTACCTTTCTTTTAATATTATAAAATCACTTACATTCACTTTATTTAACATTTCTATTTAATAAATTAAAATATCATAAAATCACTTACATTCACTTATTTAATTTTTTTTAATAAATTAAAAGAGTATTTAAAAAAATAAAATAAACATTTAATCCTAGATTATAAAATAATGAACTTTATTATATTAAGTATTTTGGTACTAAAAAGTTACAATATGGTAAACATTAATAATGAACTTTATTATATTAAGTATTTTGGTACTAAAAGGTTACAATATGGTAGACATGTTTAATGGTTATTCTATAGCCAAGTATTCTCCAAAGCCTCAAGAATGTTAAAGCCTTGAGAATGTTAAAAGTTAAAGACACTAAGTATTCTCCAAAGCCTCAAGAATGTAAATAATTAAAGACATCACTATTTGGTGATAAGGAATAAAATCTTTAAAAATGGAGAAAATGGTTTAACTTATTGCTACTATTTTATATATAATTAGTGGAAAAAGAAAAACTTAATTATAATGTTTGTATGTGGTTAGTTAGATATTTATGTAATGGGATTGGAAGGCTCTTTATAATGAAAAATGACGAAAACGTGGACTTCATGTGCTCTCTACGCAAAATAACATCAACATATGTTTTTGCCCAAACAAATACTCAACACTTGTTATATCATTTTATGAAAACACATATATTGATCATCATTTTGTGCAAACATGAATACTTATCATTGGACACATGACAAGCATTGGTACATTTATGGGATGGAACCCTTAAAGCCATTGATCGAGAAGCTTCCAACCATCATGTGAGACTATATCATGGGAAGAACATTGTAAGTGTTATATCAATATTTGACACATCATAGTCATCCATGCTAAGTTTGGCTTCATACCTAATAGTTTCAATATTTTCCAGAAGGGATTTATTAGCCTATGTTGCTACATAGATGCGCCCTTCCTTGAGCAAGGTCGTGTCTTAGACGCTTTGCACTAGTTAGCAAGGAATGTCTAACTAGAAAGCTCTAGATGCATGGCGTTTCATGCATTTCTAAGCAATATCCATGAGATATGTACAAATATATTGGCATATACTCCTTGTAAACCCACTACCAACTATCTTAATCACCTCGTAATGGTTATAAATTGATAATTAGAGATAAAGGAAAACAACTGCAAAGAGTCATTATTTACCCTCATGCTAGAGAAATCATGTTTGCCTTTGGATCTTGATCTTCAAATCCACAAAGATTCTTATCTCTAGATTATATCTTCTATGTGGGTTAGGGACCTTAAACCCCTTTGTTTTTCCCTTTCCCCTATGTCTATGGAGATGGAGCATTGAATATTGTTCGAAGTGGTACATGACTGAAGGAATCTAGATGACATTGATGAGAGGCGCTGACAATAAGATATTGAATATATTTGTTGTTTGATTTCATTAAATGAAGATCTATCTTCTTTCCCTCCCCAAATAGTCTTGTGATTGATAATATATAATTAATTTAACCTGATAATTTAACTAGAAGTTGAAATAACTTTCATATTTTCACTTATATGTGGGAATGATATGCATATGATGTGTTTATAGTTCGAGGAACTCGGATCTAACAGGAGACAAGGTAGATCTAGATCAACAAGTCACAGGTCCCATTGGACAAAATTCAAATTACTCGATATGCTACTGTCTCACCTTGTTGATTACAAAGCATGAATGATTAGCTTCTAGGGAAAGAGGATTGTTACTTTTTAATTATGATCTATGATAATCCACCTTAGCTATTAGGATATTTTAATCTAAAACAAAATTGGCGACTCTAAAGGGGAGCTCTGTAGCTCAATGCTTTTCAGTCAAAGAAAAACTTGAAGATCAGGTTGGTGAAAAAAATCCTACAAATAAGGAAAATCGTATCAATTTCCCTCCTCCTCCTACACCCCCCACTCAATATTGTTTCCATAGGCTATTAAGTCTGAGTCATACATTTGAATGCCCAACAATCTAATTATCCACCTCTAACTACTACTTTAAGTCAGTGCTAGAGGAAAGAATAAGAGTAGGCAGGAAGTGGAAATGATATGCTATCGTCCCAGCTGGTCTATGCCCCAGAATAAATAACTGAGGGACAAGCTCTCATAAAATTAAGCGTCAATAACCCTACCAAAGCTATCCTATAATCCTTGGCTCAACCAACCGAGAGGAGCTTTTAGTTGGGGTGGGCCTAGTTAGATGATTTGTTTTGTTTAGGTTAAACCAGGTGGAACATATGGTCAAATTGGACCATAGGGCACTTACTTTTTCAATCTACACCCGATGCTACACTTTATAGGCTACACTCCTTATGCTCATTAGCTTGGAAAACACATCAGGTTCTCTCATTTCGACCATCCTTCATTTCGGGCTTAGAGTTAGAAAGGTAAACTCATTATCCGATTTGATCATTCTAGCAGTTTCAATGGATCCGGGAAAACTCCTTGAGTCTTAATGATTTGGGTGTTTTTTGTGCTATTTCCAACGAAATCTAGGGTACTAATTAGGAGAGACTACTCTCTTTTGTTTTCTTGGTTTCTTGTAGGTAATTTAGAAAGAAGCATTTTCTCATACTTTTGCATTATTTTGGCTAGTTACAAGGGGAGAGATGCACAGTTTTTTCTATTTAGAAGAATCCAAATGTCTCTTTCTCTCTAAGGAGTGTGTTTAAATGCACATTTACTTAAGAAAGAGGGAATCCACTGTTCCTTTCCTTTTGGACAGTAGTGTTTGAGCCTTGTAGGTTTTCTTTACAACTGTTTCTTTCTTTCTTGTTAAGGTGCCTAGTTACAATGAGCAACAAAAACAAGAATTGATTAGCACAAATCCAATTAAAAAAGGAGATAAATGAAGCATGAATTACATTTCTCATCAACAAATGTACATATAAATACATGACATGATCATTGGTTTCCAAATTCTAAAGTGTCTCTTGGGCTCCCAAAGACTTTACCTCTTCACCATGATTCTTGGTTTCCAACTCACATGAATGGTAATAGTAATACTAACCCTAAAGGATTAAGTATTCCAACCCCCCCCCCCCTAATCCGAAGGGGTGTATGTGAGTCCAAGCAGAGAGTTGAAACCTGGAGAAGGAGAATTGCTAAAGGATGAAGAAGCTCTTTGAATCAAAGGTTAGAAGAAGTTGATGGCTTCTACTATGTGGGTGGTTTTGTTGATGTTTTGAGCAAAATCGGAGTTGCTTGAAATTTAAAACTTCTATTCAAACAATTTTAGCAGTTATGAATTTCATAAATTGGCCACATATGAATATTTATATTAGCCACATATGAATCTCATAAATAAATCAACCACATAAATCGACTCCATAAATCATCCATATAAATCAATCAACCATGAGAGACAAGATATACCTTAGTAAAACCCTCCAAACACAGAGGATGAAAAACCCATCAATTCTTTGAGTATGATAGATAGATTTGTAGAGAATGGTTTACAACACATAAGCATATTTCTTGATAAGAGATATCACCACAACAATAGAGAAGAGAGATCCAACGTAGCTCTGCAAAAACAACTCTATGCAATTGTATTGAACTTTCCATATGCCTAGCATATTAATAACAAGACAAAAACCCTATCATGCAGAAGGTAGCACATAAGAGGCTCAGTAAACACATTGAAAGAACCAAATAGTGCAGTCACAAGGAGGATCTAACTAGAATTCCATCCATGCAAATATTATCACCCTTCCTTTCCTCAATTAGCTTAAACTAAATGTTCACTATCTTGAACTAAAAGTGAACTAACTTGAACTAAATGTTAACAGATTTGAACTGAATGTTAACTTACTTGAACTAGATGTTAACAGAATATGAACAGAACTCAATCTTTAAGTGATAATTGATCACTTACCTAATAGGCCAACTTAAGTATCATTAGTGCTTCACTCTTAGTTCCATCCATGCACAATTTATATTACTAACTTTTGCATGGATATCTTTAGTTAAATGGTGCATGTTGATTTATGAACATTAAGCTCTTCTTTACTTAACTATTTACATTCATTAAATGTTCAACAAATTCTTTGACTGAGGCCTTGATTAAGGAATTCATATTTTACTAAAGCTTTGTAACTTGATTTCACTCACACATTTTATGGGAAATTCAAATTCTCTTTATGTATGCTTTATCTGATTATCATTAAATAATTAATGCATGGTCCATGTTTTCCCTAGGAAAAGATAGGCATAATTCAACTAGAATTCTACTCATGAATGTGAAAAGTTTGGTCGCGCGACAGAGGAAGTTGCTATGGAGGAAGAGACACGACATAAGAAGAAGTGGTAGAAGGAAATATGCAACAAGATCAATCGCAAGGGAATAATTTTGTGACATAAGGGAAACATGCGATGAGATCATTGACGACGAAAGGAACCACAATAGAAGGCATGCATCGGTTGAAAAGGACATCCCGAGAGATCATGGGTAAGAAGTCGGCTAGAGTCACACATTCTTTAGAGAATAAAGCATATTTGTAATTTGGGTTGATAGTGCCTACTGACAGTTGTAATAGAAATGCATGAGAATAGGAATGAAAGCTTGTCAGGTAACATAATAGAGTCGGATGATTACTACATGTAAGAGTTTATAAAAGGGAGAACCCAAGTTGTGTGTGGGTTAGACATATACTCTTTCATTAGACATATACTCTTTCATTAGACAATTACTTCTTGATTGGTCTATGTTAGTCATGGCTGTCTATGTTTGTTTGAAGAGTCGAAGATTTGTAGAGTCAAAGAGTCGTAGAGAAGAGTGAGTTGATCCAGGTTGTGTGCAGATTGACAATGGAGGGAAAGAGATAAAAAATTTAAAGACCAGAGACTAGAGAGCACGAGAGGAGAGAGAAGTCTATATATACTGTAGAAGAATATCTAGAACAGAGTTTGCAAGCTGAGTGCACAGACGAAAGGTGCCATATATTTCTCGTACCATATGAAGAGCGCCTTTGTGGTTTTCCCTAGACAATTTTCCACGTTAAATGTTGTCTATATGTATATTTGATAAATGTGATTATGTTGAATGAATGCATGTTGTGAATGAATGTATGTATATTTTCTTACGAATGAGTCCTTATATGCATATGTTGCACTGTTTCTAGTGGAATCGTTGTTAAGGAATTATATTAACTATTATAATATCTGTCGACGGACAAACCGAGTCATATCTTGAATACATGTAGTAAGAGAAGTAACATAACCACCATCTTCGATCGAGCAACATAGTCAGGTTCCAAAGAAGAGAAAATCCCCCACACAACTACAGAAACATGGTTTTGGCAGTTACCCATAAGAGATATCTTGGGTGAGACTGGATCTATGACACAGGTGATGCCGATTGAGCCTTGCTTTGTTGGGCTGATATCTTGGGCTTTGTTGACGAAAAAACTAGGGACTGAATCTGGGTCGAAGGGATAAATGCCAACAAATGGTTCCATTGTTGGGATTGTGAATCATTTTGTGAGGGATATGTTTTGGCATACTACGAAGCTAGAAATTCAAAAGTGGGTGGATTTTAAACATTAGAGTTTGCACAAGAAGAAAGTGAAGGATTGTGGTTGAATCTAACAAAGTGGTTGGAGCGATACCTATATACGGATACACATGAATTTTTTCTCGAGTTTCACATTTTGTTTATATGAGTGGTATTTGAAGTTAGCAACCCAACGAAAAAATTCCCAAGGAGGAGAACCGACAGAGTGGAGTCCTCAGTTGATTTAGAGGTTGAAGAGTATTATAAACCTTGTATCTAGGGTTGTTGATTTTTTGGTAGAAAATATTTTGGAGGGATACATTACTGAGTTTGTTGTCGGCACAATAAAATCATATAGTGAGGCAGAAAGAAATTTTTTTCAAGGACCATGAGGAAGATACTTAACATATTTAAGAACTTGGATAAAGATACTTGTATACAGAAAAGGAATCCTAAGAATAGAGTCCGACAAGTAAATAATTGTATATAAAGACATGGGTTATGTCATAGAAGAAGTACGTGAAAAATGGAGAAAAGTAAGATAAGATGTTCCCTGGTGATCACAGATCTTCATTAGAAGGTGGACATCTAAGAAGCAGAAGGAGATTTCGGTCGGGAAAAAGAAGAAGAACTATGAAAAGAAGAGGAAGTTTCTGCATGACCAAAGGAGAAGACTACGAGTCGATGTCGCACTTTGACAGAGGTTCTTGCAACAAACAAGAGTAATATCAGCCTATCCTTGAAAAGGAAGAAGAAGAAGAATCCACATATCGAGAATATGAATACATACAACTACGAATCTGTGTACGTATCCAGAGGTAAGGTCCATAAACTCATCTCCTAGTAGGTTTTTCAATACAAGTAATACTAACTGTGGGAATAGTAGACAAGGAAGTCCTGATAGCCAAAATTTTTACTCAGTAGTACTGATGACCAATATAATGGCTGGGAATGATATTAAGCTGTCAATATTCAATAGAAATGGGTTAGAAGACCCAAACCAACATTGGTTTTTATGTGAAGCCATATGGACCGTGTGGCATGTCTAGGATGACGAAATAAAGAAGGCACGGATGATCACAACTTTAAGGGGTCATGCACTAGACTGGTATACGAAGTTTTGTCTGGTTCTAATAGGGGTCGCACATAAAATGCTTGACCAAATTTGAGAAGGACTAGTAAACGAATTTAGAAGGCTAAAATATGAATCTTAGTGGATCAAGAATATTAAAGATATTAATCAATTGTCTACAGAGTTTGTGTGGGACTTCAAATAGAGATTTAAGACATTGATGGCTAAAGTAAGCTTCAAGATGTCAGATTTACAACACAGAGTGATTTATTGTAGCGATTTTACCACAAATCTGGATTCCCTTTATGTAACAAAATATTATTTCACAGACTGAAGCTCTAGAGCTGGCCATGAAGCTAGAAACCTCACCGGTTGGAGAGACTGGTGTAGGAATGATGCAGATTTAGTAACTGTTAGATAACCTTATGTTGCAACTTTAGGACATTAAGAAAGGGAGGGAAGTCTAGGAAGAACTCTGGTGTACCAGATGCAAAATTAAAGGACGCCACAAGACAATTTCTCAATGTTCATGAACTATGTCGCAGCAGGAGCACTGAACCAAATAAATACACAAGGGATGCCTTGGTGTAGAATATGCCAAACAAGAGGTCATCGGTCGAAAGAGTGCTTTTACTTATAGAATATTGTAAGTGCACCAACTAGTTTATATTGTAAATTTTGTAAATAAATAGGCCACGATGAGAAGTACTACAGAGCATTCTATCTCCCGCAGGAGAAAACAGTCGACACTTATTTAATGAAAAATGAATAGCAGAGGTAAGATGAGTGGGCTCAAGCTCAACATCCACAAGGTCAGTATCATTAGCCCCGGTATCGACAGAATCAGTACCCACAACAACAATACCCTCAACAAAGGGGGGTGGAAAATTTTGAGGTCGAGGAAAAGGAGGAGGATTTGATTGTGGAAGAGGCCAAATCATATGTTATAATTGTGGACAACCAGGAAATTTTTATAGGGACTCTACAAACCCTACAAAGGCATGTTCTTATTGAAAATACTTTGATCATACTGTTGAACATGGTTCACAATTGATTGCAAAGTGGAAGCTAGAAATGTTGGAAATCCAAACCCTCTGTAGAATCCCAATCCAAATCCCAACTAGAATATCCAAATGATTTCTGTTGAGCTGAAGTAACCAAATATTGTCGTCGTAACAAGGGGAGGTGTTTCTACTAGAGCAGACCAAGATACACATCATGACCAATTGCAGGTGAGACCAACAACACAAAAGAAAGTGTCATTTGATGTCCAAAGAGAAATGGAAGTATTCTTGGACATGCGACCAGAGTTTTTTGACAAGAATCAAGTGTCGACATCTGCTCCTACACTTCCAAGAAGACCAGTAATGGAGATGCATAAAATATTCAATCAATTGTTTTGCAAGAAACTAAAGGAAAAGGTTTGTAAGCTTAAATATTTTTTTTAAATTTTCTTATACTAATACAACATAAAGACGTTGTCTCAAAATTGACAACTCTAATAGAAGAACCTCAAGAATATGTGCAACCATACATAAGAATAAACCATGTGGGAAAATGCTTAAATATTGGTTGCGAGTTAAGAATGACTTCCCAAATAGGATATTACGACATGGATTACATTATCCTATATTTGGGATCTGATGTCAACATTATGATGAGACAAACATGGGAAAGCATGGGAAAAAAATGACTGGAGTGGTCTCCTATTCAACTCAGATTAGTAAACCATTCAAAATTCCTACCTTCGGTTGACTGACCCAAGTGCTTGTTGAGGTAGAAGGACTAAGAACGTATGCTGACTTTGAAGTAAGCAAAATTGTCGATGACACAAACCCGTATCCTGCACTTTTTAGGATTGACTGACGACGATCGATAATCAAGCCATCATCAATTTTAAGAAAATAATCTTATCATTTGAAGATTCAGAGTTAAGGGCAGTCACACCAATTGATCCGCTAGAAGGTTAGAGATACATCGAGCCAATAAATAGTGAAGGACAAGGCGGATATCTTGACCATATTTATAACATCACGTTTGTAAGGGATGATTATGTAAATCCAACAGTTGATATAAAGCTTAGTTGGCAAAGTATTAGTTCATATACATCAGATTCTAGTGAAGCATTGGAAAATTGGCAGAATCGGATGCATGAAGTATCCATGAGAAAGTGCGCATGAATTACACATTCTGTGCGACGGGTAGGATGAGGAAAGTGAGTTACCTACCTATGAAGGTTTACCTAAACTTGCATCTTTTCTGAAATAGTTTAAATAAAAATTTAGAGAACATCAATGCTTGTCCACCTTGGACTTCTTGCTGAAAGCTACACCTGTCAGATGGTGGGTCGCACATAATTTTTTTATCTTAGAATGGACACAATGTCGAATATTTCTAGAGGTAAGGTTCATGGAAGAGATCAATTATATTGGTTTAAAGTATATAGGATTGACTAATCCTGTCAACCATATTGATTTTTTTCATGTGACATGGGAGGCATGTCCATGAGAGGAATGGGTTCATTAATTCATACACACATTATACATGATTCCAAGGAGCTGGTATACATCAGTTGAAATGAGATGAGGGACTATTGAATGGGATGAATTAGCTACTATATTCAAACACACGTTTAAATTTTTTGATGATCATACTCCGATTTATGCCACATTGCAAGTAATCAAGATAAATATATTTGAAACTATCCCTGTCACAATGACAAACTTCAATCAACGCGGTGAAATAATTCAACAATGGATAGGGTGCTATAATGTTATGGCAGAACCTGATGACGATGATCCACTCAACTTAAACAAAACTGAGTATGAAGGTATGTGTGCATTGGAAGGATTTTGTATTTCTAGCGACCAATTTTTAAATTTACTAAAAGCCAAGAAAGTAAATATTGGCACCCCAGAGAATACACAATTTGTCAATATTGGATATTATTGGGATAATGAGACTGACAGGAAAATCACGAATCTATTAAATGAGTTTCAATATATCTTCCCTAGAAAATTCTCAGAGATGAAATGGGTTGTTAGAGACCTTAGAGAAATGAAGATACCTTTAAATCCTAACGCAAAACCTATCAAGCAACGACCATATTGATTGATTCCACAGTATAAAGAAAACGTCAAGGCATAGTTGCACAGAATTCTGGATGCAAGTATCACAAAACATGTAGAATAATCAAAATGGATCAGTTAGATAGTAGTGCAAGATAAAAATACTACTGGTGAAGTGCATATTTTTTTCGAACTAAGAAAGTTGAACGATGCTTGTTTACAATACCCATTTTCGACTCCATTTATAGATGAGGTACTAGAGAGTATCGGGGGTCAAGAAATTTACTCATTCATTGATGTATTCTTTGGCTAGCATAAGATTAGAATCGAAAAGGAAGATTGACACAAGACAACCTTTGCAGCACAAGACAACCTTTGCGGTAGAGTGGAGTTGTTTACAATACACAATAATTCCCTTTGGACTCAAGAATTCTCTTGCTATTTTTTCCAGAATAGTAGTGGATGCCTTCAAATATTTTATTCATAAATTTCTTAAGGTCTACTTCGACAATTGGATCACATTTGATCTCACTAAGGATCGTATTTATATACTTAGGATGATGCCGAAACACTATCACCAGTATCAAATTTCACTAAACTTAAATAAATGTATCTTTTTTGCCCCGTTTGGGATTCTGTTGGGCCATGTAGTTTTTCGCAATGAAATATTGTTCGACCCTGCCAAAATTGTGATTATCATCGACCTACCACAATGAAGCAACTGAGAGCCAAATTGGGACATACAAGATACTATCGAAATTTTTTCAAAAGATATGTGGAGGTGACTTCTCTAATGGAGAAGTTATTAAAGAAATATATTAAGTTCCAGTGGATGAAAATTTTAGTAGATAAGAGGTTTTTAGCAGTAATAAGCATTCAGATAATGCTCCTACTTCATCTAATGATGAGATACAAGGAGTCTCTCCTCTTCCTTCTTGCATATTCTACACTCTAGCACATGATCATGGAGTTCATGATTTCTTCATCAAATTATTTTACCAGAAGTAGTTGATTCAGCTCATTCAAATGAAGATAAAGACATACTGAATACATATTTCAAATTTTGTGCCTTGTCCTTTTTTGAGGGAGGATTTTCCCCATGTGTTTTTTCCTCTTTCCTCAACTTTTGTGGAAATGAATAATTGTAAAGGGTGACCATTTCGTTGTTGTTGGGCCCTATATATTTCTATATTTCTATATGCATTTAATTATTTCAGACATAAACATCATAAATTTACACTTAAAGGGGGGTGTGCGAATATAATAAACTCACTTCATAACTTAGGAAAATATTTTAATCATTTTTTATTAAATTCTTACCTATTAGCTTGGATAGTTGGCATCCACTTGCACCACATGGTCAACACTTTCCATATATACTCCAGGAGCACTTTAATCTTGATTCTAGTTTGATCCTGTCCACCTGATTGAATTGCAGAATTAGTAATTGCACCTTCCTACAGATTATGTCTTTATTCTACTTTATTCCAACTTTTCTATCAATAAGGTAAAGCTAGCCAACTAGGAAAATGCTATCCTTTGTTTCCGACCCATCCTCCATTATTTTCTCTCCATATTCTAGGATTAACATGTTTTTCCATCATTCATGAAAACTTACTCATTGGTTTTCTAACTCATGAGGTCCTTGACTGATTTGGGAAGTGCTTTAGCCACCTATGGGGGTTAATCATATTTAGTAAGTCTGATTTATGAGCTACATGAGTTATCTTCCACCAACTCATTTTTCCTTTATAAGGATGTATTACTATTGTAATAATCAATCAATTCATTATTGGTTCATCATCTATTCAGTTGATCAATAATACTTGGAAAGATATTGGATCTCTTCTCTTGCATTCAGTCTCTTATTCGTCTCTCTATTCTTCATGTTCATACTTGTGAGAATTATCTTAGTAACAAGATCAATATTCTGTGCTTCTTCAGTTAGTTTTTCTTAAATATTATTAGCTTAATTAGGATCTTTATCTGAAATAATAACAAGTACAACAATATGCATAAGATAGAACAAATACACAAGACACAGATATTTTCACTGGGGAAACCATAAAGGAGAAAAACATACAAACTTCCTCAGAATAGTACAGTCACAATGGATGTGTCATAAGACAAACAATCCCAATAATAAGAAGTATCCAACAACTATCTATCTCTCCTCCTCTCTATCTCTCTCATGCAAACTTGAGTGAGTGTGAGGTGTGTATAAATGGGGGGGGGGAGGGGGTTCCTCCCTATTTATACTAATCAAGTGACTGAACTATTACATGACTGGGGCTGACCTCTTACCCTAATAGGGTCATTTTCTCCTAGAGAAACTCCAAAAATACATTACATGATGTTTCACTATGGACTATTTCCCCTACTTACAATGAAGGTTGTACCTCAAGTTCTATACACAATAATGCCATCCCAAAAGGAGGAAAAAACATCTCTGATAGGGGTACAACAACATACAATGATAATATACATCAGAATATGTTCTGAAGTTACACATACATAAACAATCCCTCTTAAATAGGAAGGTATTCTCTCTCTTCCACAATCATCAACACATATGGTTCAATCATCATCATGGAATCATCATCACAGAGTCATCATCATAATTGTTTCCATCATCATCTTCTTATCGATCATTGAATGGTACTATCTACCATCGAAAGTTTCTATAGATCCAACCCTTTTTCATGCTAGGTGTAGGCCTAGTCCTCATCTAGGTATTCATCGCATATATAAGAAAGCCTTCTCATAAGAACAATCTAGGACCTTCTTTACATTTCCATGAAAATAACCCGTGTCTCCTACCTTTATCTCATCGTATCTATATCATCTCTTTTGTCCTGCAAAAAATAAAACAAAACACACTAAGCACAACCTAGATGCAAACCACCTGCGTTCTATCACCATAGTAGTATGCCGGGATCTTTCACATCATCGAGACAACTTGTAACATCTACTATGTAAGAATCGCCTAGGAGAACACCAAGTGCGTTACATCTCTCCACGATCAACCTATGTTCTACCAGCATAGAAGAACTGCCTAGGTACACCTCAATTTATTTATGACCTTATCATATCCAACATGGGAACACACTTATATAGATATATATTTAAGGTATGATTACGAATGAACAACTTGTTACACCAGGTATTTTGCATTTCAGGTCAACCTCAAGGACTTATTACATCTGAACAACATGTGCCTAAGATCTTTTCCGTTCAGAAAACCTTTGGGGAGTATTACATCTGAGTAACCTACGTACAATGTAAGGGCTCCTTTTTACACTCGGACAACCCACATGAATTATTACATCTGAATAACTTGCGTACCATGCTAGGGATCATATTTATATTTGGATAAGCTTCCTCAATATAGATTAGGTCTGAGTAACCTATGTATCACACCAGGACTCGTATTTACACCCAAACAACCTACATGACTGATAACGTTCGAGAAATCTGCTACACCAGGGTATTTTCTTCTTGAATAACCTGTCTCATTTCCCATGTGAGATATCATGCATCTATGTCTTATGGTCTCTCGCTATTTCTAGCATAGAAACATATCATGAATGATTACATCCAAGGATAACCTGCGATATTTGTGAGGACTTATTACATCCAAGGACAACCTACAAGACTGATTACGTCTGATCAACCTACGATATTTGCTAGTATTTTACACTAAGACAACTTGTCTCTATAGCTATGCTATAACTCATCACTCCCTCTTTTGAGGGGTCTCATTCTGGATCACACCAAGTATTTCTCTGATGTACTTGAACTTCACTCTGTCTAGAGGCTTGGTCAACACATCGGTTATCTGCTCGTCCTTTTCCACGTACTAGAGATTCACTTCCCTTCTCTACACCATATCCATGATATAGTGGAACTTGATCTCTATGTGCTTTGACTTGTCATGGAACACAAGGTTCTTTGATAGCTTCACACAACTCTAAGTGTCATGGAAGATACAAGTCACATCTGGCTGGATATCAAAAAAGTTAGAAAATAGATTTCGTAGCCACACTACCTCGCAACTAGATGAGAAAAAATCAACACAATATGCCTCAGATGTACTCAACACCATGCATGACTACTTCTTGCTAAACCAAGAGATCATGCCAAATCCCAAACTGAAGCAGCAACATGAAGTTCCCTTCCTATTAGTGGCGCTACTTTCCCAAGCTGAATTAACATAACCATGTAGGTTAATCTTTTGATTCACATCATACTTGAGACCATAATACACTGTACCCTTTAGGTACCTCAATACATGCTTTGCAGCTATTAGGTGAACATGTCTCAGATCCATCAAGAATTGGCTCAAGGTGTTCACATCAAAGCATATTTTGGGTCTTTTATTCTTCAGATACATCAATGAGCCAATCATATAACGACATATCGTGGCATTACCCGACTATAATGCAACATCACTCAGAAGCTTCAAGTTTAATGCCATAGGTGTGTCTATTTCCTTGCAGTCCATCATTTCAAATCTCTTCAGAATATCCACTATATACTTTCCTTGTCCAAGGAAAATATCATCTACACTCTGCCACACCTCCATGCCTAAGAAGTAGTGCATTATACCTAGTTCTTTCATCTCAAACTCTATAGCAAGTCTCCTCCTTGCATATTTAATGAGTTCATCCTCACCCATCTGAAACAAGTCATCGACATATAGCAAGAGTATTGCTGGTATTCTATATTCAACCTTTAAGTAAAGGTTGGAATTCTCTTTACTCTTGGTAAAGACTTGGCTCATCAAGAAGCTATCCATCCTACTGTACCATGTCCTCGGTGTTGGTTTCAATCCATACAAGGCATTCTTCAATTTGCACTCATGATTCTACTTGTCATGTGTCTCGAATCCTAGTGGTTGCTCCACATACACTTCCTCCTCAACTACACCATTCAAGAATGATGTCTTTACATCCATCTGGTGTATCTTCCATTTCATAACTACATCCAATGCAAGTATGGTCCTAATGGAAGTGTACCTCACCACGGGTGCAAATGTATATTCGTAGTCTATGCCTTCTTTCTATGAGAAACCTCGTGATATGAATCTTTCCTTGTATTTATTGATGTTTCCATATGCAACATGCTTGATCATGACATACTTCTTTTCCAGTCTCGAAACTATCTCCCAGACATCATTCTTCGTGATCGATTGATACTCCTCGATCATGGAATCCTTCCATTCTTTATTTTATGTAGCCTATTCATAGGTGGAAGGCTCCTTTTTAACGATGTCACATAGTAGGGCCACATAGTTGTTGTAAGGCTTTGGAATTTTCCTTTCTCTATGCATTCCTTCTGGAGCGCCATACCTTTCTGTTTCTTGTATGATCTCCCATTCCCATGTTGGTTTCCTCTTGTGGGAGTCCTTATCGAGAAGTGTCTCTACCAGCTCTTATGGTTCTTCCATGTCATAATATTCATGGTATTTTAGAATTGATTCTCCAATTTCCATGTCTCGGACTATCGTTTCTTCAGGTTCCTTGACCTCTTGAATAGGAAGCCTCCTGGATTTTAAGTATGTCGAGTCTTCATCAAAGGTTACATGTATTTTGATGTTGATATTCTTAAATCCTGAGAAGTATATTCAGTATGCCTTTAATGTACCATTGTATCCAATGAATATACCCTTCCTCCCAGAAGGATCGAGCTTGGTCTCCTTTAGGATATGTATGTACACCGGGAAGCCAAATATTCTAGGATGGGTGACTTCTGGTTTCTCTCCTGAGAAAGACTCTTTCGAATTTTTGTTGTCAAGTACTCAATGAGGAGTACTATTCTATACATACACAATTGTCCTTACTTCTTTTTCCCAAAGGTGCATATGAATATCCTAGTCATGTAGCATTGCTTTCACTGCTTCCATTATGGCTCGGTTCTTTCATTCCACAACCCAATTCTATTGAGGATTATATGGAGTTCTCTACTCCCTCTTAATCCTAGACTCTCTCTAGAGTTCCTTGAATTCTTTCGAGGTGAATTATCCACCATTATCTGACTCATACTCAGACATATTCATGAATGATTCTTTGTATCCATTCATGTGTTTAGATGTCCCACTATTCACAAGAACATCATTGTTTCCAAGTGAGATAGTTCCACTAAGTGTTGATATTAGCACATACTCTTCATTTGAATCATCCTTCTCTCTTTTGAATATTTTGTTTGTTGGTTCATCATCTTCGACAATATGAGCATGGTATCCCTTTTTCCTGACGGTACAGTCTCCTGCAAAGTGTCCCTTTGTTATATCTGATTTCACCACTCTAGGTGAATCACACTTTGTATGGCCTTCCCCTATCCCGCTACAGACTCCTTAGACCCCATGGACCAGTTTTTGTCCTTTGATGTTTCCTTGATCATCCCTAAAAACATATGAAAAATGATACACACAACTTTTAAACCTATAAGCATGTATATACGCGGGTTTGACCACTAAAATCGTTTACATCAGGATGTGTGCATAATCCAAATCCTTTTGGAGTTTTCCTTAACATGGATCTGACTCATTTGACTCCTGGCCTTCCCTATGCCTTGAGATCGCTCGGATTTGACCTTTCATTATCCCTTTGAAAGCTATATAAGGAACCCATTGGTACATTGAAGGTAGAAGAGAGAATTGAGAGCAAAGAAACTATAGTCCATTGTTGCCGGAACTTATGCTTGAGTCTGCATCCCTTTGTCCCTTGGAGCACTTTTGTGTTCTTCCCAAGCTTGCCTTTTGCTTGTGAGCTTGCTATCGAGAGATGGAGGATTGAAGTGGTGGAGGCCCAAGTGGGGGATTCAGTTTCTCCAGTTCGTAGACGTGCCGTCAGAGGTTGTATCTTGTAATCTTTGATTTATATTAATAGAAACATCTTTTCCTGTCCAATAATGTGTGTTTGAATGAATATTTTATCCATTGGATTATGTCAAATGCTTATACATTATTGATTATATATGCTAGAATAGATCTAACACCATGATATATAGAATGCTTGTATTGTTTACTTGTTTTTGAGGAATTAATATATCAATTCAAGATGAAGATTGGAAAGCTCAACGGGGATCTACTTCAAACGTCCGGAATAAGGTACAAGGTCTGATCCTTTAGTGTTAGACATTTAATTTCTATTGCATATTGGAAAGGATTGATTTCTGGAGTCAAGCTGTCTATTGTGGTACCCCAAGCCATAGGAATTTCTCTCCATAACAGAATTGGTGACTCCGCTGGGGATGTTCCTTGTTTTTCTTTGGGGTTGGGGGCACAATGGACTTGATATTATTGACTTGCTCTTGGTTTCTCCCTGTTTATGTGTCGCATTTTATAGTATGTTTGTCGATTGACACTCCCCTTTATTGGTTTGGCCTTGTCCTGCTTTCTACCACTGCCTTCTCTGTATATGTGGGTTTTTGGCCAAAATTTGTGTACATACATGGATTTTTGGCCAAAATTTGCGTACATACGTAGATTTTTGGCCAAAATTCGCGTACATACGCAGCTATTCTTTAAACAGTCGCATACATCCTCCCTTTTGGTGAGTTTGATGTTGTGGGAAGTTGTTGGGTGGGTTGTGAGTGTGGTTGGGTCTTCCTTGGGTCTGATGTTGTCCATTGGATGCTTCTTTTGTGACCAGAGACCACCTTTTTCATTGATTTTTCTTTGAAATTAGTTTCATTCATTTATTCTTTTTGTTTTTCCATTAGTGCATTACTCTTTTTGTCTTGGTGTCTTGCTGGGTTTGTCTTTTATACTTGCTGCAGAGACTGAGAGTTTTAGATGACTTTTATTGCATTTTTCATTCTTTTATATTGAAAAATACAAAGTAGTTGCACTCTTAGTTGCATCCTAGATATGGATTTGAGGAGGTACTTGCATTGGATTGCTTGGATGAGAGTTGTATTTAGGCTTTCATATAGGAAGGATTGCATTGGCATTCGGAAAGGAATATATATTTATGCATCTCATGTAGTGGCATACCCTATTTTTCATTTGACAAAGATTGCACTTAGCATTGTTTGTTATGGTGTGCATATTTATTTTACTGCTGAGTCATAATGTCATTAGTCGCATGAAAATTTCCCTTTGAGTAATTACAGCCAATTAAAATCAATGCATAATAAAATGAATTACACTCTTTTCTTTTATAGGGTGCATCAACAAGCTTAGGTTTTAGGATCTTGGAATAGTTCATTGTAAGTTAATTCTCCAAGATCACTAAACAACAACATGTATGTGTCTGTCCAAGTGAGTGTGTGAATTCCTTGGTATAATTGGTGTTTCTCAGGATCCTCCTCTCAAAAGGGAGTTAAGCACGAGGCAGTGTGAGCGGTTATTGATTGGGATGACCCCTAGTCATAACTGAGTAGCACCGGAGATATTTCCAGGATTGTATTCGTATCTAGGGGCTCTTTCAAGAGTTTTGGGATTTTCTACCCTGCCCATACGGTCAATCCCGCATGCGACTGTCCGCCTTAGCATTGATTATATTGAGGTGACCTTAGTGGCCTTACCTAGGATATCAAGGGGGTACTTTGCAAGGGTTATTCTGCGGGTGTCCCGGCTAGGTAGAGGTCAGACAGCACAGTCGCTTTATGTGTTGAAGCTGAGGGCCACTATAATTGGTTACGTACCTCCGCTTGTAGTGTATGGGAGTTTCGAGCCTCTCTTAGGCGAGACATACCTGCTGCATTCGGGAGCTCACATATCCTCCCCTTGGTTTGCTTGTATTTTGGCTGTAGATTTTCTTAGGAGTGTGCTCTTTGTGCGCTAGTTGGCCTTTGGGATTACGGTTACTCAAGTATATTTATGCTCTCTTGAGTTTGGGTTCTTTTATTTTCAGCATGCCTGGTATCTTATCACCTGTCCTTGGTCTTAGAATGGACACTAGTGTCAGACTTGGGGGCATCACAACCCCTTACCATGCTCATAGATTTGGGAATGGTCATATTCCATCCTCTACTCCATTTGTGGAGGGTTTTTATTCCCTTTGCTCGGTATTTACACCAATGGTCACCCTCATGGGGGTGGTAGTGGATGTGTGAACATTGGGTCTACACCTTACTTTCCTTTTTATGTCCCATCGTTCACTACATTGTTTCCTTTGGGTGCTATTGTCAAGATCATTCCTCCCTATATCCTATAGTTTGGATTCTTTATTGACTATTTTGGGTTGTTTTGGACTAATATGGTTTTCATGTAGGGTCCAATTTTTGTACACTCTCCCTGAGGTTTCGACCCGTTCGTGCCTATCACAGGTATTATGTTTGAACTGGCATATAGGTTAGGATATCACATCTGCTTGCACTTATGCATTGCCTTATGACCGTTCCATCTTAACCTTAGGTACGAACCCATTCCATGGTATTATAGAACCTTCATGCTATTTTTAGAAGTGGTACTATGTGAATGGTAGAGCTTTCCTATACATGGGTGTCCTAGTTAGCTCCCCTTTGCATTTGGTACCCATGCTGTGAGTCCTCTCTTAGGTCCAGGAGTCCGTTGTATAGTAATGCCATGACATTTCGCAAGAGCCTCATACTCCTCTTGATCTTTTGCTGGCCTATTTCCCTCAGGACTACCTCATGTCAAGTTTTGAATGCATTATCATGAGCTTTGCTTGCCTTATTGAGCTTTATGCTGGCTTCCCTGACATTGTGTTTCAGCCATATATCCCGAGCTTGTCTCATGTCTAGCCATGCAGAGCCATTTTTTATATCCTTCGCAGCTTGATTCCCTTTTCACCGGGAGGGGATTTTCCCCCGAGTGTCGATATCCTACACATGTGTCCTTGCATTGAGCATAGGTATGTTCCACTGCTTGGAACTAGTTTGTTTTCCCTTATGACACTCGTCTCCTCCTAGTATGTAACTATAAAGCTATTTTATTCTTTTTTCAAGATTTTTAAATAACTGAAAAAGTCCAAAAAAATTAAAAAACCAGAAAGCTGGACAAGAAAATATGTTATCTATGGCAGCTGTCGAGTCGTGTCACCTTCGAATAGAGCACTGTATAGCACATCCATTAGTTGGGTTATAGTTTGACTTTAGGAGTTGTACTCATTTATTTGAATTTATCTCCACCGACTGGTTAAGCTTCCAGTCCCTATGGAGCCTTTGTTGATACCTCATGTGTCACAGAGATGTCCCAATTTGTATATCAAGTCTATGCTACCTTCATTCAGTCACGATACACCGTTATGCTCTTGTTCGAAGGAAGTTGAATCCTGAGTCGGCCATTCCTTAGTTATCTTGACTTTGCATGTCGATGAATCACACCATGACTGATTTCACCACTCCAAGTGAATCACACTTTGTATGGCCTTCCCCTGTCCCGCTGCAGACTCCTTAGACCCCATGGACCATTTTTTGTCCTTTGATGTTTCCTTGATCATCCCTAAAAACATATGAAAAATGATACACGTGACTTTTAAACCTATAAGCACGTATATACGCGGGTTTGACCACTAAAACCACATACATCGGGATGTGTGCATAATCCAAATCCTTTTGGAGTTTTCCTTGACATGGATCTGACTCATTTGACTCCTGGCCTTCCCTATGCCTTGAGATCGCTCGGATTCGACCTTTCATTATCCCTTTGAAAGCTATATAAGGAACCCCTTGGTACATTGAAGGCAGAAGAGAGAATTGAGAGCAAAGAAACTATAGTCCATTATTGCTAGAACTTATGCTTGAGTCTGCATCCCTTTGTCCCTTGGAGCACTTTTGTGTTCTTCCCAAGCTTGCCTTTTTCTTGTGAGCTTGCTATCGAGAGATGGAGTATTGAAGTGGTGGAGGCCCAAGTGGGGGATTCAATTTCTATGGTTTGCAGACGTGCTGTCAAAGGTTGTATCTTGCAATCTCTGATTTATATTAATATAAATATCTTTTCTTGTCCAATAATGTGTGTTTGAATGAATATTTTATCCATTGGATTATGTCAAATGCTTATACATTATTGATTATATATGCTAGAATAGATCTAACACCATGATATATAGAATGCTTGTATTCTTTACTTGTTGTTAAGGAAGTAATATATCAATTCAAGCTGAATATTGGAAAGCTCAACGGGGATCTACTTCAATCGTCTGGAATAAGGTACGAGGTCTGATCCTTTAGTGTTAGACATTTAATTTCTATTGCATATTGGAAAGGATTGATTTCTGGAGTCAAGCTGTCTGTTGTGGTACCCCAAGCCATAGGAATTTCTCTCCGTAACACCCTTTCATCACAAGTGTAGCATCGAACATTGGAAGAATCTCTCTTGATCTTAATTTGTTTCTTGTCCTTCTTCTTGTTGTGATGATGGTTCTCCTTCTTATCCTTCTTCTTTTAGTTCTTCCTGGTGCGAAATTGAGTGGGTGTGAGGTGTGTATACATGAGGTAGGGTTCCTCCCTATTTATACTAATAAAGTGACTGACCTATTACATGACTGGGGCTGACCTCTTACCCTAACATGGCCTACTTCTCCTTGAGATACTCCAAAAATACATTACATGTTGTTTCACTGGGGACTATTGCCCCGACTTACAATGGAGGTTGTACCTAAAGGTATATACACAATAATGACATCCCAAAAGGAGGAAAACACATCTATGATGGGGTTACAAAAACATAAAATTATAATATACATCAAAATATCTTCCGAAGTTACATATAGATCAACATCTTCTTTGCATCAATGCTCTTTTTGTAATGGTATTAGAGTTGCAATTTCTATAATGCTTGTTCTTGTATTTAATTATATGGTATAAAATACACTATTACACATATTCAAGCTTAAAAATCCATAGAAATCATATAAGGATTCACATTATTCTTAGTTATAACTATCCCTAATAAAGAAGATATCAGTATTATAGACACTTATAACTCAACATGCTAAGGATATAAAAATTTCCATATGATTACTGGTAACCTAATATAATCCCATATATTACCAGAGTTTCTTGTGTCAAGTTTGAGGAATATAATTTTCATTGAATGGTGAGATGTCACCTCCAAATAAAGGTGGTGGGAGCCCCCCTTGGGATCACCACATATTCTTAAACACTTGATGGTGGAGTATTTTTTAAATTTCCCTATTTAGATAGCTTACTATGTGTCAAAATAAGAAGAAACCAAGGGGCATTATTTGGATGCCTATACCCAAGGTCCAAAATAACTACTAAATTATTTTGTAACACCTATGGGGTAATTTAGTGAGTTGATTAAGATAATAGTGATGTGCGTTAAATAATTTATTCTTAAAAACTAAATAATAATAATGATTTTATATATTGTAAATGTATAATTAATTTTTTTTTTGCAAAGAAACTCTCTCTTTATGGATGAAGCTCCTCACTTTAATCTAAACTTGGTAATGTTTGATGCAAAAAAATAATTACAAAATGGCACTAATAAGCTCACAACAATGTAAAATAGTTCAAATAATAGAATCATACTTGCCAAAAATAACCAATCTAGACTAGTTATCAGGGTACATGATGGGGAAATGTCAAATGTTAACCCTCTTGATTAAAAAAAATAGTTTCAAGCATAATATCAAACCAAAAGACAATTTACCTCTAACCCAATTTCTTCTACTCCCAATTTCTTTCAAAAAATGTAGTCCTTATTTTCATTCAATTGATTTTTTCCATGTTGCAAAAAAAGGGAAAATACTTAAAATTGCCAAACATATCCAACAATGTGAAAACAATGTTGTGAAACATCTCATAGGTACATTAGGTCCAAAATTTACCACTAAGATATCAAAATTTCATTGTGTATGGGTCACTAACACTACTAATAACAACTTCATTTTTTTCCTTCACTAACACTACTGATAACAACAGTAACATTTCCGCTTAGTGCATACATCCATGATTTGTCCCTATATACAGTATGTAATATATCTTAAGTACATATAAACAAAAATGGAACATTTATGGAAAAAATTTAACTGCTAGTAACACTTGAATCCAAAATCACACTTTTTGAATGGAAAAATGGGCTTTTCAAATTCAAAATTACACTTTTTGAATCCATAATCTCACTTTTTGGGTTCAAACTGATTCTAAAATCACACCTTTGGAATTGAAAATTGCATTTTTTGAACCTGATTTAGCACTTTAGAAAGGTTGTTTTGGGGATTTTAAAATAATGATTTAACACATTTTAGCCCAGATTTTGCTGAATATGTCCATATTTAATGAAATGGGATTTTAATTTCAACTATCCATCCAAGTCACATATCATGTGAGTTTCAATACACCAACAACATTTTAATCAAGAAGGATCTTGAAGAAAGAAAAAAATTGTAACATTGCTCAATATGAATCAATATGATGATCAGTTTATTAAATAATATCTATCACATATCCATATGATTTTTATCTTGAAATTTATCCAATACAACATATAAATCACGAAGATGAGAATTTGTATCCAACCCTTCAAAACCATTGTAAGGATTGTCCATAAAAATATCTGGGATGTATAGTAGTAAGTCATCATCAATATAATCATCAAGATCAAGATGAAGCATAATATGTAAGGTAATAAATGTTTGGTCAACTTGATCCCCTCTTAGTCCAAGTACACTTCTTCCATCTCCCTTTCATACTCTTCTCCTTGATCATCAACATTTTCTTTAGGAAAAATATACTTTTTAGGCATTTGTCTCGGATCAAATTTTAACAACAAATGACCAACCTGATGTACTTGGTACTTGTGAATAAAATAACTACTCACATAGAGTTTGAAGTATGCAGAGATATGTATTTAGATCATACATAGCATTATTAATAATGGTAAATCCACTTTTAAGATCAATAACAACCCTTTCATCTCTTTCTAGAAATAGTCCATACCACCTAACCTTAAAGCGAAATGATTTAAAGGATTTAAAGTATGTATTCAATATGTCTTCCAAATAACCGTAGTACCTTAAATCCAATATGATCAGATGGATATCACCCCTATGGGAAATATTAGTAACTTGGAAAATTGCACCATTATCCCAAGTTTTCTTATTATGATCCAACTATTTGTTGTGATAGTTTCTACCATTGCACCGGAAAGCTTTATGATGTTTCACCTACATGCTCTACATGTTATAAATACATTGTCATGAATTTATAAATGTATGCATAGAATAATTTGGGGGACAAAACATACTAATGGTATTTTAAATGTAAAAACCAAACTAAAATATTTTTTACAATTCTATATTTTGCACCATATACTAAATCAATTTATTTATAGGCTAGATTTGTATCATGATCCAAAAAACTCTTATAGTCAACTCTACCACCCTGGGCCATGATAAGGTATGGTAAACTTCTTTGTGTTGTTCCTTAACACTATATTTGTAAATCACACAGTATATAGCAAGATCAACATGCAATGAACAAGAAATAAGCAACACATAACCAAATATATGACACAATAATATCAAAATATGACAAAAAAATATATTTGTTATTGTGGGAATAATGTTCATATGCCTCTTATGATTGGGTCACCATTCACTTGAGCAGATCTCTCATATAATATTCTTCATAAAACATATCATAGCCTTGAATATTCCTTAAATGGGATTCAAATGTCCAAAACCCTAACTACTTGACTTGGTCGAATACTATCTCCTAATGGGTCTCAATTAATAAAGAGACTATTTTTACATTTATTTATAAACACTAACTAAATCATCCTTATTACAAAGTTCTGGATTTATAGCATTTATGATTACTTCCTAGAGTAAGAACAAGTTATGGTAGGACCCTAACATTCTTTGCATCACTCTATCCATATCTTTATCCCATTAATATTATTTACAATGTATAAATGAATTGCATCCCATTTTCCACTAAATGGATGAATGAAATTTTTTTTAGTGAACCAACCAAGATTCAAAAAGCATGTACGGATATAGTAAATACAATACAATATATTATCTTTCACTTTTATCCATCTAAATTTTCTTAACAACACCTCCCCTTCAAATTTGTTTGTGGAATTGACATCCCAAAGGAGAGACACATTCATATCACCCAATTCCTAGGGAAAATACTCATTAAATACAATGAATTGATTTCCCATGTAGCCTTCGACCATTGCTTCCTATGGACATGATCTTTGTCTAACTTCAAAGCTTTTAAATGCCTCTCTACCAACCAAATTGACATTTTATGTATGGGTCCACATATTTCAATATCTTCCACTAGTTGTATGAGGTAGTGTTATTGTGCATTGAAAAAATTTGGAGGTAAATACTTTTGCATTTTACACATTAGTTGCAGAGTTTCTCTCTTTAATAATTGATATCTTCTTTATGTATTTATTTCGATGGAAACCACCTTGCAAAGAAATATGATGTGTCAAAATCAAAATATATAATGGACGCAACACAAATACTAACAAGGCCTATGATTAATAGTCCAATTATAACTTTTTACATAGCACATGTACTTGTCGAGATCATATATTAATGTTATTCATGTTATTATCGAAGTTTCTTTGGAGACCTAGAGGTAGAACATACTACAACAAGGAAGCATTACCATTTAATTTCAAATAGAAGAAAACATGTATTATTAACAAAGAATGTATGTATCATAAGATAATAAATATTGTAAAACATCAAACCTTAATAAAAGGTATTCCAATAATGAGTTTTAGCCCCACCAAAACCACCTTCCTTTATTAATATATTATTTATGTTTGAACCAAAACCAATGAGAAGTTTGATATTTCGTACAACGTATTTTACAACAACTCTCTGTTGATTCATTAATAACCACGGAATTTTGGTCATATTTCCATCACCGTAGAACTGAATCAAATGCTGCATTGAGTTGGATTCATCAATTTTACTAATAACTTTATAAATTTTGTCCTTGTTATTCCTCCTATATTTAGTTTTCCATAAGAATAATCTAACATTATTTCCTATATGAATCATGTCAAAAAAATGTGCTACTTGCAGGTTCTCATTGGATGAAAACCGAATGAATTATACAAAATATGTAATGTCCCTTTTTCAAAAAAAATTTAATTGACCAATTTTTCACTTTTTACCCTATTTCGACCTTTGACTATTTTTTATGTTTACGTCTCCAAATTGAACCAAATTCTCCCAAATATTCTGAGAAGGTGTATGAATGATATTAAGACTTGATTATAATTTTCAGGGATGATTTATGAGACTCCAATTACTTCTGAAAACTTGTTTAATATCCTGGTCAAAGGAGGAGTCTTTACTAGCCATCTGGGGTTCCAATTCCCTTGGGTAAATGTTGAAAATGGCTTCTCAAATGCTAGCAAACCCACTTGAATTTATGAAATGAGGAAGAGGATGTTTAGGGTACATTTTTAAGGTCTCATATGCAGCATTATTTAGTTTATACATGCTGTTATGACCCTCTCCCAAACAGCTACAAAATCACTAATTCGACCCTTGGGGAAATGACACCAAATCTTCTCCAAATGCAATTAAACTGAGTAAAATGACTTCAAATGCTGAAGTGATGAAAATGAAACTTTTAATAATAATAAAATAAATTCCATTCATCATAAATATATCATATATACATTCTCTTATTGTAAATAATCAACATTACCATGGCATACAACAATATAGTGGGGAAATGGTCATTGTTTACTCATTAATATTCACTTTTACATACAAAAATTTGGTATGTATACCTGATAATTTATGAGAATGAATAAAAGAGAATATTAAAATTATTACAATCATAAATGTACCATGAGAAGCTTGAAATCATCAGCATTCAATGGAATACATCAATCTAGTGGGGAAATGGTCATTGTTTGCTCATTAATAATCACTTTTACATTTAACCATTTGATATTTAGACCTGATACATTATGATAATGAATAAAATATATTATTAAACTTATTACAATCATAAATTTATCAGGATAAGCTCTTCCAAAGAGTACAATAGCTCACCCAAAGCGCAATCCCTCCATGAGCAAGAATATGCAATAAAAACTAGAAATGGTTGAGAGAAAGTGTTGCACTAGAAGGAAACATGTGCTTCCCAGTATATTACACATGAAAATATAAAATACATTAAATATCCATGAAATACCTGAGTGGCCTCTCCAAACACCAACTTGGATGGGCATCTTTCACCCTTGAAATTGGCTAAGGCAAGAAACTAGTCATCCACTAGCTCTCTCAATTCACAAATGAAAATTTCTCAAATGATAAAAAGCCCATATTTTTGGTTTATTCCTGTATTTAATAAACATCCTTAGCCTTCTAAGGTTACCAATCCATCCACAAACTCAAGCCAATACGAATTTGGGTTTGTGCTCAAGATTTTCCATGTGTCCTCCCTTTCCTAGCCTTCCATCTTCCCCCAATTTGTGTAGGAACCCATTGAGATTCCCCAACTCACATGGGCACCCTCTTGGATTAAAAATTGAAAGAGGAGGATGCCATGTGGCACACAAATTCTAGCTTGTGTGGGCCCCATAATCTCCACGTGTCTTCATGCTCCAATGCCACTTCATTTTTCTCTTGTATTTATTTAATTATCTCCATTCTTAAATATTTATTCCATTCTAATGTCTGAACATCATCTATTTACTCCCTTATTAAAATTCCAAATGTATCCATCCAACCTAGGGAACTAGTAGGATTGTTGGAATTGTCTTGCCATGTAATTATAAAAATGGGGACATTACAGTCCTCCCCATCCAAGATTGTTTGTCCTCAAGCAATTTAAGATTTGGATGCTGAAAAATATTTTCATATTACAAAGTGGAATCCTCATTTGGTACTCCTTCCTTTGCACCAAGTGCTCTGTTATGTTTCCACTCATTAATTTTCTTTAGCTGCAATTTTAGTAGTGGCACTCATGTACTGCAATTTTTGTTCCCAAAAGTAAAGATACATGGATTGTGCATATTGATATATCCTGTAACATCACCACTAACAACAAAAGGATTAATCAAATCCATAATAAAAAAATTTGTGCAAATAATCTTTACCTCCATATTTTGGAAACCTTTTATGAACTTTCACCCCTTTTTGCTTCTGTATAATTCTTTGAAGTTGGTGCTAAGTGACCAAACTTTGAGTTTCTTAATATTCCAATAAAATTTCAGAGAGGAACCACCATGCTTATTTCTGCACTACTCTGATTACAATCATCTTCTCAAGTGGTGAATAAATCTCCAATGTTGCTTGTTGCCCCCACAATTGAAACCAAGTGAGACAAAAAATGATCACAGGGTCCCGTATGATCTTGATACATGCATGATGTGAAATGTCTATGATGAAATGCCATGAAAACAAAGCATGTGAAAATTGAATCTAGATTTCAAAAGGTATCCCACATAGGAAATCGAGACACTGCTCTGCAATGATGAACTCAAATAACTGAAGGTTGGTTTGCTTTCTCAAACCAGCAATCAAAGTGCTACTCCAAGTGAGATGAAACCAAGCAATTCCAGGATCCCATTGCTGGTATTTCACCCTTCCAAACATCATGAGTATAAAATATAGATAATGAAAGTACATAACAACATCATACAAATGTGCATCAAGAAGGTACCTCATCAAAGAATCATGAAAGTGATTGTACATCCAAGTAACTATATCACCATGTTGCCCATACACACAAGCATAAAGTATTATATCAGATACGCCCCAATGACATAGGTGAGGATACCATGTCCCATAATGCTTCTCCAAAATAATATAAGGTGCATCAATATAATCAACCATGTGTTCTTTCATCCAATAATTGAATGAAGAACCTCCACCAAAATCTGAACAAAATAAGGAGCAAAGAAAACATGAAGACTTTGAGTGGCTCAAAGAAGTCTCATCAATACACTCAAGAATATGCATATCATCATGAAATAATAGAGGATGTTGCTGCCAATAATAATTTTCCTCAACGATATATCTCTTCACCCAAGTGTGGGATGAATTTCCTCCAACGTCAAATGCACTAGGCAAGGAGCAAGGAAAATCATGAGTCTCCAAGTGATTCAAGTGAACATCATAGGTGCACCCATGTAGATGTGTATCAGCATACTGTAACAAAGGATGATGCTGAAATTGTAAATAATATGGTTCTATAATCATCTAATAATCAAAAGGAGAGATAGAAATTCTATACACTTCATGTGGAACCATAAAAAATAAACCTTTCACCCACACTTCATTAGGATGAATGCTGCAAAATTTGGAAGTGTAAGATGTAGGAGAAAGAAAAAACTCACCCAAATGATTATAAAGTGAAAAATTTTCATCATGTGAAGGCTCCATAGGGGTAGGAGTGTGCATCTCCCTTAAGAATACAAAAAATTCCTCATGGTTTGGTTCCAAGGTAGTGGAATCATGCACTTCTTCAAAACGTGTGCACCCATCTTCAAGAGGCAACTCAAGTTCCTCTTCCAACACAACTAGTGTGGCTCTCATAAATCTCATATTAAAATAAATCAAGAACCTGCAATTTTTCATGTTTCTCATGATCCCTCATGTCATGAGAATCCTCGAAGCAATCTACCCTATGCCAATCTGAAACATAGGAGGAAGAAAGGGTATCTTGCAACCTCTCAAGAAGTTGCTCATTTTGAATTTTGAGCTTATGAATATTCTCATTATTATTCAAGTATTATTCTTGTAAAAATTCATTATTTTCAACCAAATTATTTCTATCAAAAATAAAATACATGAAATTACCTTCAATGTTGCACATTGCTCTTTGAATCTTCTCCATGTCTTCAAGGAAGGATGGCTCCGCCAATGAAGAAATTTTCCAACAAGAATTTGACAACAATGCTTAAGTGTCATGGAGTATGCTAAGGGCCTTATGGACATACATTTTACTCATTTTAAAATACCTTTCAATGAAGGATAATTCATGGGAGTGAACCTCCTCTTCTTCTTTCTTCTTGATTTGATCAACTTCATGAAGCTCAAGTGGTGATGGGGAAGCTGACCTTGGTTCTTCATTAGCTGCTACAAGGTATTCATATTTATGCTCATGAGAAATTTGGATTGAAGAAAAATTTTCAAATATTATATATATGTCACTAACATAGATTTGTGAGCACCCATTAGTATATTCTCTTTGATTTTCACAACCCCCATTAGCAAGAATTGTGATCTTGTCTTCACCTTCCTCTTTATGTTCTTCTCTGCAATCACCTTGAGATAATTGATGCTCCACTTCATGATTCTCTATTTATTCCTTTAATGGTGTATATAATCTATTTTAATCTCCTTTAGAACAACATTTCTTCCACACATTCCATGTGATTTCCTTAAAAGTGTTTATAACTTCCTCATTTATAGTGCAGGATAAATCTTTGCTCTTTTCACAAGTAGGATGATTTTTCTTTAATGAGTTAACATTTTCCTTATTGTTCCTAAATCAATAATTGACAAGATATTATTGGAAATAATTCCACTCATGAATATTACTTCTTAAAACTTTCTTAATATTCTGTTCAAAGTAGGAGTGTTTACTAGCCAATTGGGGTTCCAATCCTCCCTAGGTAAATGCTGAAAATGGCTTCTCAAATGCTACCAAACCCACTCGAATTTATGAACAGAGGGAGAATATTTTTAAGGGAAATTTTTAGGGTCTCATATGCATCATTATTTATTTTATACAATATGTTATGATCCTCTCCCAAACAACTACAAAATCACTAATTCGACCCTTGGGGAAATGGCACCAAATCTTCTCCAAATGCAATTAAACTGAGTAAAATGACTTCAAATTCTGAAGTGATGAAAATGAAACTTGTAATAATAATAAATTAAAGTACATTCATTATAAATATATCAGAGAGATATTCCACCATTCGAAATAAAAATCATTACCATGGCATACAACAATATTGTGGGGAAATGGTCATTGTTTGCTCATTAATATTCACTTTTACATACAACCCTTTGGTAGTTCGACATGCTACTTTCTGAGAATTAAGAAAAGAGCATATTAAACTTATTACAATCAGAAATGTACCATGAGAATCTTGAAATCATCACCATTCAATGGCATACATCAATCTAGTGGGGAAATGGTCATTGTTTGCTCATTAATAATCACTTTTACATTCAACCATTTGATATTTTTACCTGATACTTTATGAGAATGAAGAATAGAGTATATTAAACTTATAAAAATAAGAAATGGATCAGGAAAATGTCACATCCCCTCCCCTCATCTCGACAATGGAGAGGACGCGACTAAGCTGCTGCTGTTGTCAAACTGGGCAATCTAGCCCCATGAACATGATTATAAAAAAGACCCTCACAACCAGTATATGTGGATATAAATCACTGACATCAACAATAGAAAAACCTACATAGCTATATGCTATTTTGCCCCTATTAACTCTAACTTCTATAAGAAGAACAATTTGGATAAAAATTGTCCTTACAATGGACAAGAGAATGATATTTCTAGACTTAGGAATGAAGGTAATATCCTTTTAATGGGTGATTTTAATGCTAGAACTTCTAACAACCAAGCTATTCTCCTAAGCAATTATTCCAACCCTAATCCTCTCTGGTTAGATGAAGACCTTACTTTAGCTATAAGGTACAAGAGAAACTCTGTAGATTTAGGGGAAAATTTGTTTGGGTTTGAGTTAATCAAGCTCTGTAGTTCTCAAGATCTCATAATTCACAACGGTCTAACGAAGTGGTCTAGCTCTAGCCAGATGACCTGTATCCATGGGCTTGGTAGCAGCGTAGTAGATTATGTTATTTCTGATATTTCTTTATACAATGATATAATAAATTTGGACGTTCTAAACTACCATGAGCCTAATTCGGATCATACACCTTTAATGGTAACTCTCAACTATGACATCCATAGAGATCCCATAGAGGATAATCCTTATAACCAAAAGAACTTGATCTTTGATAGGAATAAAAAAGATCTTTTTATAAATGAGTTAAAAATTAATTTTCTTCCTTTATCAAGTACAGACAACATTGAAGACCTATATTATAATTTTACCACAACCCTCTCTTATTCCATTAACAAGTTCTCAATTGAAGTTTCGAGTAATAAAAGGAATAGAAAAGCCAACCCTTGGTATGATATTGATTGTAAAAATGCAAGGAGAGAGATTAAGGAAGCTCTTGATGAATCTCTTAAAATTAACAAGATAAAAAATTACAAAGCCCTTACTAAAAAGAAAAAAAGGCAGTATATTGACAAAAGGCAAGAAAATTTCTTACACCTCTCTAAGACGGCCCCTAAGAAATTCTGGAGGCAGATTCTAACTAGAAAAACTAAAGATAATAATAAAATTTCTCTGCACGACTGGAATTCCTATCTTAAAAAGCTTTATGACTCCCCGAATGTCATAGACCACTTTGAAACCCTCCTCACAATGGAAGAAGTTTTCTCTTTAAAAGACATAGATTTTGGGGTTAAGCGTCTGGCTAATGGAAAAGCTAACGACATTGAAGATTACCAAGCAGAGATCTTAAAAATTGGAGGTCCTGTCCTCATCCCTCACATCCACAAGCTTTTTAATCAAGCAGTCAAGCAAGGGTTCCCTAAACCTTGGACTCAGAGCCTCATTATCCCTATTTTTAAAAGTGGGGATACAAATAACCCCTCAAATTATCGAACTATTATGATAAGCCCCCTCTTAGCCAAGTTATATGGTATTATTTTGGAAAATAAAATCAGCATTTGGCTTGAAAGTGAAGGTAAGCGGGCTAAAGGCCAAGCGGATTTTAGAAGGAATCACTCAACAAAGGACCACCTTATTACGCTTAGGATAATTATGGAGGAGTGCCGCAATGATAAATCCAATCTCTTTTGCTGCTTTGTGGACTTTAGAAAGGCTTTTGATACGGTACCTAGAAATAACCTTTGGAATAGGTTAGAAGAGCTTAAGGTTCCTTTTGAGCTGAGAGCTACCGCGATAAGGCTCTATGAGAATGTAATTGCCAAGTTTAAAAGCAATGAGGGGTGGTCGAAAGATATTAAGTGTAATATCAGAGTTAAGCAAGGTTGCACCCTCTCCCCTACCCTTTTTGGCATTTACATTGATAAGTTAGAGGGTTGTTTAGAAGAAGCAGGTTGTGCTGGTACGATCTTAGCTGGAATAGTCATCATCCTTCTTCTTTATGCTGATGATATTATCCTTATGGCAAGGTGTTCTTTTGATCTTGATAAGCAGCTTCGGCTCCTCAAAGATTTCTGCTCTAACATGGGTATGACTGTTAACACTGACAAAACAAAAGTTATGATTATCAAATCCAAGAATGATACATATGCTAATTTTATGTATGACAATAGCAACTTGGAGGAAGTGTCCTCTTACAAGTACCTAGGAATTGATATCCATCACAAGCTCAATTGGAACTATAGCATTAAGAAAATGATTAACGGAGGGTGGAAAGCTTACTTTGGTCTTGAAAATAACTGTAAAGCTGCAAACCTCATGATGTGGGATAAAAAGAAGCTCCTTTTTGAAACTCTAGTCACTCATGTCATCTTGTATGGGTGTGAGGTTTGGGGTTGCAGCATCTCTAGAGAATCCCGGAGAAAGTTCGAGCAAATCCAGAAGCATTTTATAACTTAAAACCTCAAAATAAAAAACAATACACCCTATCCTATTCTCCTTATAGAAGTGGGTCTTTCCCCCATCGAGAGCCTAGCTATGACTAGACTCTTGTTATACAAGAACAAAATCAATAACACGGGAGACCATAGACTCCCTAAGATAGCTTTAAAATCCAGCCAAAACCACTTAAGGCTCAAGCGTGGGTGGTATAAAGATACCAGGTCTTGGTTAAATCACTGGGAGATCGATGAAAAAGTTGCTTTGCAGAATATTAATAACATTAAAAATATTATTTCTTCTAAGTTTAAAGAAAAATTGTGGTGTGAGAAAGATCTCGAGGCTAAAAGAAAATTAAGATATTATAAGGAGGTCATCAACCCTACTCTAGAATATCAAAAGTATCTCTCTGTTTTGATCAGTACTAAGAAAAAAATTAACATAGCTAAGATAAGAATGAACTCGCATGAGGTCCATAGTGAAACTGGTCGTTGGACAGTCCCTAAAACACCATGGGTAGAAAGGATCTGCCACCTTTGTGAGAGTAAGAACATTGAAGATGAAAATCACTTCCTCTTAGAGTGCCCCACGTACACCCACATTAGATCCCAGTTTCATAATCTATGTTGCAATACCGACTTTCCTAGCCTTTTAGCCTGTCAAAATTATAGTAAGCTCGGGACACTTCTTTCCAAGCTCTTTGAGCATAGAAATATTACTTTAAAGCAAACTAATTAATTCTTTTCTTTAGGTCCAATAGACCAAAGTTTCGTCTTAGGGGACGTTAACCATCATCATCATCATCATCATCATCATTGAATTAAAACATACACACATGAATAACAAATGTAACTATATAGTGGAAACAAATCATCCATTCAAGCATTCAACATGTTCATAATTCATAATACAAATAAATACAGTTGCATAGGTAATACAAAAGAGAAATACAAGTGAATATTTATCTTGTAATCGAGTTGGCCTGCACCTAGATATGTCTCTGCAAAATTCCACCCAACAGTAGGCCAATGTGATCATCACTATCTCAACATCACTGCCACCCCCGAGATGGGCATGATTTCCACAAGGAATTAGGGAACAACAAGATTACACACAACAAGACCATACACTCATAGTCAAGCCAACACATAGTTGGGTCTCATAGACTAACTAGACAAGCCAATAAACAATTGGTTTTCATAGGATGTTAAGGAAACAAGCCAATAGCATAGGGGGTTCCTTGGAATTAATCAACCAATCCAATCTTCACATCAAACACAACCAACCAATTAACAGAAGGGTTCCTTGGACTTACCCATCCAAGCCAACCTTCTAATCAAACATAGTTAGCCAATTAATAGAAGGGTTCCTTGGACTGCTAGGGAAACAATCAATAACATGGGGTCCTTGGACTTACCCAACCAAGCCCACAATCACATCAACAAAATCATCCATCTAACAGATGGGTTCCTTGGACTTACTCAGCCAAGGCAACTCTATGATGCACCTCACAACAGAATACAATTGTTGGGTATGTAAAAAATGTACTGGGAACCAAAATAGAAATGGAAATAGGGGAAAAACACCTTGAGTGAGAAATATGATTCTAGGGAATGTTCAATGGCTTTACCGAGGAAACATTAGAGGAAATTTGGGGTCTAAAATGGGCCTTATAAGAAAACACGCCAACAATAAATTTTGTGAGTTTGAATTCAAGAACCAATAGAATTTCAATAAAATGAGTCAACCATAATGGTTGAATTGACATATTTGTCATAAAAGAAAACTATTTTTTTGTGCGTATTTTCGACATATCTCCCTGTGTTTTCACTCAAATTTCGAGCGGGAGAGCTTGTTGGATATGGAATTTAATTTTTCATCCAACGAGTACCCACACTGCATACTTTTGACACACCCTGCTACCTCAAAAATAAGAAAAACCTGAAAAAATGTGATGCTGACATCATCATCACATTTTTTCAGGTATTTCTTATTTTTGGGGTAGTGGGGTCTATCAAAAGTATGTAGTGTGGGTACTTGTTGGATGTGGAATTAAATTTCGCATCCAATGAGCTCTCCTCCTCGAAATGTGAGTGAAAACATAAGGAGATATGTCGAAAATACGAACAAAAAAAGTAGTTTTTGTTGAAATATTGTAACTTCGAAGAATATTCTATATATATCTTTTTGTGGTCCCCGATGGTCCTACCGGGAGAACCACTTGTATTAATTTGTACCTCGATGCTTATAATCCAAAGAACTAATAAGATTCATGAGGTAGTCCCCTCTAATTGTAAAGGTGGGTCATTAGCACCCCAGTGTGGTTACTTGAGCCTACATGTGTAACTCGAGCCTACATGATTAAATTGAGCCTACATGTCAGATTTAATTATTGAAGTGAATGGACGAATACAAATAGAGGTGTGGCACTCCTCATTTGATACACACACTCTCACTTGTGTAGCGCATTAGTGGAGAAGAGAGAAGTAGCTGGAGAAGGAGGAGGATCAGTCTTTGATCTCCCTTTTGGTTTTACCTTTTATCTTTTGGGGCATCTATATTAAGGAAGATTTTGCTGGGTTTTTCCCTTTTGAGTTTTCCCAGGATAAATCCATGTTGTTCTTGTGATACTGTTTCTTTCAGTGATCCTGTTTATATGATTTTGTTATGAAAATGAAATGAAATACTGATGTTTTAGCTAAGCATATGAAATTTAACATGGAATCAAAGCTAGCCTGAATAGGACAGCTTTCACAAGGTGAAACAGCCCTCTCTCTCTCCCCGAAAGAAATTAGGGTTTTCAGGAAAAAAATTTGAGTTTCAAAAAACTGCTTGCGTAGAAAGTTGTGCCCTCCCAGAGCACATATTTTGAGCTTGGAATCAAATTTTTTGGATGTGTGAGTCTTTGGGAAAGTCAAACCCTAGTTTGACAGCTACACCAGAAAAATGCTGAACTAGAAAGCTGCAGAAGATGAATCTTGCAAGTCTGATTTGGAAGGTGAAGAGTTGAAATCTCCAAAATCCAAGCACACCAGTCAACTCAACTCACTCAAGTGCATCTCTTGGTAAGGTCAGTCTCTCATTCCGCAAAATTTCAATTTTTTGTGATTTTTTGACAAGATGGCCCCAAGCACTAAGCTTGAGGACAAGCTAGAAGGAATAGAGAATTTCCGAGCATGGAAATACAGGATTGGTCTCATTCTCCAAGAGAATGATCTTGATAAATATGTCAAAGAAGAAGTTGCAGAACCTGAAGAAGCTGAAGCCAAGGAGAAGCACATAAAGGATATGATTAGGGCACAAAGAATTGTTGCTAACTCCATCAAGGATCACTTGATCCCTCAAGTGTCATAAAAAAAGACTCCAAAAGAAATGTTTGCTGCCCTATCCAGAATGTATGAGGGAAGGAACATTAATAGAAAGATGAATCTAAGAGCTCAACTGAAGAGCACCAAGATGATTCATGGAGAATCCATCCAAGATTACTTCACAAGGATTTCTTAGATCAAAGAGCAACTAGAAGTTATTGGAGATAATCTTGATGAAGATGAAATGGTTATGACTGCTCTCAATGGTCTCACTATACCTTGGGAGTCCTTCATTCAGATGATGTGTGCCAGAAAAGAAAGGATGAAGTTTGATATGGTATGGGAAGACTGAATTCAAGAGGAGACTAGAGTGGAAAATAGAGAATCCTTAATAAAAGAACATGATAAAGCCCTAGCCACTCACACCAAAAGAAGAAAAGGCCAAACTAATTTCAAGAGAATAAATTTCAAGGAGTCTCAACCTCCTAGAAGAATTCAAAGGGTAAGAGAAAATCCTCCCATTAGAGACTATTCTGATTTTGAATGTTTTAATTGTAATAAGATAGGACACATTGCCCAAAATTGTCCTATGAGGAGGCATGAATATAGGAAGAGGATCAACACCAACCAAAGACGTCATGCTCATCTTGTAGAAGATGAAGATGAAGATGAAGAAGGACCTCCAAGAAAACAAGCAAGGGAAGAAGATGCAAAAGAGTATGTGCTATTCTCTGCACTCTTTGGATCTATAACTCCTAGAGAAGACACTTGGCTTATTGATAATGGTGCTTCAAAGCACATGACTGGACAAAAAAAAACTATTGGGCCCAGAAATGACCCCTTTTGGCCATCCTTAATTACCTCTTTTTGTCCTATCCTACCCCATTGAGCATGCGAAATAAATGTTTTACCCCCACTCTACTCTTCAAACCACCAAGGTATGATTGGTCATTGTTTTATTTTATTAATACTTATGATTGTGATAATTAAGGCTTCATATCTCTCAATGCACTAGCATATGATGGTTTATAAAGGTATTTTGAGATATATGGACTATAGGAAGATTAGGATGAACATGCTACGAAAAGGATGGGCATTCATCGCTCAAGCTGATCCCCATCCATCCTATCATTACCCAAGGAATGCGGTTCCAGTGTGATATCCTGGGAAAAGCTGTGCCAAGGTAGCTATAACAGAATGCATTAGACTTGGAGGTCAATAGTGCGCTGCTTCTCGTGTATAGTTGTAATCTGAAGATATCGTCACTCTTGGGGTGATTAATAGTTTCCCTATATTTCCTATTTTTCATCCTGCCATGTTTGTAACAGCTATTGTCATTTAGGGCACCTGAAGATCAAAGATCTTCATGGCTACCCCATAATAGGATAGGATTTTATGATTTACATTGTATAAATATGGAGAACTGTTTCAAACTAGGGGTTATTGAACATATAATCAATTCATTGTATTAGCTGTAAGGAGGAATTGTGTAATCGATTTGTCTTTTAATACAAGGAGTTACTTCAGATCTAAAGGATTTTGCATGTGTTCATCCAGCATCTCTGTGTGAAGGCTGGGTCGACCTTCCACAGGGATCGCTGAGTTAAATTAGGCATTTCAATTATTTTGTTGTGTGATGTTATGTTAATTTTATTTCTTCGTAGGAAGCTGTAACAAGAGTGGAATTATAGTGTGTTGTGATTGCATCTCTTGGATACCTGTAGTGGCATGGTGTGACAGTCGACTAAGTAGGTAATTATTTCTTATGCAATTCATGTGGTAACTATAACAGCTCTGTTCATCCTTAGATCTTTTAGTTGTTGTTTCCATGAATCTTTGTAGCTTGTCTCTTATTTTTATGATTGTAGAATTTCATTCCTGTACTTCAATTGCATAGAACATTTGAACTCAATTTCTCTATTTCGAATTCCTAGATCAATATTCAATTTATGTCTTTGGAGTCCTAGGATAATCAGATTAGATATTTGAGTTAATCATTAAGTGGTTTGAACAGAATTTCCCTTTATCTGCAACTGTAATCTAGATGTGACTTTTATCTTTCCATTCTTAGATTGAGAACAACATAAGGTAATTGTGATTGCATTCCTTAGAAGGTAACTAGATTAAGTAGATTCTTGGGATGAGCATAGTTGAACAGAGGATAGGATTGTTCAATTACATCAATTCAATGTTTAAGCATATATTGTGCATGTTATCCTTGAAATACAATACTTCCCTGGGTTGACAATAAATATTGTACACTCTGTATGTTAGCTGTAATTCACTTGCATATTGGGTGCCCAACATTTTGGCGCCGTTGTCATAGAAGGATAAAGATTAAACACCATCATTAGTTGCATCCTGTAGTTGCTTCTATTCAGTATCTTTTATTTTTCATTGTAATGATTTGGGTTGCATGAATACAAGAAGGGTAAAGCGTGATCATCTTTAGACTCCCAAAACCCCACAAAATACTAACAATGCAGGTGGTCGAGGTCCACAATTGGGCAGAAGGACATTCATTGACAATATTTTTGAAAAACTGATTCATCCACTTGGGCTTACCATCAGGAAATGCCTATCAGAAGAAGCCCTGTCGATCCTAGGGCACCAGCGTCAGGGTCCACAGTGGAGAACACATGAGCAGCCGTGACATCCTCAAATATCCCTGCAGAAGAGGACAAAGCTAGTACAACCGGACCTGCTGGTAGAAGCCCGATCTGCCACATTTATGGGAAGGTTGTAACTGAAGAAGAGTGGACATAGTTCCACTAGAATATTGTTGATCAGTGGAAGAATGAAGAAAAGAACGAGGGGAAGAACGAAGAAAAGAATGAAGAAAGGAACGAAGAAAAGAACGAGGAGAGGAACGAAGAAACGAATGAAGAGAGGAACGAAGAAGAGAAAACAGAAGAAGGAATGAGTAATAGACATGAATCTGATGAGGAAGAGGCAATGGGGGAAAACCATCATCATGAAGATCATTCCCTTCCTGAAGGAACGGTGGCTACACTTCAATTCCCAATTTAGTAGCCAGAAGGAACAACCCCTATGAAAAATATATCACCATCGGTGTTGCCTCGCTTCCATGGAAAAGAGGCAGAGGATCCAGATGAATTTCTTTTCAAGTTTGATATCCTCTGTCGTAGCTATGACTACGTCACCGATGCACAAAATCTCAAGCTCTTCCCTGCCACTCTGAAGGACAATTCATTATGCTGGTTCATGAGCCTAGGAGGTGGAACTGTCACTAATTGGGACAGGATGAAATAGGTGTTCTTGGAGAAATATCAGGAATATTGCAACACCAAAGACAAAAGAGAAGAATTGTTCAAAATGGTGCATAAGGAAGACGAAAGTCTGGAAGATTTTGTAGAAAGGCTCCTATACAATGTGCAAAGAGATGGACAGACGAACATGGGGTTAGATGTGATCAAGATAATCCTACTTCACAAGATTAGGGATGATTGCCTAAATATGTTAAACCTGTTAGGAAAGGGGGGTATCTCCAAGGATTCTTTCAAAAATATTGTGGAATTATGCAAAAGGTACTCCAGGAGATCTTCCAGGAATAACAGGCAGGACAAACGGGATAAGATAGAATGCGATGTCTTCGACAGAACTCAGAATTCATCTAATGGAGGAGCCACTCGTGCAGAGATAGGAAAACTCCTTGAAAATTTCAAAAGACAAATGATGAGCTCTATCTCCTCGAAAATCGACGTCCTAAGGGCAAAGCAAAAACAAGTAGTAGAGGACCTCACACTAGGTGCGTTCTGCCCTCGATGTAGAAAGAACCACCCTCTGAAGGAGTTCCCGCTTGACAAGGTAGAAGTGTGTCAGCTGTGCAAGCTAAACCATGACACAAAAGAATGCCCCTCACTTCCCCAAGTTAAGGCTATTCTGCAGGCATCAACTCCAGAGGTGGAACCGGCCTACTTCATTGCACAAAAGAAACCTTGGCAGTCTTGAAACCAAGGTATGACCTCGAACTCGTTTCCATTTTTGAATAATATGAGTAATTGGAATAATATGCAAAATGTGAATACACAATTTCCTTCATCTTACTCTCAGTGGAACCCTTCTCAACCTTCAATGCAAAATTATAACTCATGGAATCCCTGGACACAACCACCACACCAACCAACTTCTTGGTCTCCTGGATGGAGGAATTTCCATCCAGGGAACCAATTTCCTCAACAACCTCCTCATCAATAGCAACCATACCCTCCTCAATATCCTCAATATCCTCAATACCCTCATCAATAGTCACAGCTGTAGTTGCAGAACAATTCTGCCCCTAATGTACTGATACGACCTCAGCTGCTTGCTCAACCTAATCCTAACCCAAACAATAAAACAGTCCATCAATTTGAGACTGTCAACATGCCTACCTACTCCCTTTCTCTTGTGCCTTGCAACGATATTCGCTTACGGTCAAGGAAAATAGTAGAGCCTGTAATCATAGAAGATGTTCCACCCTCTGTACATGAAGAAGGGATGAATCCATAGCATCTATTTGATACAACTCCCATTATTGAATATGCTGAACATCCCACAAATGGGACGACTGAAACAAAGAATGATAAATCTAGTGACACACAGCCTACCCAGCTGATTAGGCAACCACCGTATCTCGAGAGATTAATGCTACCAAGGACAGGGGGACAACCCCAGTTCAACCTTTTAGGAGAGTTAAAGAATCTTTATGTTAAAGTCTCCCTCCTTCAAGCTCTTCAAGACGTACCTATATATGCTAGAACTGTTCGAGACCTGTGCACAAAGAAACCAGGGAGGAAACCCAAAGATCCTCCCACTGTCCACGTCATAGGGAAATTATCTGCATTAATAACGGGAAAAACCCTATTGGCCAAATATAACGATCCTGGGAACCCCACTGTCACTGTGCAGATTGGGCATACAGAGATAGCCAACATACTGGTAGATTTAGGAGCAACGATTAATGTCATGACAATCAAAACTGTAAGAAAACTTGGGCTCACTAATCTTAGGCCGCCCCCCATTGTTTTAGAACTGGCAGATAGATCCACCATTAAACCTGAAGGAATTATGGATGATCTCATCATCTCAGTTGACTCTTGGGAGTATCCTGCTGACTTCTTGGTTTTACAACCTAAGTCGCAGCTGGGAGGACACCCATTGATCCTGGGAAGGCCTTGGTTAGCCACAATTGATGCTTGCATCAGCTGTCAATCTGGATCTATGACCACATCAGATGGCACCGAGACTAATAACCTCACTCTCTATCCTCCAGCTCGGCCGAGTCTAGAAGCTGAAACTTATTTTTGGATGGAGCCAGAGGAAGAGGAGGGCGTTCAGCCATTATTAACTATAGGGAAATCCTTAACTTTTAAAGATGAAATTGAAGACAATGCCATTAATAACTTCATCAGTGAACCCACCTCAGTCAATAAAGAAGTTTATCAAATCCTGAACATTACTCTAGGTAAAAAAGAATGAGAAAATCTCACAGAAGAAGCACTAGTAGGTGACACACACATAATCCCAGTATTGAAAAACTCAAAAAGTATTCCCATTGAGGTAGAGTCTGGAAAAAACCTGAATATTAACCCCAGCCTCTCCTTAGATGAACAGAAGCACCTGATCAGTCTCTTAAAAGAACACAAGGGGGCATTTTCTTGGGAGTATACAGACATGAGGGGTATTCCCTCTAACCTGTGCACCCATCATATTTATATTAAAAGCGACTCTCGGCCTATGTGCCAGCCTCAATGAAGAATGAACCCCAATATTAGGGACATAGTGAAGGAAGAAATTCAGAAACTCTTAGAAGCAGGATTCATATATCCTATTTCAGACAGCGAGTGGGTCTCCCCGCTTGTAATTGTACCCAAGAAAAATGGTAAATGGAGAGTCTGTGTCGACTATAGGGAGCTGAACAAATCCACACAAAAGACCACTTTCCCTTACCCTTTATTGATCAAGTACTCGACACCCTAACAGGGAAGAAGTTCTTCTCCTTCCTGGATGGGTTTAGCGGGTACAATCAGATTGAGATTGCTCTTGAAGACCAAGATAAAACTACCTTCACCTGTCCTTGGAGAACATTCGCTTACAGAGTGCTCCCATTTGGTTTATGTAATGCACTAGCAACATTTCAAAGAGCCGTAATCGGCATATTTTCTGAATTAGTTAATGACAGTATGGAAATTTTTATGGATGATTTCACTCCTTATGGAAAGGATTTTGAAGAAGCACTGGAAAATTAAAAAAAAGTTTTGACTCGCTATGAACAGACCCAACTCTCCGTAAGCACTGAAAAGTGCCATATGATGATGAGCGAGGGAGTATTATTGGGGCACTTCATCTCTATCGATGGCATTTAGGTGGATCCCTCAAAAATCAAGGTAATAAAAAATATACCTACTCCTGCAACTCAAAAAGAGGTGTGAAGTTTCCTGGGACATGCTGGGTACTACCGAAGATTTATAGAGAATTTTTCCAAACTTGCTTCTCCTTTGTTTTCATTGTTAATGAAGGATGTGCAGTTTGTTTGGAATGAAGCATGCTAGATAGCATTTGTTAAGCTTAAGGAGAATCTGTCCACAGCTCCTATCTTAAGAGGGCCCAATTGGACCCTACCCTTCCACATTTCTTCAGATGCTTTTGATATTGCCATTGGAGTAGTTTTAGGACAGCAGGATGGTCAAGTACCTTATGCAATTTATTATATTAGTAAAAACTTAGCCCCTGCTGAGCTTAATTATACTGTCACTGAGAAGGAGTTCTTAGCTATTGTCTACTCCATTAACAAATTTCGACACTACATTACTGGATACCCTACATTTGTGCACACTGACCACTCTGCCATTAAATATCTAATGAACAAACTTGTCACTAATGACAGAGTGACTAGATGGCTCTTATTATTATAGGAATTTGATATTACCATCATAGATAAACCTGGAAAAGAAAATGTTGTCACTAATAGTGATGATAATTTTCCTATTGAGGATGCTTTTCCAGATGAACATTTATTCACAGTTTCAGTTCATACCCCTTGGTATGTAGATGTTGCTAATTACTTGGTTGCATGATAGCTTCCGGCACATATGTCCAAAAGAGAAAAGGGAAAAATCATCCATCAAAGTGCCATGTATTGTTGGGTAAACTATCACCTCTTTTACATAGGTCCTGATCTTGAAATCAGAAGATGTGTAAGGGAAGATGAAATATTTCATATACTGAAGGCCTGCCATGATGAACCTTGTGGGGGACATTTTGCAGACAAAAGGATAGGACACAAAGCGCTGAGAATGGGTTACTATTAGCCAACTCTTTTCAGGGATGCAAAAAGATATGTTCAGTCCTGTGATAGCTGCCAAAGGATGGGTCAGCCCAATAGATTAGATCAAATTCCTCTGCAACCACAATCAGTAATTGAACCCTTTGATAGATGGGATCTGGATTTCGTTGGCCCTATCAGTCCTCATTCCAAGCAGAAAGCCTACATCTTGGTCTGTACCGATTATATGACCAAATGGGTAGAATCTGTAGCTCTGGCGAAGGCTAATGACTAGGCTGTGATCGAATTTCTATACAGTGAAATATTTACCTGTTTTGGGGTACCTAAGGAAGTAGTTACTGATGGGGGACCACAGTTCACGTCGCATCAATTTGAAGCTTTGCTATGGAAGTATCATGTTCAACATAAGGTAGCTTCACCTTACCATCCCCAAGCCAATGGCCAGGTGGAAAGCACTAATAAAATTATTGAACCTATCCTTACCAAGACAATCAAGAGCCATCGTAGAGATTGGGATGACAGGCTTCCAGAAGCACTATGGGAATACCACACCTCTTGTTGTAACACCACATGTTTCTCTCCTTACAACTTAGTATATGGAAAAAGTGCCATCTTCCCAATTGAATTTGAAATCAAGACCCTGAAGATGGCCACATAAGTAAACCTGCATGTAATTGAAGCCCAGAAAAGAAGATTGAACCAACTGGATGAACTGGATGAGAATCGGTTAGCTGCAGTGAACCAAATAGTGTTAATTCAACAACAAAGATCCAATTGGCATGAAAAATTCATCAAAAAGAAAGTCTTCTGTGAGGGATATAGGGCACTATTAAATGATTCCAGATTCAAAAGATATTTCAAGGGAAAATTACGCATAAAATGGCTGGGCCCATACCTAGTAGACAGGGTATTTGATAATGACACAGTCCGGCTGGTAACTATCGATGAAAACCATTCACCATTATTTGCCAATGGTCACAGGCTGTGACTGTACTGTAAACCAATTTCAAAGGATGCATTTATCTCGCAAATTGCCATTGATCCAGATTACTAGCTAGCACAAGGGCAAGAATTTTTCTTTGCCTCTGTTAATCCTTAATTGATCACTGTGAATTGTGTATGAATCACTGTACATAAATAATTGTTATTTTTTTTCGTTATGTTATCTTTTCTTTTTGCACTTGATCATTTTTTATTGTTTTTCCAAAATTTGCAGGGAAGCACCCAAGGATGAGGGTTAGATCGAGCCTGTTGACCAAAAGTCATTTTTCTGTGCCTTCCCGCACCAAGAATTTTTTTTCCCTTAAATAAATTTGTCATAGCTGTGACACCTTTTTCCAGCGGCTACAACACCTTTTCCCAGTAGCTGCAACACCCATTTTTTGGCAACTGCAACACCCATTTTTCGATAGTTGCAACAAATTTTCCTGGCAGCTGCAACACCCATGTTCTGGAAGCTGCAACACCCATTTTCTGGCAGCTGCAACACCAATTTTTTGGCAGCTGCAACACCTTTTTTTGGTAGCTACGACACCATTTTTCGATGGCTACAACACCATTTCCAGCAGCTGCCGCATCATGAAACTCTGCCTTCTTCCATTTCCACATGCTGTGACCCCATTTCTCTTTTAACCATAAAACCCGTTTCTCCTCACTCCACTGTAGTCACTTTCCATTTGCTTAACATTTTCTTCCCTATTTTCTAGCAGCTGCGACATTTTTTTTCGGCAGCTGCGACATTTTTTTCGGCAGCTACGACATCTTTTTCGGCAGTTGCGACATCTTTTTTGGCAGCTGCAACTCCACTATATCTAGCTTATTTTGTATCATTGAAGGCTGCGTCTCTGCTTCGATTTCTTTATGACCTGCAGCTATGAATCCTGTGTTATTAGCAAATCTTTTTGCACGCTATCAACTCCTCTAGATATGGCTTCGATTCGTGATGCCGACAATTTGACCCATAATGTGATATTTATCATATTTTTGACCATTTTGACACGATGGTTTTTGATTCACCAGCGGAAAGAGTTATTACAGTACCTCCATAATAATGCTTATATTTAATGACTGCACAATGCACAAGTTCAGCTTCCGCAATTTCTGCAACCACACGTTCTATTATTCCCCGAAGGACATCCAGCGCGCATTTCCGAAGGTATGGCTTTGATTAACCACTTGATTAAGTATCAATATGATTTAAAAATATCAGTTGTACCTCCCTTTTTATGCCCATTATTGCATCGATTAACTCTCTGCCCGTGCGACGTAAAGACTAATTATGCTACCTAATAACCGCCACCTTTCCCAATTCAGAATAAAATTTCAAATAATCTGGTGCGCTAAAACTTTTCAAATTTGCCTAACTCTCCTCTTAGCGGTCCATGCATACTCTGTGTTGTAACCTCCATTGTCGGAGTCTATAATATGTTGAACTGCAAACTAATTCCGAAGTCAGAAACATGGGGATTCCAGCTCATTATCAACCTTCAATCATATGAGAACTCAGGAGAAACGCTATAGTCTTCACTATCTTTCATGCTGCCAGTTGGACGGAATTTTTCGAACGTCTGAATGGATTTCACCATGAAGCAGCTTTACAGTTTGCTCTGAACCTCACAGAAACTCACTCAGAGATTTGGGGATTGCGCATTGAAGTTTCTGAAGCCATTATGGCCGAGGTCACTGGTATTCCTCAGGTGGGAAGGGCTTGGTTTAGACGTAGAGTCCCCACTACTGCAGCAGTACAGGACTTTCTAATAGAGGGGGAGCAGGTTCAAACAACAAAAAGGGGGATAGTATTACAGTCATTGCCACAGCCATGGAATCAAGTCACTGTTTTCCTCAAGAAATATATCACCTATGAAGGTAGGTACCAAACAGTCTATCATTCTGAATTCCCTTTACTATCTCATCTCCATCATAGGGTTCTGTTAAATATTCCATATTATTTGCTCAATGATTTATATCATATGGCGGGGTTTGTTCGAGTTGCCAAACATCCACTCTCCTCACCAACCCACCATGGCCTCATTAAGTTAATAATCTTAAGGACCATTGCTCAACACAATATAACCTCGGAGGAATTCACAGCTCAAGTTTAGGAACCCACTCCCTTTCCCGGTATCCCAATAGAAGAAGAGCAGGTCCATCCACAGTTGGGGGGAAATGAAGCACAACAGGATGATCGGAGCCCCTCCAATATAGTTGGGGGGGGGAGAAGAGACTGGATCGGAGGATCAACCAGGGGCACAAGTAGAACAATTGAGAGAAGATGTACATAAAAACCCTATGGAGGAACTAAATAATAGGGTAGCTTTGACAGTAGAGGGTGAAACTGGAGCAGCATTAGATGCTGTGACAATTGAACCCAAAGATGATAGAGCCATGGAAATAGAAGAAAATACTGAGCTGGTGACCATTGAATCCTCACCTGAGTGGGGAGGAACTTTGATTGAGGAAGAACATCCCAAGGAACAAGAAAATGATGGAACTGGGAACATTCCTTCTACCTCAGCTGTGAATCCATAAACTCTAGCACCACAAAGAAAAAGGAAGAGATCAAAGGATGAAATTAAGATATCTCCACCAATAAGAAGGAAAATAACCAGGTTGGTTGTAGCAGTAGAAGTAGTAAGGAAAATATGGGCAACCTTAGAAGCACAAATTGAGTTCCCCATTCTTGAACCTAGGCCAATTGATGCCCCACAGGGGCCAGTCGAAGAAGAACCCCAAATTGAAGGACTTCTATTCCAAAATAGGCTATTAAAAGAGGAAGTACAAACAATCAAAAAGGAATTGGAAAATTGGAAAGAAGCATGCAGAAAACAGGGTGAAAGGAAGCTGCACACATTGGTGGAGGCTGCAAATCAATTGGAGGGACCAAATCCTACCGAGCCTAGAAATGAGGAAGAAAGAGTGGTCTGTCCCACCTATGGAGAAATATTTAAGGAAGCAGGCCACAAGATTGTAATTCATGCCTTTACAACACAACCATCTGCACCTAAAACGGAGGAAGTTGCAGAGAAATAAGATGTTGTCACGTAAGAACCAACATCTTTAAATATTCTTGCTGAAGTTGCCACTAGCTCTAGGAAAAAGGAACCAAGGGGTGAAGTTATTCCTGATTGTATGGTTGAAGATTACACTGTGACCCCGGAGTCCTCCCATGACACAGAAGTTATAGAAGTGGAACCACAACAATAAGGCAAATACCGGGTTGAACAGGGTGCTGTCACACAAGAACCAACATCCTTGAATGTGCTTGTCCAAGTGGCTATCCAAATGGGAGGAGAACCAGGAATTGAGGGCACTCTGGAGTTTAATAAAGAATTTTGTACTACGACTCCAGAATTGTCCCATGACACAGAAATCATATAAGAGGAGCCACAATAGCAGGGAGATGAAGAAGTGATTCAGGAATTTGTCACACAAGAACCAACATCCTTGAAGGTTGCAGTAGGGAATTTTGAAATCCAACAAGAAAATAACCCTGAAGTGGATGTCATTCCTGATATGGATTGGAGTGAAGATGAACAAGTTCAAACACAACCCTTAGGTGATACTGAAATCCTTTAGGAGCAACTGCATACTGAAGAAGACATCCAATCTCAGCGGCAGGAGGAAAAAGAAGAACATGGCTCTGTCACACAAGAACCAATAGCCTCACAGCCGTTGGCTGAGATAGCAGTTGATAATCAGGTAGAAAATAGAATTAAAATTCAGGAGGAATTTGCTCCATAAGAACCAACGTCCTCACAATCAGCTACCAAAATTGTCATGAGAGAACCCCAAAAAGAGGATGCTGTTACACAAGAACCAGCGTCCCCAAGAGTGGTGGATGTTGTTGCTGAAGAGAGTCCAGAAAAGGTTGCTGTCACACAAGAACCAACACCCCCAAAAATAGCTTCATATGTGCAGAATGTCCAATGTGGCACATCAGGTGACAAGGTGTGGATTGATCCTCTTCAAAACTTCATTCACCTGGATTTTGACAAGGAGGGGCATTATGAAGAAGAAACCCTAAACCCTACAGCAGAAATCTCAATTTTGAGAATGGAGGTAATAAAATGGAAGAGTCAGGTGGAGGAATACCAAGAAGGGATAATTTCCCTTACTGAGCATAAAAATATTATCAGGAGACTGGAGGAGAAATGGGCAGAAGAACGTATGACCTAGAGACTTTGAGAAGAGAAGCTACAGAGCAATTTAAGGGAGTTAAAAAGGTTCCAGACTATGCAGAAGGAAAAAGAGTAGATGTATGCTCTGTCTCAAGAACTCCTGGGCTCTAGGGTACCTTCTTCTTCTTACCCTGTCTTTCTGTTTGAACAATTTGTTTGTTTTAAGATGAGAGCTGTGAAAGAAGGGACGTCATTTAAGATAACGAGCTCAACAAAAATTTTGGAAACATTTTTAAGAAGCAATTTTGAACATCAAAATTTGTTGTGTGAATTATATTTGCATGAGATGGCTTGCCCTTTGGACCGCCATTCAAATCCTGTCCCTTTTTCAGGAGATGTTCAGTTGGGCCTTTGCTTCTTTTGTGAGAAATCATGCTCAGTGGGAAAGGTTTTTTCAAACCTTTTCTCACAATGAAGCTCACTCTATTCTGTGGGTTTGAAGTGAGCCTCAAAATCTGGGTATTTTTCTTGCTCGACACAAGAGTTTTCTCTCATGCCCCATCTAGAATCGACACATAATGGAACTACAGGAGGAAGTTATTTCTACCTATACCAACCATATTTCTATACACTAATAAGTAGCGTTGGAAGGAAGTAAGCACAGATGGTAGGCTGCTTCTCCTATACTCAGGAGTAGATACCCCTATTGTTTTAGAAATTTTGAACATGCACTTTCCAGGGTTGAGGGTTATGTTGGATGTATCAGGGAATGTGGGGCTAATTGGTTGGGCCTGAAATTTAAATTTCTCTTCATCTGGTGGCCAGAAAAACCATATAGGATGGAATTCTCACTAACCAAGGCAGAGGAGTAGCGATGTTGGAGATATTGGATTGCCCACAGAGGGTTCATAGAAAAAGAAGGGACATCTGAGTTCCCCTACAACTTCTCTTCTCTCCATGAACAAAGCACAGTGCAAGATTCTGATTCAGAATGTTGGAGGTTGTTGCATGAGGACATGCAACATGACAGTTGGGGGGATATGTTGAGCCCATAAATGACCCCTTTTGGCCATCCTTAATTACCTCTTTTTGTCCTATCCTACCCCATTGAGCATGCCAAATAAATGTTTTATCCCCACTCTACTCTTCAAACCACCAAGGTATGATTGGTAATTGTTTTATTTTATTAATAATTATGATTGTGATAATTAAGGCTTCATATCTCTCAATGCGCTAACATATGATGGTTTATAAAGTTATTTTGAGATATATGGACTGCAGGAAGATCGGGCTGAACATGCTACGAAAAGGATGGGCATTCATCGCTCAAGCTAATCCTTATCCATCCTATCATTACCCAAGGAATGCGGTTCCAGTGTGACATCCCAGGCAAAGCTGTGCCAAGGTAGCTGTAACAGAATGCATCAGACTTGGAGGTCAACAGTGCACTGCTGCTCATGTATAGCTGTAATCTGAAGATATCGTCACTCCTAGGGCAATTAACAGTTTCCCTATATTTCCTATTTTTCATCCTACCACGTTTGTAATAGTTGTTGTCATTTAGGGCGCCTGAAGATTAGAGATATTCATGGATGCCCCATAATAGGATAGGATGTTATGATTTACATTGTATAAATATGGAGAACTGTTTCAAACCAGGGGTTGTTGAACATATAATCAATTCATTGTATTAGCTGTGAGGAGGAATTGTGTAATCGAACTGTCTTTTAATACACGGAGTTACTTCAGATATAAAGGCTTTTGTGTGTGTTCATCTAGCATCTCTGTGTGAAGGCTGGGCCCACCTTCCATAGGGATTGCTGAGTTAAATTAGGAATTTCAATTATTTTGTTGTGTGATGTTATGTTAATTTTATTTCTTCGTAGGAATTTGTAACAAGTGTGGATTTACAGTGTGTCGTGATTGTATCTCTTGGATACCTGCAGTGGCATGGTGTGATAGTCGACTGAGTAGTTAATTATTTCTTATGCAATTCGTGTGGTAACTGTAACAGCTCTATTCATCCTTAGATCTTTTAGTTGTTGTCTCCATGAATCTTTGCAGCTTGTCTCTTATTTTTATGATTGCAGAATTTCATTCCTGTACTTCAATTTCATAGAGCGACTGAACTCAATTTTTGTATTTCGAATTCCTAGATCAATATTCAATTTATGTCTTTGGAGTCCTAGGATAATCAGATTAGGTAGTTGAGTTAATATTTAAGTGGTTTGAACAGAATTTCCCTTTATCTGCAACTGTAATCTAGATTTGACTTTTATCTTTCCATTCTTAGATCGAGAACAACAGAAGGTAATTGTGATCGCATTCCTTAGAAGGTAACTAGATTAAGTAGATTCTTGGGATGAGCATAGCTGAACAGAGGATAGGATCGTTCAATTACAACAATTTAGTGTTTAAGCATATATTGTGCATGTTATCCTCGAAATACAAGACTTCCTTGGGTTGACAATAAATATTGTACACTCTGTATGTTAGCTGTAATTCACTTGCATATTGGGTGCCCAACAAAAACTCTATCCAAACTTGAAGAAAAGAGCTCTCCTCAAAAAGTATCCCTAGGAGATGACTATCAATATCCGATCAAAGGAGTTGGTGAAGCAAGTTACAAACTTGATTTAGGTAATCCCCTAAAGATGAAAGATGTATTATATGTACTTGGTCTAAAGAAGAATTTACTCTCTATCTTAGCTTTAGATAAGAAAGGATTCAGAGTTTCTTTCATAGATGGCCAAGTACTCATGTGTCCCAAAGGAAAGAATGTTGAAGATGCAATCATTATTGGTGAAGAAGAAGGAGGCTTGTATAAACTCAAGGGGCACTCAGAAACAACCCTTGTGCATGAGTTCACTGACCCTAGTGAACTATGGCATAGAAGGCTTGCCCACATTAATTACAAAGCTCTACCTCATGTAAACAAAGTAGTGACGGGATTACTAGACATGAAGATCAAGCATGAAGGCATTTGCAAAGGATGTGCGAAGGGAAAGAACATCAAGAATCCATTTCTGAAAAGTGAGACAAAGACAAAAGGAACGTTGGAATTGATTCATTCAGATGTATGTGGTCCAATGTCTTCGAATTCCTTAAGTGGCTTTGAATATTATATCACATTTATTGATGAATTTTCAAGAAAGACTTGGATATGCTTCTTGAAAGCAAAGAGTGAAGTGTTTGAAAAATTCAAGGAGTTCAAAGCCTTGATAGAGAATCTTTCAGACAAGAAAATAAAGACTCTCCGATCAGACAATGGCAGAGAGTATACCTCAAAAGAGTTTGAAGATTTTTGAAAAGATTCCAGAATCAAGAGGGAACTAACTAATCCCTATAATCCTCAATAGAATGGGGTTGTGGAAAGAAAGAATAGAACCATCATGGATGCAGTAAAGACAATGATATATGATCAAGATCTTCCCATGCATCTATGGGCAGAGGTAGAAAGAACTGTTGTATATGTACATAATAGAATATCTCACAGTGCTCTTGGGTTCAAGACTCTAGAAGAGATGTTCATGGGAAAGAAGCTTGAAATAATTCACCTAAAGATTTTCGGTTGTCCAGTATATATTCATATACCAAAAGTGAAAAGAACCAAGTTGGACCCTTCTAGAAAGAAGGGGATATTTGTTGGATATTGTGAAGTATCCAAAGCATTCAGAATCTACATTCTTGGATTCCATCACATGGAAATCAATCAAGATGTGACATTCGAGGAAGAGGAAGCCCTCAAGAGAGCCAAGAAGTGCCAACATGAATAAGTGTGTGAAGAAGAGACACCTCCCAGAAATAAAGAAAATACATGTCTCCCTGAAGATGAAGCTCCTGAAGAATATGACATAGCAAAACCACAAGAACCTCAGATGATGGAGATATCAAGAAAGAGAAAACCTACTTCGACAAGGGAAATTATACTAGAGGTAGAAAGATATGGAGCTCCTGAAGGCTCCACAAGGGGAAGAAAGAAACCTAATACTTTTTCCAACTATGTAGCCTTGATGTGTAATATTGTAGATCAAGAACCTACAAACTATGAAGAAGCAATACAAAAGAAAGAATGGGTAGAAGCAATGACTGAAGAATACTAGTCAATAATGAAGAATGATGTATGGGATATAGTTCCCAAACCAGAAGGGAAGAGTATAGTACCCTCCAAATGGATATACAAAATAAAGCATGCAGCTGACGGAAGTACCGAGAAGTATAAAGCAAGATTTGTGGCTAGAAAGTAAGAAGAAAATAGCAGAAGAATTTGAGATGAAAGACCTTGGGTTAATGCACTATTTCCTAGGTCTAGAAGTATGGCAAAGTTCAGAAGGAATCTTTTTCAACCAGGGAAAGTATGCAGTAGAGATATTGAAAAGATTCAATATGTTGGAATGCAAAGCCTTGGCCACACCCATGGATTCCAACCTGAAGTTGTTAACTAATGACTCATCAGAGTTAGTGGATGTGACTCATTACAGACAGATCATTGGGTCATTGATGTACTTAACAAATACTAGACTAGACATTTGTTTTGCTGTGAACACCTTAAGTCAATATCTAGTTCAACCTAGACAGGTTCACTTGGTAGCTGCAAAACATGTGATGAGATATTTGAAAGGGACTATAGACTTTGTTCTATACTATGATAATAGCCATGAGTATAGATTGTATGGTTATACAGATGCATATTGGGACGAAAGTATCTCCGACAGAAAAAGCACATCAGGTGGATGTTATAGTCTGTGATCTGCTATGATTTCATGGTTTAGTAGAAAGCAATCCAGTGTTGCTCTAAGCACAGCCAAAGCAGAATATATAGCAGCTTGCTCTACTAGTTGTGAAGCCATATGGCTTCGAAAGCTAATGTCAAGATTATTCAACCAAGAGTTGGACACTACCATGATTCTATGTGACAACCAAAGTTGTATAAAGATGACAGAGAACTCGGTGTTCCATGACAGATCAAAGCACACAGAAATTAGGTATTTCTACATTCGAGGTATGATGCAGAAAGGAGCCATAAAGCTCCAGTATGTGAGTACTGATGAACAAGTTGCTGATTTATTGAAAACGCCTCTATCCCGAGTAAAGTTCAAACACTTTCGAGACAAGCTTGGTGTGGTTCGGAAAGACCTTCCCCAAAAGGGGGAGTAGTGGTGTTGAAGTGGGATTGTATCATCCCTGGTCACTTTCCCTAAAGTGATCCAGGGACCTTGGTCCTCGAGAATGAAGAGGGATTGTATCATCCTGAGACATATGACCAGAAGTGATCCAGTGACCTCGGTCATCGAGAATGTGGTAGGATTGTATCATCCTTGAACCTCGGTTTAGAACGGATCTGGTGAGTTTGATAGTAGAGAATGTGGTAGGATTAATCATCCTTAGACTTGATCCCGTAATTCCGAAAGGAAGGATCGACTTGATCTCGTAATTCCAAAAGGAAGGATCGTCTTGATCCCGTAATTCCGAAAGGAAGGATCGTCTTAAATGTTGATGTAAGAGGACTTGATCCTGTAATTTTGAAAGGAAGGATCGACTTGATCCCATAATTTTGAAAGGAAGGATCGTCTTGATCCCGTAATTCCAAAAGGAAGGATCGTCTTAAATGTTTATCTAAGAAGACTTGATCCCGTAATTCTGAAAGGAAGGATCGACTTGATCCCGTAATTCCTAAAGGAAGGATTGTCTTGATCCCATAATTCTCAAAGGAAGGATCATCTTAAATATTGATGTAAGTGGACTTGATCCCGTAATTCTGAAAGGAAGGATTGTATGAGTACCACAGATGTGTTGTCCATGATCCCGTAATTCTGAAAGGAAGGATCATGTTGGTTGTTGCTGCTGGTGATGATGTTTATGATCGAAAGATCAGAGTGTGACGATGATGATGTTTCTGATCAAAAGATCATGATGATAATGATGTTGCTGCTGATTGAAAGGTCAAAGTGCTGAAGATGTTGCTGATCAAAAGGTCAAAGTGCTGAAGTTGTTGCTGATCGAAAGGTCAAAGTGTTGAAGATGTTGTTGCTGATTGAAAGGTCAAAGTGCTGAAGATGTTGATGCTGATCGAAAGGTCAAAGAGTTTCTGTCATTGAAGATTGAAGATGAAGACTATATGATGTTGAAAAGCTTTCAATGATTTATAGATGTGTTACCCTAATGATGTTGATGATGTCCTCTCTCTCTCTCCTACTATTGTTGTTGTTGATGTTGTTGTAGAATACCCTTCTCGTTAAGGAGGAGTGTTGAAATATTGTAACTTCGAAGAATATTCTATATGTATCTTTTTTTGGTCCCCGATGGTCCTACTGGGAGAAACACTTGTATTACTTTGTACCCCGATGCTTCTAATCGGAAGAACTAATAAGAGTCATGAGGTAGTCCCCTCTAATTGTAAAGGTGGGTCATTAGCACCCTAGTGTGGTTACTTGAGCCTACATGTGTAACTAGATCCTACATGATTAACTCGAGCCTACATGTCGGATTTAATTATTGAAGTGAATGGATGAATATAAATAGAGGTGTGGCGCTCGTCATTTGATACACGCACTCTAACTTGTGTAGCGCATTAGTGGAGAAGAGAGAAGTAGCTAGAGAAGGAGGAGGATCAGTCTTTGATCTCCCTTTTGGTTTTACCTTTTATCTTTTGGGGCATCTATATTGAGGAAGCTTTTGCTGGGTTTTTCCCTTTAGGGTTTTCCTAGGATAAATATGTGTTGTTCTTGTGATATTGTTTCTTTCAGTGATCCTGTTTATATGTTTTTGTTATGAAAATGAAATGAAATACTGATGTTTTAGCTAAGCATATTAAATTTAATAGTTTTTTTCATTCTTCCTCCAAAATTAATAACTATTATTCTATTATTTTAACTGTTATTTTATTATTTTCCTTAGGAGGCCCATTTTAGACCTCATATTTCCTCTAATCAAACGGCCTCTACAAACCATTATATAATGGATCTATTCTCCCATCCACTGGGCATTACCAAAAATGGATTTGAAACCAAAAACAACTCAGTAAAATGGGGAAAAACAAATTGTGAGATAAATATGTTTTCACAAAATGTTTCTGGGAATTGTAGGAGCTAAAATGACCTCCATGCACACCCAAATCATAAGACTCCTTTTCCCATTCAATGAACAACACAAAAACGGGTTTCCCAGCTTGGAGAAATTAGGGAAAATGAAAAAAAAATGTGAGGGAAGATCCCAGCTTGCTCACAAGGGAAAAATGATCTCCTAAAACCCCAAAATCATGGCCCCTTTCTTCCCATTTTCCCAGTAACAAAGAAAACAAATTATGGGCATAGAGAAATGAAGAAACAAAAACAAATCATGAGGGAGAGAGCTCAGTAAGCTTCAACTGCGTGAGAGAGAGCCAAACATGAATGAGAATGGGTGAGGAATGAAAGATTTGGGGGCATAATGGCTTGGGAATGCATTCCCAAGCATCTACTTGCCCAAGAAGTCAAAAACATGTTTTACAAAAATGGGTGGCTTCCCAAATTTGATTTTGACTCCCATACGCTTCCCATCCCCATGCATTAAATTACCCAACCAATTTCTAAATGACTGGGCACAAAAGACAAAATGGGTAGTTGATAGTTTTATAGGTTTTCCCCTTTAACACTGGTTTGACCCCATTGGCTCAAGGGTTGATTATTTCCACCTCCCTATTCCTTGTGAAATCATGCCTCCATCCCTTTAACGTTGCGGCACATAGCTAGTTGTGGTATTTTTATTAATTGAAAAGTTACATGATGTCTCAAAACAAATTGTGCATAGCTAGCACATAAACCGTTGGCATTGATTTTAATTGCAGAAACATAAAACACTAAATCGATGGTGGGGGATTTTCCTTGAGCTCCACACCATGATCAAATAAAAATATTACATCATGTGCAATTCAATACCATGGGGTCGAAACCAAGGAACACATTCCCCTCCCCCTTGGGGTCAAAACTGGGGTGTTACCTCCCCCCCCCTTCAACAACATTGTCCTCAGTGCTTTACAAAACTTAACAAAATGCTACATTGGCACCGCCCTCAGTGCTCTACAGAATTGAACAAAAATGGATGTGCCAATCACATGGCATCCTCCAACTCCCATGTAGTCATATCAGGATGGTCATGCTTCCTCTGCACCTTCACCTATCCAATGGTATGATCTGGAACTCATCCTTGGTTCCAATTTGTGGTTGTCTTGCATACGAACTCCTCCAAGTCCCTAATTGCATGCATCAATACACACCACATGATATTTTTCTGGGTCTTGGAGAATCCTTCTACTTACCTTGGAAAATTTCCAATGTATTTGGAAACCAGCAATACCTATGCTCAAGCCCCAAGAAATGAGTCAATTCCCATGTTAGTATTCACAATATTTTCCAAAATCATAGATGAATCACATGCACATGTATATTGACATAAAATTACCAAGATGTTTCCAAGTGAACCAAATACTTATCTGCATAAGCATCTTCTTTTGGTTCCATAGGTATCCTACTTGGATTTATACAACCATGGCACCCACAGCCTTGCCCCAGGCCACACCTAGGTGTGCATTAAAAGGTAGCTTGGTTTTTACAAGCCTCGGATCACCTGAAAAATACCTCTCATTCGAGGTCTAACAACTCTGTTCTTGAGCCCAACGCCTCTTCGGGTGCTTCAATAGCAGCTTTGTTCAAGAGCCTGCACCTCCTCTAGGTGCTTACCAATCTCAGGTGCTTCCTTTTCGAACACCACAATGAATTTACTCACATTTCATATTCATTCCTATAGGATGCAATCTATAACAATATTTTCAAAACCATGGCTACATCATATGCCCATGTATATTTACAAAAAATAAACAACAACAAAATATTGATAAGTAATTAACCAAATACTTATCTGTATAGCGTCTCTCAACCAAGATCTGGTCAGCCCTGCTTCAGAGCCTAACACCTCCTTGGGTGCTCAATTATAGCTCTAGCTTAAGGGCCTAGAACCTCTTCCAGTGCTCACCAATGCTCAGGCGCTTCCTTTCCAAGAACCATAATAGATTAATTCACATTTCAGATTCATTTTTGCAGTATTCATTTCTTAACAAGATTTTCAAAATCTTAGCTTAATTATTATGCACATGTGTAATTACAGAAAATCAACCAAGATTTTCCAAGTAATCCAATACTTGCATGTATAGCATCTCTCAACCGAGATCTGGTCAGCCCTGTTTCAGAGCCTAACACCTCCTTGGGTGCTCAATGGAAGCTCTAGCTTAAGGGCCTGGCACCTACTCCAAGTTCTTACCAATGCTCAGGTGCTTCCTTTCCAGACATCATAATACCTAGGGATTATTCTCTTTACGGATCCCCCACTCTCATGACAGTCCCCTTACGACATGAATGTCTACAGAAAGAAGTCTAACCAGATTTCTTACACCCTGGGCATCCCCAGTGATGCATACCGATGCCTACATGGCAAGGGGGAGAAGTTATGTACCCAAGTACATCCTTCTAGAGGATCCATTTACCCCAAGTACACATTTTCATCATCTCACCTGTGTTACACACAAGCATGTAGTTCATATGATACGTCATCATAAAATTTCAATCATAGGTTTTCCAAACCTATTCCAAGCACATCCCTCTGAGAAGCTATGTACACGCAGTACATCCTTCTGAGAATCCATGTACACCCAGTACATATTTTCATCATCTCACCTATGTTACATATAAGCATACAGTTCATATGAGATGCCATCATAAAAAAAATTCAATCATAGGCTTCCAAACGTATTCCAAACACATCCCTCCGAGAATCTATGTAGACCCAGTACATCCTTCCGAGGAGCCATGCACACCCAGTACATATTTTCATCATCTCACCTGCATTACATACAAGCATGCAGTTCATATGAGATGTCATTATAAAAAAAAGATTTCAATCATAGGTTTCCAAACCTATTTCGAAAACATCCCTCTGAGAAGCTATGTACAACCAGTACATCCCTCCAAGGAGCCATGTACACCCAGTACATCCTTCTGAGGAGTTATGTATCCCAAACACATACTTCCACAAAGCTATGTACTCCAAGGTGTACTTTCATCATCTCATCTGTGTTACATACAAGTATGCAGTTTACATGAGATGTCATCATAAAATTTTAATCATAAATTTTCAAATCTATCTCATGCATACATGATTTCCGAAATATCAAACGATCAACAACATTGATAATTAAATAAGAATTTAAGTTCACAATTCTTCTTCCTACAGAGAATCAGACTTTTGCAACCATGAGACCATCCTCATATTGTTTAGATTTTGTAAGGGGGAGCACTTATCCCCTACTTACACATGCTACCCAAAACCTGGACATACACATACAACATGTCATCTTGACACAATTTTAAATCCGCCAAACAGTCACAGTTAGCAATAGGAAACTTCAGACACCAAGCAATGTAAGACAAGCATATTGTTAGCATGATTCAAAACCATCAAAGGAGATCACGATCTCCCATAATCAACCTAAAAACTTGCAATTTGAAGTTCCAACATCTATTCTCAGTCTTGAGACCCTTCTCATGGCTCATGGAAGCTTCCTGCCCTAGATTTCATTGGGCACAACCATACTGCTCTACTCAGCTCATTCTACCTGTAGTATTCAAGAAGTACTCATATGTATTCCCATACACACAAGGGCCATTTCCTCATGGAACTACAATTTTACATGCAGGATTCCTCATCCTATACATAGACTCAACTTTACCTGTAGAATATCCTTCAGTGGACCTCTTGCAATATCCTGCAAGTCCCACAAAAGATATTACATCGGTTAAATTTCTTGGAGCAGGGAAACACATCATGGCCTCAATATTTTCAGGGTCTATAGATATTCCTTTATCTAAGATAATGTAACCTAAGTAATGAATTCTATATTTATAGAAGTCACATTTGCTCGACCCTGCATACAACTTATGCATCCTATCCAGAAACTTACTGAAAGCATTATTCATGAGGCACATAAATGTAGTTGGTGCATTTGTGAATCCAAATGGTACCACTACAAATCATAAGGTCCATACCTTGTTCTGAAGGCTGTCTTATGAATATCTTCATCCTTGATTCTTACTTGATAGTAACCAGACCCCAAGTCAATCTTGGAAAATAACTTTTCTCCTCTCATTTGATCAAAGAGGTCATCAGTCCTAGGAAAAGGATACTTGTTCTTCACAGTGACTTTGTTCAACTTCCTGTAACCGATACACAATCAGAGTGTATCATATTTCCCTTTCTCCAACAAAACTGGTGCTCCCCACGAGGACACACTTGTCTTGATTTACTCCTTTTTCCATAACTCTTGCAGCTACATCTTTATCTCTAGCATGTCTGGCATACTCATCCACTAGGGTGTCTTGTACATTGGTGCCACTCTTGGCACAAGTTCATTTGTAAAATCAATGTCCCTCCTTGGAGAAATCCCTGGAACTTCATTAGGAAAAGCATCCTTGAATTTATGTGACACATGAAAGTCCTCCAACCTAGAGGGTTTTTTTATCTGCTTCCTCCAAAACATCAGCTGCATACACTTTGCAACCCTTCCCACATAACTTCTTTAGCTGCATTGCTGAAATCTTCCCACTAGAGATCACTTTTGGAATGCCTTTCACAACCCTTAGTTTTCCTTCTTCATCCAAGCACACAAAAGTATTGTTGTAATAATCAATATTTTATCTATGTGCTTCTAACCAATCCATTCCAATCAGAATGTCATAAAAACCAAGAGGTAGAACATTCATATCTACATAAGTGATCAATCCATTCATAACCAATGGACATTTCCTTACCACCTCACTGATATTTTTCTTGATTCCAGTGGCTAGTTGGACTAACCATGATCTTTTATGCTTTGACTTCTTCAAAGTGCACATCTCAACAAGTCCAGGGGTGATATAGCGGGTTAATAAAAACATAAACAATATACCCAATAATCTCACCCTCAACTTCCACCATAGTTGAATGATGATCTTCCTGATGGTTTTCTAATGCTGTAGAATTTTTAGGAATGGTCCCTGCTTCCTGACCCACAGTTTCAACTTCTTGGGTGTTGTGGACTTGACCTTCATTCCCACTTTGAGGTGGAAAATACTTAACCATATGGTCTCCTCCACATCCCCAACACTAGAGTGACTTTTTGTTCTCTTGTGGATCTCTTGGATTTCTTGGTTGGACCAAGACTAACTTTCCAACCTGCACTATGAGTCTACAAAATGTGTTTAGGAACACCATTGTTAGATGCATAACATTCTCAAGAACCTATAAATTACTTACCTACATTTGGAAAAATCATATCCTCTTCTTTCACAACAACGACTATCTCAAGGGGACGACGAGGGTCAAGGGGGATTTCCCCCTTGTAGATTATCTCTTTTTTTTGTAGATCTTTCATTTTCATGCAATCTGGTGCACAAACTCACTGCCATTTTTCAAATTTCTAGCACCTTCAAATCCCACTGAAAACCCTTTAAAATTCTCTATTTCGGTGAATTTTCCATTTTCCTCTGATCGACGAACTCACCAAATTTTTCTGACATGTTGGCTCAAATCACCTTTCCCTTCTAACGTGTCGACAAAAATCATCATTTCCTTCCGATCAATAAGAATCCACCTTGGTTCCCGATGTATCGGTAAAACTCCGATTTGGATTCTGACACATGGGCAAACTTCTGATTTTCTTTTGATCAGTGGAACTCATCAAACCTTTCCAACATGTTGACAAAACTCATCAAGTTCACCTGACACGTATCAGCAAAACTCATCTTTTCTTGCCGTCAAGGACTTTCGACACTTAGAAAATTTTTGAATAATTTTTCTTTCCTTCTTGGCATCGACAAAATTCCACTTTTCCACCCAACTTGTATCGACAAGACTCCACTTTTCCACTTGACACGTATCGACAAAATTTACTGAGTTCATCCAACATGCATCGACAAAACTCGCCAATTTTTGTCAACATGTCCATACTTGGAAAAATTCCAAAAACAATTCTGTCTTTTCTCTATTGTTGGCGAAACTTGCCAAATCCTTCTGATGTGTATCAGTGGAACTGATCCAACACAACTGACATATAAAAAAACCTCACGTTTTTCTACCAACGGGAAGGTTCCAACACTTGGAAAATTTTCCAAAATTTTCTTCCTTCCTCTTACTCATCGGATGTGTATCGGTGGAACTGATCCAACACAACTGACATATAAAAAAAAACTCACATTTTTCTGCCGACAAGAAGGTTCCAACACTTAGAAAATTTTCCAAAATTTTCTTCCTTCCTCTTACTCATCGGCTCATCTTGGCCTTCCATGCCGACACGGTCGCTGCAATCTTATCGGAGAAACTCAGCCGACCCAACCGAAATGTATCGTTTCAACTCATCCTTTCATTTCAACGCCATCAGTGCAACTCGGGAAATTCAACCAACATGAATCGATAGAAACTCAGTCAACTGAGCCAACATGCAAACACTTATAAAATTTTTAGGTCTTTCTCTTCTTCGGTTCAACTCGGCCACTCCACCTGAAACTGAAACTTCAACACTTAGACAAATTCTTGGAAATTTTTCTCCAACATTGGCTCAACCTAGCCTTTCTCAGTGATTCCATCAGCACAACTCATCCAGTTCAGCTGATATGTATTGGTGGAACTCAGCAAAATGAGGCAACACAGAAAATTTCCAACATTTAGAGAAATTTCTGAAAATTTCTCTATCTGTTGTTTTTCCTGCTGACCATGGAGGGTGATTCTACCTCTGTCAACTGCTCAACTTGGTCCATTGAGGCCCAATGCTGCAACTAGTGCTCTGAAACCACACTATCACGTCCCCTCCCCTCATCTCAACGATGGAGAGGACGCAACTAAGCTGCTGTTGCTGTCAAGCTGGGAAATCTAGCCCCACGAAAATGATAATAAAAATGCATTAAATTAAAACATACACAGATGCATAAAAAATGTAACTATAGAGCAGAAGCAAATCATCCATTCAGGAATTCAATATGTTCATAATTCATAAGACAAATAAATACAGTTGCAAAGGTAATACACAAGAGAAATACAAGTGAATACTTATCCTGTAATCGAGTTAGCCCGCAACTAGCTATGTCGCTGCAACGTTACACCCAACCGTAGGCCATTATGATTATCAATATCTCAGCTTCACTGCCACCCCGAAGCTGGGCATGATTTCCACAAGGAATTAGGAAACAACATGCTTACACACAACAAGACCCTACACCCATAGTCAAGCCAACACACACTTGGGTTTCACAGAGTGTCTAGCCAATCCAATAAACAATTGGGTTTCACAGGCTATTAAGGCAACAAGACAATAGCATAGGGGGTTCCTTGAAATTAACCATCCAAGCCAACCTTCACATCAAACAAAACCAACCAATTAATAGAAGGGTTCCTTGGAATTACCCAACCAAGACAACCTTCTAATCAAACATAGTCAACCAATTAACATAAGGTTTCCTTGGAATTCTAGGGAAACAACCAATAACCTGGGGTCCTTGGAATTACCCAACCAAGCCCACAATCACATCAACATAATCATCCATCTAACAGATGGGTTCCTTGGACTTACTCAACCAAGGCAACCCTAGGATGCACCTCGCAACATAATACAATTGCTGGGTATGGACAAAACGTCTTGGGAACCAAAAACATAAATAGAAATTGCGGAAAAACACCCCGAGTGAGAAATACAATTCCAAGGAATGTTCATTGGATTTACTCAGGAAAAAAGACCTCTACAAACCCTCATATCTTGGCTCTATTCTCCTATCTACTGGGCATTACCAAAAATAGATTTGTAACAAAAAATGACCCAGTAAAATGAGGAAAAACAACCTGTGAGATAAAATATGTTTTCACAAAACATTTATAGGCATTGTAGGAGCTAAAATGACCTCCATACACACCCAAATTGTGGGTCTCCTTTTCCCATTCATTGAACAACACAAAAATGGGTTACCCATCTTGGAGAAATTAGGGAAAATGCAAAAACCTATGAGGGAAGCTCCCAGCTTGCTCACAAGGGAAAACTGACCTCCTCAAACCTCAAAATCATTGCCCATTTCTTCCCATTCACCCAACAACACAGAAAATGAATTCTGGGCATAGAGAAATGAAGAAACGATAAAAAATCGTGAGGGAGAGAGCTCAGTAAGCTTCAACTGCGTGAGAGAGATCCCAATGTGAATGAGAATGGGCGAGGAATGAAATATGTGGGTGCATAATGGATTGGGCATGCATTCCCAAGCATTTACTTGCCCAAGAAGTCAAAAACACATTTTCCAAAAATGGGTGGCTTCCCAAATTATAATTTGACTCCCATACTCTTCCCATTCCCATGCATTAACTTATCCAACCAATTTCTAAATGACTGGACACAAAAGACAAAATGGGTAGTTGACATTTTTATGGGTTTTCCCCTTTGACACTGGCTTTACCCCATTGCCTCAAAGGTTGATTATTTCCCCCTTCCTATTCCTTATGAAATTATGCCCCCATCTCTTTAACGTTGTGGCGCATAGCTAGTTGTGGTATTTTTATTAATTGCACAGTTACATGATGTCTCAAAACATATTGTGTCTGGCTAGCACATAAACCGTCGTCATCGATTTTAATTTTTGAAACATAAAACACTAAATTGATGGTGGGGACTTTGCTTTGATCTCCACACCATGATCAAATAAAAATATCACATCATGTGCAATTCAATACCATGGGGTCAAAACCGGGGCACACATTCCCCTCCCCTTTGGGTTAAAAATCGGGGTGTTACAGAGAAACTCTCCCAAAGAGTACAATAGCTTACCCAAAGAGCAATCCCTCAATTAGCAAGAATATGCAATAAAAATTAGAAATGGTTGAGAGAAATTGCTGCACTAGAAGGAACCACGGGCTACCCTGTAGCTTACACCTGCAAATACAAACTCCATTAAAGCTCCATGAAAGATGTGAGTGGCCTCTCCAAACACCAACTTGGATGGGAATCTTTCACCCTTGAAATTGGCTAAGGCAAGAAACTAGTCATCCACTAGCTCTCTTAATTCACAAATGCAAATTTCTCAAATGATCAAAAGCCCTTATCTTGGTTGATTCCTATATTTTATAAACATCCTTAGCCTTCTAAGGTTACCAATCCATCCACAAACTCAAGCCAATTCGAATTTGGGTGTGTGCTCAAGATTTTCCATGTGTCCTCCCTTTCCTAGCCTTCCATCTCCCCCCAATTTGATTAGGAACCCATTGAGCTTCCCCAACTCACATGAGCACCCTCTTGGATGCTCTATTTTGACCTGACATGTCAGATATGTCAGATGTCAGCCTTCATATCTAATTTGTGTCATAGGTGTCATAGCATCTTCATCATTGTTGTCATATAGTTAGGGAATCTAGTCCAAGTGTCTCACTAGCTCCAAAATTACTCTTCCTCTCCCATGTAAGTTAAATTTCCTTCCAAATTTGACCTATTATGCATATGGCCAAGTGTATTATCCTTCTTACTCATCCAAGAACATTTAGGATTCCCATGAATTCGAAATTGCAAGAGGAGGATGCCATGTGGCACATAAATTCTAGCTTGTGTGGGCCCCATAATCTCCATGTGCATCCATGCTCCAATGCCACTTCATTTTTCTCTTGTATTTATTTAATTAGCTCCATTATTAAATATTTATTCCATTCTAATTAGCTCCCTTATTAAAATTCCAAATGTATCCATCTAACCTAGGGAACTAGTAGGATTTATGGAATTGTCCTGCCATGCAATTATAAAAATGGGGACATTACAAAATATCATTTTCGATCATGTGGAAGCTCACCATGACGACCTTTGAGAATTATGAATGGAATATTTTTTTTTAATATCAATGTACACCAATGCTCTCTTGCTTCATTAATAACGATGGAAGATTGTTCATATTTTCATCACTGTAACAATGATTCAAATGTTGCATTGAGTTGGATTCCTAAATGCCACTAACCAACCTAGATCTAAATCCTGGGCTCTATCAAGTGCCGAGAGGGATCAAATATTTCGATGTGAAAACCTCTTCTTAAGTATTGCACTCAAGGAGCTATCAGTTTTGGCGTGTCCTATATATAGCCATTGATTTGATTCAAACCAAAATACACATCTTTTTATTTAAGGTCGACAAATCACATTTTTATTATTATTATTTAATATTATTTATGGCCGACATATAATATTTTTTATTATTTTTTATTTTATTAGGAAAACCATGTGCAAGGCCCTCCTAAAACCATGGGTTGTTTATGAGGCCTTGCACATGGTCTTAAAACCATTTGCAAGGGCCTCCTAAAACATGTACAATAAAACCATGGATTGTTTAGGAGGCTTTGCACATGGTTTTAAAACCATTTGCAAGGCCCTCCTAAGCCATGTACAATAAAACCATGGGTTGTTTAGGAGGCCTTGCACATGTTTTTAAAACCATGTGCAAGGCTAACATTTTTTTGTAGATAACTCTGTTAGGGTTAACCTTGACTTGAGATCGAGTCAAAGGTGGTTAGGTCTAGCACATGGTTTGGGCACATGGTTTGTTGTAGCCCATGGTATTGTCCCATGGTATTGCATGTGCTAACCTTGACTTGAGATCAAGTCAAAGGTGGTTAGGTTTAGCACATGGTTTGGGCACATGGTTTGTTGTAGCCCATGGTATTGTCCCATGGTATTGCATGTAATTAAGCCTTTATAAGGCTTGAGGAGGCTCCATTGTAATTGTATTGGATATGTGTACTGTAATGTACTGGATGTGGGCATTGTATTGTACTGGAAGAGAGACTGTGAGAGCATGAAGAGGAAGTGCAGCGGTTTTGCTGCAGGGTGTATCCCTTCATCTTTCTGGACTGCAATAAAAGGACTGGCAAATTTCTTTGTGGACGTAGCCCATCGTTTGGGTGAACCATGTTATATCTGTGTCTCTCTGTAATGTTTACTGTGTTTTTGCATCTTGTTTATTGATTTAACTGTATATCTGTTATTGCTCAGCGGTCCTGTTTTTCTAACAATTGGTATCAGAGCCAAAAGGTCTATTTGGTTTGTAAACTGGCAGGAAAGAAGGGTTCCTGGTTCGAGTGGGAGCAATGGCGGAAGAAGGAAATTTTAGGGTTGATAAATTTAATAGCCAAAACTATCAGTTATGGAAGATGCAAATGGAGGACTATCTGTACCAGAAAGATCTGTACCTACCATTGGGCGGAAAAACAAAACAGTTAGAAGCTATGAAGGATGAAGAATGGGAGGTTCTTGACAAAAAGGCACTACGAACAATACCGCTGTGCCTGGCTTCATCGGTGGCCTTCAATATTTCGAAAGAAATAACAACAGAGGGTGTGATGAGCGCATTGAGTAAGCTCTACGAAAAACCCTCGGATTCTAACAAGGTATTTTTAATGAAGCGTTTATTTAATATGAAAATGTCGGAAAGTGGATCTGTTGCTGACCATTTAAATGAGTTTAATACACTTACCAGTCAGTTAATTTCTGTAAAAGTGAACTTTGATGATGAGGTTAGGGCTTCTCTAATATTGTGCTCATTTCCAGAAAGCTGGAATAGCTTGGTCATGGCTGTAAGTAACTCTGTCCCTATTTTAAGCACTCTTAAGTTTGATGATGTTGTTAGTGTTATTCTTAGCGAGGAAATGCGAAGGAAAAGCACAGGTGAGACATCAGGTAATGCGTTGACCATGGAGAGCAGAGGGAGATAAAACAAGAGAGGAAGGAGCCCAAGAAATCACGGCAAGTCTAAAAAGGGAAGATCCAAGTCCAGATTCGGAAAAATAGAATGCTGAAACTGCGGTAAGAAAGGACATCTAAAGAAAGACTGTAGATCACCAAAGAAGAAAGGTGAGAGGCAGCAAGAGACTACCCAGGAAGCTAATGTAGCAGGTGATGTGTTACAAGATGCTTTGATTCTTGCATTAGATAATACTAGTGATTACTGGGTAGTAGATTCAGGGGCTTCATGTCATGCTACACCCCATAGGAAATTCTTTTATGATTATGTTCAAGGTGATTTTGGGCATGTGTTATTGGGGGATGATGAACCATGTAAAATTGTTGGAAAGGGTAAGGTACGGATCAAAATAAATAATGGAAATGACTGCTTGCTAAAGGATGTAAGGCACATCTCTGCTATGAAAAGAAATCTGATCTCAACAGGGCAGTTGGGAGATGGCGGCTATTTGTCTACGTTTGGAGAAACATGGTGGAAGGTTACTAAAGTATCAATGGTAATTGCAAAAGGAGATAGGATAGGTACGTTATATTTATGTCCTCATAACACTGATTATTCTATTTCTGTAGCTTCCATAGAAATAGGTGCAGCATTGTGGCATCATAGGCTTGGTCACATGAGTGAGAAGGGGATGCAGATTATCCACTCAAGGAAACTACTTCCAGATCTGAAGCAGGTAAGTTTGGAATTTTGTGAGAACTATGTTTATGGAAAACAGAAGAGATTTAGATTTCTCAGGGTTGGGAAACAAAAGAAGAGTGAAAATTTAGAGCTTGTCCATACAGATGTACGGGGACCAGCTCAGGTACAATCTCTTGGTGGCTCTCGTTATTATGTTACTTTTATTGATGATGCAACTAGAAAAACTTGGGTTTATTGCATTAGACAGAAATTTGATGTGTTTGATACTTTTAAGAAGTAGAAAGATTTGGCTGAGAATGAGACAGGAAAAAGGTTGAAATGTCTTAGATCTGATAATGGAGGCGAGTACTGCAACAAGGAGTTTGACAGTTACTGTTCACACAATGGGATTCGCAGAGAGAAGAAAGTCCCTGGAACACCCCAAGAAAATGGCGTGTCAGAAAGGATGAATAGAACGATCATGGAGCGTGCAAGGTGTATGAGATTGCATGCAGGGTTTCCCTTACAGTTTTGGGCTGATGCTGTAAACACTGTTGTTTATTTAATAAATAGAGGGCCTTCAAGTGCTTTGGATGGTGGAATTCCAGAGGAGGCATGGACAGGTAAACAGGTAAAATACTCATTTCTGAGAACTTTTGGTTGTGAAGCATTTGTCCATATTGATAAAGATGATAGAACAAAGCTTGAGGCTAAATCCAAGAAATGTACTTTTATTGGATACGGGGTTGATGATTTTGGTTATCGCTTATGGGATCTTAAAAATCACAAAATCATTAGGAGTAGATATGTAGTATTCAATGAAAAGGTCATGTACAAAGATCAATTGTAGGAAAAGAAAGAAGAAAAGGAAAACACAGAGTACACAGTGCTTGATGAAATCAAAGAAAATGAAGTTCCAAAAGCACCAGAAAATCAAGAGTAGCAGCAGGTACCTGAAACTCCTGCAACTGTAAGAAGGTCTACCAGGTTAAGTAGACCCCCTTAACGATTCTCTCCTTCACTGTATTATTTATTGATGACTGATTCTGGTGAGCCAGAATGTTTTGAAGAAGCAATGCAGGTAGAAACTAGAAAGAAGTGGGAGCAAGGCATGGATGAGGAGATGGACTCATTGGTAAGAAACCAGACTTGGGATCTGGTTAAGTTGCCTGCAGGAAAATGGGTATTGCAGAATAAATGGGTTTAAAGGTTGAAGGAAGAAGATGGAGGAAAGAAGCGGTACAAGGCTAGACTTGTTGTAAAGGGGTTTGTACAAAAGAAAGGTATAGACTTTGATGAAATATTTTCTCCTGTTGTTAAAATGACTTCAATTAGAACTATTTTAAGTCTAGTGGCGGTAGAAGATTTGCATCTTGAACAATTAGATGTAAAAACGACCTTTCTCCATGGGGATTTGGAGGAAGAGATCTATATGCAGTAGCCTCAAGGGTATAAGGTCAAAGGGAAGGAGAATTTGGTTTGCATGTTGAAGAAGAGCTTGTATGGCCTGAAGCAAGCTCCAAGGCAGTGGTATTTAAAATTTGATAAGTTTATGACAGAACAAGGTTATGATAGATGTCATTCTGACCACTGTGTTTATTTCAAGAGGCTAGATAACGAAAGATATATTATCTTGTTATTGTATGTGGATGACATGCTTGTTGTAGGTTCTAACATGCAGGATATAAATGTGCTCAAAAGAAAACTAGCTAAATCATTTGCGATGAAGGATTTGGGTGCTGCAAAGCAAATCCTTGGTATGAGAATAACAAGAGATAGGAAAAATCACAAATTGACATTATCTCAAGGTGAGTACATAGAAAAGGTGTTGCAAAGGTTTAGAATGCAGAATGCAAAACCAGTCAGCACACCTTTGGCAAGTCATTTCAAACTAAGAAAACATATGTGTCTAGAGACACAGGAAGAGATAGATTACATGTCCAAGATTCCCTATTCATCAGAAGTTGGGAGCTTGATGTATTCCATGGTGTGCACAAAACCAGATATTGCACATGCAGTGGGAGTTGTGAGCAGGTATATGAATAATCTAGGTAAAGAGCATTGGAAAGCAGTACAGTGGATTCTCAGGTATTTGAGAGGTACCACTTCTCATGCATTATGTTTTGGAGGTTCAAACACTATTCTACAGGGATATGTTGATGCAGATATGGCTGGTGATAAAGACATCAGGAGGAGCACCACAGGGTATGTGTTCACTGTAGGTGGAACAGCAATAAGTTGGATTTCAAAACTGCAACAGGTTGTTGCACTTTCAACAACGGAAGCAGAGTATGTTGCTGCTACAGAGGCTAGTAAGGAGATGATTTGGTTGCAGAGGTTCATGGAAGAATTGGGTAAGAAACAGGAGAATAGTAGGCTGTACAGTGATAGCTAGAGTGCCATTCATCTTGCAAAGAACTCAGTCTTTCATTCAAGGACTAAACATATAGAACTCAAGTACCACTTCATAAGATCTATTCTAGATGAAGAACTGTTAAAACTGGAAAATATTCACACTAGCCAAAATCCTGCAGACATGTTGACAAAGGGAGTAACCAGAGAGAAACTGAGTTCCTGCTTGGTTTCTGTTGGACTTAAAGCATGAAGGTGAAAAGAAGAAATTTTCCAAGTCCAAGGTCCAGCAAGTGCAGTTGCAGTAGAGTTGTTGTGTTTAGTCACCATGAAGCCACTTGAAAAAAATGTAATGGAGCAGTTTGCATGTAAATGGGCATATGGCTGTAAGACCTGGTAAGGCATGCATACCCTTGGTAACTCACCGGTAAAGTCAGGAGATAGACCTAGGTGATAGGGGGTGTATGTAAGATTCCTCGGTAAATACTTGAGGGGAGTTGGTGATTACTCCAAGTCAAGTTTAAAGGGGGGATTGTTAGGGTTAACCTTGACTTGAGATCGAGTCAAAGGTGGTTAGGTCTAGCACATGGTTTGGGCACATGGTTTGTTGTATCCCATGGTATTGTCCCATGGTATTGCATGTAATTAAGCCTTTATAAGGCTTGAGGAGGCTCCATTGCAATTGTACTGGATATGTGTACTGTAATGTACTGGATGTGGGCATTGTATTGTACTGGAAGAGAGACTGTGAGAGCGTGAAGAGGACGTGCAGCGGTTTTCCTGCAAGGTGTATCCCTTCATCTTTCTGGATTGCAATAAAAGGACTGGCAAATTTCTTTGTGGACGTAGCCCATCGTTTGGGTGAACCATGTTATATCTGTGTCTCTCTGTAATGTTTACTGTGTTTTTGCATCTTGTTTATTGATTTAACTGTATATCTGTTATTGCTCTGTGGTCCTATTTTTCTAACAAACTCAATTTTTTATTTTTTATTATTTTTTTAGGAAGGAACATTACAACATCTCCACCATATTGTATTTTTTTCTCACCCACATTTTTTTTAGGATAATTAAATTTTTTATTTTTTATTGTTTTGTTAGGTAGGAACATTACAACATCTCCCCCATATTAAGTTGTTATTCTAGCCAACATTTATTTTGGCGGATAATTAATTAATTTTTTTTATTATTTTGTTAGTAACAAACGTTACAAAATAATATCGACAAATTTTACAAGATCTCCCTCATATTTGGCTGTATGGCGCAATAACTTTAGAAACATTTCCCTTTTTATTCCTCCCATCTATAATTTCCCATAATCATTAAGTGACATTCTTTCCAATATGAATTATGTCAAACAAATGAGCTACTTGTAGGTACTCATAGTATCAAAACTTACTAAATTAGTCAGGATATCATTTCAGGACTCATGGAAGCTCATCCTAATGACCTTTGAGAAGTATCAATGAATGGATATTTCTTATTAGCATAAATATGAAAATATAAAATGTAATACAAGTGGAAAATTTGAACATAACTAAAACCAATTTCTTAACATTAATATTCTCAAATTCCTTTCCATAGTTGAGACATCATTCTTCATGCATTTTTCCCACTCTTCCATCATATTAAAGATATTTTTTCAGTAATTCAATGCATATGGTACTTAGGGAGGAAATGTTTGAACTTCTTGTACACCTCCTTTCCTAAACTTCTTGAATTTCTAGATATTGTTCTTAGACCACATAGTGGACATGCATATTTACCCTCATATGTTGTTAACAAACTTAAAAATAGGTACCTAGAACATATAATTCCAACATGAAATGCTCCTTTATTGTCATCCAAGGAGGAAGGTTATTGTTTATAACAAAACCTGGCCAAACAGAGTAACTAGTTCTTATATTTCCAAATGGTTGACATTATTAGTTGTCATTGAAAGCTAACATTATAAGGTTATTCTTTAAAAATGGGTCATCTTTCCTCGATGTATCTAAATGCATAACCATCTCTACCAAAAGAGGAAAATAAACTCGTTAAGAGGTCATGCATGTTGTTTCAAGGTGTTTTCCTTTACTCTCAATGCAAAAAATATTCCTTTAGGGTGTAAGGTGTAGGTTTACCCTCTCCACCATGCAAAGCATACCTTATGCTTCAAAAATATAATGGTGATGATAACTCCATTTATAGGACAAACATCCCCTTTGGAGGTCATGTGTTTTGTTACAAGGCATTGTTCTTGGGCATAGGTTCAAGTATCATCTTCATTTAGGGATTAAGACCTAGGTTTTCTCTATGAACCATATCCAATACCCCAGTACCCCAATCCCCACACCTAATATTCAAAACATAATAATATCACTAATTTCCATGACATGGGATCTAAGGTGGTTATGGGCTCTATTAGACATAACTAGTGCTCAAAAAATGCTAGAATGAAACGTATATCCCAAGTAAAGGAAAAATATGCATTCAAGAGGGTATTTGTAGTGGTTCAAGGAATCATTCTTTACCCCAAATTCCTAAAGGATTCCTTTATTACCTAAGGGATAAGTTTCATCCCATGATCATGTCGAATGCATTAAGACTCATACCTAGTGCTAAGAATCTCATATTGGTAGAAAAATCCTTTCTTTAAGGCTAAGGATAACTTTGAATGGTACCTTGTGTGGATTTAATGCATTGTTCTTATCCCTACTCTAAGTTATGATTTTCCTTCCTTCGCCATAAATATCCTAATGGTTCCCATCTACTCACTCGAAGGCGAAATATCACTATAAGAGGTAATTTATGGTGGTTCGAGGTGTCACTCATGGACCTTGATCTCTTGAAGTTGTGTTTAGACACTAATTACTAAACTTAATTAATTGACCATGGTTAATGCTCAGAAATCCATATCTAGTGCTCATAAACTCCTAATGGTGCACATATAATCACTTGGAGGCCAATGTGACATTATTTTCCTTAGATGCCTAGAAGTTTCATTTAGGGTCTCATTTTGGAGTTTCCTCCCTAAACCATGTCCAAAGCCACATGACTCAACCTAGTTTCTAAAAACCTTCTAATTGTTCCGATATCCCATCTTAGAGAATAAAAATCCAAAATTAAGGTCATATGTGGTGGTTCAAGTCCTTATTCATGTTCCTTAAGACTTAGAAGCAACCTTTATGAAATAGGGATTTAGTTTCCTCCCTTGACCATGGTGAACATACCAAGACCGATATCGAGTTCCCAAATCATCCTAATGATCCCCACATCCTAATGAGGTCCTAAGGATTGGTTTTCCTCCCTCATCCAATTCTATCAACTTCAGATTCATCTTAGTGCTCAAATCTCTCTAAGGGTAACCATATCGTAGCTTAAAGGAGAAACATTCATAGATAGATATTATCACAAGTTTGAGACCTCATTCATGGCCCTCAATTATTAAAATACAACTTTTAGGATTAATGTATGAGTTTCATTAACTAACCTGGCATAACTTTATTAACTAAGTTTCATTGACAATCCTCCAATAGCTCTTTGGTCGCCGAGGAAAGCATTGCACAATTTTATGATGAAAAAACCCATTGTTATTTTATTTTATTTTATTTTGTGATAGATGAACATGTGCACATGTTCTTGTGTGAGTGCATTCACAAAAATCCCATTGTTGCATTTTTTACCATCAATATCATGTGAGGCCAATTTTTGCGGATAATTCAATTTATTATTTATTATTATTTTGTTAGGTAGGAACATTACAACATCTCCCCCATTTTTTTTTACGGATAATTAATTTTTTTTATTTTTTATTGTTTTGTTAGGTAGGGATATTACAACGTCTCCCCCATATTAGGTGTTTTTCTGGCCAACATTTATTTTGGAGGATAATTAAAAATTTTATTTTTTATTATTTTGTTAGTAACAAACGTTACAAAATAATATCGAAAAATGTTACAAGAACTCCCTCATACTGGGTTGCAGAGCGCCTCTTGGTGCAATAACTTTAGAAAAAAAATATTTTTTATTCCTCCCATCTATAATTTCCCATAATCATTAAGTGACATTCTTTCCAATATGACTTATGTTAAAAAAATGAGCTACTTGTAGGTACTCATAGTATCAAAACATACTAAATTGGACAGAATATCATTTCAAGACTCATGGAAGCTCATCCTAATGACCTTTCAGAAGTATCAATGAATGGATATTTCTTATCAGCATAAATAAGAAAATATAAAATGTAATATAAGGGGAAAATTTGAACATAACTAAAACCAATTTCTTAACATTAATATTCTCAAATTCCTTTCCATAGTAAAGGCATCATTCTTCATGGATTTTTCCCACTCTTCCATCATATTAAAGATATTTTTTTAGTAATTCAATGCATATGGTACTCAGGGAGGAAATGTTTGAACTTGTTGTACACCTTTCCTAAACTTCTTGAATTTCTAGATATTGTTCTTAGACCACATAGTGGGCATGCATATTTACCCTCATATGTTGTTAACAAACTTAAAAATAGGTACCTAGAACATTTAATTCCAACATGACATGCTCCTTTATTGTCATCCAAGGAGGAAGGTTATTTTTTATAACAAAACTTGGCCAAACAGAGTAACGAGTTCCGATATTTCCAAATGGATTGACATCATAAATTGCCATTGAAATTCTAACATTATAAGGTTATTCTTTAAAAATGGGTCATCTTTCCTCGATGTATCTAAATGCATAACCATCTCTACCAAAAGAGGAAAAGAAACTCATTAAGAGGTCATGCATGTTGTTTCAAGTTGTTTTCCTTTACCCTCAATGCAAAAAATATTCCTTTAGGCTGTAAGGTGTAGGTTTACCCTCTTCACCATGTTGAAAACCATGCGAAGCATACCTTATGCTTGAAAAATATAATGGTGATGATAACTCCATTTATAGGACAAAAATCCCCTTTGGAGGTCATGTGTTTTGTTACAAGGCATTGTTCTTGGGCATAGGTTCAAGTATCATCTTCATTTATGGATTAAAACCTAGGTTTTCTCTATGAAACATATCCAATACCCCAATCCCCATACCTAATACTCAAAACATCATAATATCACTAATTTCCATGACATGGGATCTAAGGTGGTTATGGTCTCTATTAGACATAACTAGTGCCAAAAAATGCTAGAATGAAACATATATCCCAAGTAAAGGAAAAATATGCATTCAAGAGGGTATTTGTAGTGGTTCAAGGCATCATTATTAACTCCAAATTCTTAAAGGATTCATTTATTACCTAAGGGATAAGTTTCATCCCATGACTGTGTTGAATGCATTAAGACTCATACCTAGTGATAAGAACCTCATATTGGTAGAAAAATCATTTCTTTAAGGCTAAGGATACCTTTTAATGGTCCCTTGTGTGGATTTAATGCATTTTTCTTGGCCCTACTCTAAGGTATGGTTTTCCTTCCTTCACCATAAATATCCTAATGGCTCCCATCTACTCATTCGAAGGACAAAGATCACCATAAGAGGCAATTTATGGTGGTTTGAGGTGTCAATCATGGAACTTGAGCTCTTGAAGTTGTATTTAGAAACTAATTACTAAACTTAATTAATTGACCATGGTTAATGCTCAGAACTCCATATATAGTGCTCAGAAACTCCTAATGGTGCACATATCATCACTTGGAGGCCAATGTGACATTATTTTCCTTAGATGCCTAGAAGCTTCATTTAGGGTCCCATTATGTATTTTCCTCCCCAAACCATGTCCAAATCGATATGACTCAACCTTGTTTCTAAAAACCTTATAATTGTTCTGATATCTCCTCTTAGGGAATACAAATCCAAAATTAAAGTCATATGTGGTGGTTCAAGGCCTTATTCATGTTCCTTAAGCCTTAGAAGCAACCTTTATGAACTCGGGATTTAGTTTCCTCCCTTGACCATGGTGAACGCACTAAGACCGATATCGATTTCTCAAAGCATCCTAATGATCCCCACATCCTAATGAAGTCCTAAGGATTGGTTTTCGTCCTGCATCCAGTTCTAGCACCTTGAGATTCATCTCAATGCTCAAATCTCTCTAAGGGTAACCATATCATAGCTTAAAGGAAAAACATTCATAGATAGATATTATCACAAGTTTGAGACCTCATTCATGGCCCTCAATTATTAAAATCTACCTTTTAGGATTAATGTATGAGTTTCATTGAAAATCCTCCAATAGCTATTTAGTTGCTAAGAGGAAAGCATTGCACAATTTTATGATGAAAAAACCCATTGCTATTTTATTTTATTTTATTTTGTGATAGATGAACATGTGCACATGTTCTTGTGTGAGTGCATTCACAAAAATCCCATTGTTTCATTTTTTACCATCAATATCATGTGATCCCCGTGAATTCACCTTGAAAAAGAGTTAAAAGTGATATGACATTAAATTATTATAATTTTTCGCAATCAAAATTCAAATTAAATGATTTTTATATAAATAGAGTTAAACATCATATACCATCTCAAATTTAAATGATTGATACATCTCAAATTTTATTTAAGAATCGGTTGAAATCATGAATCTGGGTGTCTATTTTGGGGGGGGTTATGAGAAAAGCAGTGTTGTTTTTGCAAGTTTGTCAACTTCGAGCAAAGAAAAATTAGATTTGTATTTAGAATTTCATTTTGTAGTAAAAACAAAAGTTGTAGAGAATTGTGTTAGCTTTCTATTGGTTATTTTTTAGATTTTGTTTATTGGCATTTGATATGTCATTTTTGCAAGTGTTTTATAGTATGTTATTAATTAATGAAATTATGATAAATAGTCATGTTTTTTGACACCATTTTATTCATTATTCAACTATTGTTCATTAAAAAAAAATGTGTTATGATGGTCTAGACAGATTGTACTAAACGTTTTCAATAAGTTTGTATCCAACAACCGCATGCAATAATTATTAGAATTTTTTGAAGTGAACCAATCTGAAAAACTAGCATAAAACTGACATGTTTAGTTTGACACAACATCTTCCCTAATTTCCAATTCAAAAAAAAACTGAAAGTACCCTTTTGAAGACAACACATCAATGTTGGGTACCATGATTTTTCCAAATTTTTTTATTGTGTCTTTAAGATGTTATTGAATTTTCATTTCAATGAATTCTATTAAATTTTGAAGCAATCCAGACACCTTCTAAGAAATATAATAAATAAAATTAGTGGATCACACCAAATTCAACAAAATTCGCATCTATAGAAAGTAGATTGAATTATGCAACTAATGGTATTATTTGTGAAGAGAAATTGTAAGTCTTTGTTGTGATCCAATCTATCCGAAATTGGAAGAAGAGTAAAAAATCAAATGGAATTCCATTTCTGAAAATTTAATATTTTGGCGGAAAGTTACTTTTAATGGATACCGTTAATTTTAAAATTAGAAAGTTAGAAAGTTAGTTCTTTCTAACTTTAAAGTTAATGGCATCCGTTAAAAGTAACTTTTGGACTAACTATTTTTTCGGTCGAAAACATAAATTAGTTCGGCCGAAATATTACGGAATATGGTTTCAGAAAAATTATTCACACGGAATAGACAACCAGATTCATGATTTCACCCAATTGTTAATAATGTTATTCATTAACATACACAAAATACATTCTACATTTCAAAAAATGTTAACGTCAACATGATATGAAAAATATAATATTCATGATTCATAATATCAAAATCAAAATATATGTAAAATATACATATCAAGTTAGATATATATCTAGCAACAATCAATATACATATTAGCTATTACTATACATCCCATCAAAACCAAAGGAATTCACTCCTCTATTATGTAATATTGAAGCTACAATCCAATATATATATGCAAAGTCTAAATGAGTTAATCATATCTTGTCTATAGGATTTGTAGTTGGAGCAATAGATGGATCAATGGAGGGGCTAGTGGGTTTTTTAGTGTGGAGGGGCTAGTGGGTTTTTTAGTGTGTAGATTAGTGTATTTTTTGGTAGGAGAAACTACTAGCTTAGGTGGAGGGGTAGATGATGAAGGAGGTGGAGAACTCAAATGTATCTAGATGAATTTTCATTTGAAGATGACGTAGATGAAGATGAATGATCATATCTCACAATTTGTCACTCCTCAGCCCTCACCCTTTGGAGCAGGATGGGGATACTAACAATTTATGATGCATCAATAATTTCATATCCCATGAAAGGATTGTGTACGTATCTACAAGCTTGAGATCCTACAAGATAACTCTAAGTTTTACTAACAACACTTTAAATCCAACCATTAATCTATTTGAAACCAATCCATGACCTAGTGATGAGATCTATTAGATGGTCTCCATGGCATACCAATTTTGCATGCTTACAATGGATCATCAACCTCAACCATATGTACATCATGTTGGAGAGGATCCTCAATAGTATATGATCCATATCTACAAAATGTAAACAACAATAATTAGATCATCTTTTAAACCTATTATAATTTTAACTACATGTGCATTAAATAAAACAAAATATCCAACTAGAATAATCAAAATATAATGATAATATTACCTCTTCCATGACCCAACTATAATAATCAAAATTTTCATACATCATTGTTATCATGCCAAATTATTTTGGGCAACTTCTTATAATATCTTAATTTTATTTTATTCTCTAATTCTTTATAACATCACAATTTCTTGATTGAAATTTAAATGTAATAATATTTTAATATTATCATTATTATGTAAAGCTATATCTTCTTAGACTCCCCAATGATTTAGCAAAGACTTGGTATCCTTTTGCAAACCTCACTTGAGTTGAGTATGATTTTGATTCACCTTTGAAGCAATCTTAAAAAACATCTAGTCCCCCAATGTACCTGGTCATACCTATGCTCCTGGTCATACCTATGCTCCCAATAGGAAAAATTCTAAATTTTATGAAGAGAATAAAATATAGTTCATTATCTTTAATTTTGAAATTTAAGTTATTTGAAATTTACATATTAGTAATTATGTAAAAAAATTCCAACCTCAAACTTCAATATATAAGATACCATAAATAACAAAAGTCTCAAATAAAAAAATGGATTATGCATACTTGATACATATATTACCCATACCTAAACATAAAGAAATTAGAGGTAAAAAGCTTGCAAACTAGCCATGAAAAAAGAGTTTAAGGAAGACTTTAATTTTTTTTCAAAGAAAAACATAAATTGAATATCAACTTGTTTGCTTACTAAAATTAAAATTAATTATATAAATATATTTTAAATATAAATTCAAATGTTTATTTATATATCTTATTATTGTTTTCAATAGAAAAAAAAAAGTTAAAAAAGCATGTAACTAGGTATTCAAAAAATAGAATCAAAGTTATATATGAATTTTTTTTAGGATATATTTTCATCAATATTTCATTTTAATTTATTAATTTTTAGTATTATGTGGTAAATATTTAATTTTTTATTATTTAAGTAATCTTTGAAATTAATAATGATGGTGATGGTGGTTAGTGTTACAAATTTTGGTTTATTAAACTTTAAGAATATAGATTATTTAGATTGTTGTAAAATTTTATTCTCTTCTCAAAAAACTTAGAAATAAGCATTCCTAGGTTGGCATAGTTTTGACATGTTAGAAGGTTATGGAAGTTTGTATTGTAACAATGATTATGAAATTCGTGGTATAATGTGGGTGTGTGCAAGGCACTTTAAGAGAAAGTGGATTTGATTCTCAATGTTCATAGTCTGACCTATACATTTATGATGATAATCAAAATTTATAATTATTTAAGTGATATCTTTTTGTTTATTTCTTAGAAATGGCTGTCACTAGGGGCCAATACATTTGAACCATTGGCTAAGAAATCACAACCTAAGGACATCTAATTCATCAAAATTACCCTAGTATTTTGCTCTAGACTTAGGCCACACCAACCCTTAACATGGCTAGATTTTTTAGTGTCTCCTCCCAACTAAGTCACCCCTAAAGACATTGAACTTCAGTGGTGAAACCCACACCTGAAAGTTAAGATCAATTATACATATATTGATGATGGTGATAATTATTATTAATGTTTCATAGCTATTACATTTATTATTATTATTATTAATGTTTGATATACATTTATTGATAATGATGATGGTGACAATTCTTAACAATATTTTAAAATTTTATTTTTTGAGGTGACTAGGTGGGAAGGGCCATTAGGCAGGGTAGGTGGGGTAGGTTCACATGGCTTAGGGAGAGCCCAATATTGGTTTTGGATATTACTTATCCTAAATAGCAACATAGATCCATCTTAAACTCAGATCTAGACACCTCAAAAAATTGGATCCCTCTTGGTATTTGATAAATATAATTTTTATAGATTAAAGCTTATATTGTTTTATTTTTTATAAATTTTATAAGACAACATGAATTTTTTTTAATTATTTTTATTTTATTTTAATTTTTTATTTTACAAACTACTATGTCTTTTTTAATTATATCTTTTATATTTTTTAACATAACATTACCTAACAACATCCCTCAACATCTTTTCAGTCTACAAAACCAATTAAGTTCTTAACCAATAGTAAATAACAATGTTAGCTATAGAATAACAATATGAAGTGTCAATGATCTCAGATGCATTGAAATACCAGTACAATGACCATTAAAGTTGACAGAGTTTTGAAGAAATTGTTTCTGATACAGATTTCCAAATGAATCGTGGCTATGATAAAAGTATTTCCAAAGAAAGTAAGAGCGACCGCAGTATTGAAAAAGAGAGTGAACTGAATGAATCAAATGGAAATGGGCGTACCTTGTTGTTGCTGCTAAAGATAAAGAAGAAAGTATCTGTTCTGGTTTTGTTATCCATTCTGTTATTCCAATAGTTTTTCTCAGTTCATAGCTGCTGTCTTGCTGTATTTATACAATCTAACTTCTCTGGAAAACACACAGAGAATCTGTCTAGTCCTCCTCGTCGAGAACATCAACAAGAGTGAGAACTAAATCGTATGTACCTCTGGGTCTTCTGGACATGTAATTGGCTGCCTTACTCTTCAAAGAACTGTCAACCCAGACTTTCACCTTCTTGAAATCATCGTCGCTCCTCGTGAAGGTATAATAGGGAAACTTATAATGATTTTTGTTCTCATACACAGGGATGCCAAAGTCACTGAGTAAGACTTTTTTCCTTTGGTCAGTTAGGAATTCTAATTGGAATAAACCTATCATCTTTTTTCTATAGTTCTCCCTCGCTTTGTCATAACTAAAACCTGCACCAGGAGGAGGATAAACTTGTCGCTGCTTATCAAATCGGATGCGTCTTCGGGGCTTGTTATCTTCCGGGTCGGGTTGTTCTACTTCTGGCTGTGAATGTTTAGTTGCGCCTTTTAGTCGAAGTGGAAGAGAAGAGGGAGGAGGAGTAACTAAAGGAAGAGGAGGACGATTGTGATTTTGTATTGATGTAACCTGTACTGATCCATTCTCCAGTTTTGATATCTTGGTAAGGGTGCAGCGCATTCTGATCATGGCTTCCATCCTCTGGCTCTCAAACTCATCCATACTGTGTCGAAATCTATCAACTAAGTGTGAGATTTTGGCCATTACTTGCCTCTGTTCCATTTTGCTGATTACCTAAAACGATACACAGCTAGAGTAGCAGTAGCAGATGCTATGTTAATGTTGTTTAGAGTCGCAGATGCTATGTTAATGCTGTTAGATATAACTGGATTCTATTCAGATCCACCGAGGTGCAGGCAAAGAGGCGAGGAAACTGAAGAGACCATGACAAGTTTATATCCGAGACTCGTGTAGCGACGCAACGATCCTGAGTATGCGTTTTCGAAAGGTAATATTTGTTTTTATATGTTTTTTCTAAAATGTTCTAAACTTGTTGTTGGTCCTGGGGTTTTTTTGTCTAATAAACCATTATTTGATATATATATTTTTATACAATTGAGTTATTCTGCTGCCGTAGCTACTATAACCTTAGGTGCGTCTATACAGCCAGCAAGCATGGGGCACAGATAAGTAAGAGTAAAATTTGAATTTGAGACTTTATTTACAGTACACTTGCCTCTACATCTCTGTAGGACTATTATTTGATAACTTGTATGAATGGTTTTTGGTCTAGTAAACTATGAAGATAATTTATTGTTTTAGCTCTTACTATAGATATCCTACCATTATCTATGGGTTGTCAACAAAATAAACCTCTATAATACCAAATACACTAATAAAACTTGATATAATAATTTTCTTCTTAATACAAACATAGATCCATTTAAACTTGGATCTATCGAGGATAGAGGGATCCAATTTCTCGAAGTGTATATGAAACTCTTTACAAGTCTTAAAAATTCATGCTTGAGACTTAAAATAGATATATGTTGGTTTTATGTTTTTAATTTTTATGATCACATTAATTTTATAATAATAATAATTATTATTATTTTTATGAATTAACATTAATTTTTTTAATTACTTTTGTTTTATTTTTATTTTTGGGAATGTCACGTTACATAACATAACCTAACAACATCTCCCTTCAGTGGACTATACATTTTTTTCACTTAAAGAAAATGTTTACACATCAAGAAATTGGGTGCTTAATAGATTTGAGTTTAAGATGGATCTATGTTGTTTTTAATATTTTTTTATGAGATCGCATAATTTATTTAATTACTTTTTATTTTTAATAAGTTATCATTCTACATGGGAGTATTACCTTACCTAACTAATGGGTTGTAAGCACACTCTCGTTGCTGCAATTAATTTTATTTGAAATATACATATATTGTACACTATTGAATCCATTTTCTCAATGTTAAATTATGACTTTGCAAAGTTAAAAACACTGGATTTCTAAATTTTAAATTTTAGACAACTCCTTAAACTGTGTAGTCTAATTAAACACTCATTAAATGTATAATTCTTTTATAATGTCATTTAATTCAATAAAATAGATCAAGAGACTTGGATTCGTGAGAATCGAAAGTCCTCTTAAACTATATTAAATACTTTCTTTAACTTTTAAATATATATATTTTTAATAATTCATTCACTATATTTGATTTTAATATAATTATATACATTATACTTTAAATTAAATTATTAAAAACAATTTTAATTTCATTTAAAAAATTATTTTAAAATATCAATATTTACTTTAACCAAACCTTCTACGCACACATGGAATTCACTTTGTTGACCAATATTTTATCACCTTCATTCATAAAAGGGATTTTTAAATTGTGAAAAATAAGGTCAATATCTTGTAGATTTTAGGGGGTTGGGACTAGGGTATGGTGAATTTATAGGTATTGAGGGGTATAAAAAAGAGTTTTTAGTAAAAATAGGGAATATCTCCTAAAAATAATAAAATTTAAATTGGAAATATGTATATGAATTGGTAGGTGTTTATCAATATCTAGTAAAATTAGGGATATTCTTAAATATCCCATGAATGAAGATGTTATGGCATAGATTCACTTAATGAAGACCCTATACATAAACATGCCAATGAAAAGATACACCATTAAAGTTTAAAATATGATAATGTAAATAAGATTGATACAAAGTTAGAATGTCTTCATCATAACATAATAACATGGATTTAATAATTTACCATTAAACACATTAAAATTAGCTTAAATGAGACTTTTTTTTTCCTCAAGAGAAAATACTTGTATTTTCATTATTTTTAAAGAAAAACTAAACTACATGCATTAGGTGCTATATGCACTTGTTTTGTTATATTGTTCATACTAATTCTTTACAACACATTTTCATCCTTGTATTTTCATAAATAAAAAGTATTTTAGAATAAAAAAACTTAAGTATTTCATAATTTCCTTGCACACAATAAAAAACAAAAACAATGAATGTTTTGTATTTCCGTAATCACTTGAAGTCTAAAGTCGTCTTCTTATCCTATGGTTTTCCCTCTTTATGGATAAAATGATAGATTGTGCCTCGTGGGATGGCTATACTTTCTTTCGAGATTTCAAGTGCCCTATCGTTTTGTTCCTTGTAAGTATGATAGATTCAGAAAGCATTGAAATCACTAATCAATTCTTTAGGTGGACACCATTGTTTTGAAGTGAAAGATTCCTTAGTTCTTGTTTACCTATCATTTAATTAACTACCAGAGTCGAGTCCCCATAAGTTTGAATCTCTTAGACACCTTCTTCATATGCTAATTTTAGCAATTTCTGTAGTGTAAGTAATTTTTCCATATTATTGGTCCCTTGGCCATTGTTTGCTTTAAATGAAATATCATGAATTCCCGAGAGATATAGTACTCCACTTAAACCATAGTTCTATTCAAGACCTCGGTAGGACCCATAAAAAATTCCAACTGCTTCCTTTTTCTATATGTAATCCTCCCACTGTCTATGGAGATTTTTCTTTTGTGCTTTCTTCAAAATGATTTCTTAATGTCAAAACCTATGCTAAAATTTGAAATTTCGACTTCCTTGTGTTTTCAAAGATATTTGCATTATGTGTTTCCCATATTCCCCGTGTTTCCAAGAAAGGCACATATCTAATTTTTCTCAGCTCCTCCCTTTCAAACCATTATCGAAGACATTCCTCCCCCATGTTTCCAAACCATTCATTTTTTTATCTAAAAATTATTAGCCATCTCACTCCAAACCTTTCCAGTGAAATTAAAATTGATGAATAAGTGTTCTTAGTTTTCCTTTTCTCTCCTACATAATATGCAATAATTGGGCCCATCCATTTTCCTCTTTATATATTGTCCCATGTTAATACTTTTCTTCTAAGGATAATCATCATAAATATCCAATTTTTGAGAGGTGCATGTACTTTCCTTAAAACCGCCCACCACCATTGGGGAATTTTCGGTTTTTCCAAGAGTATCGGTAACCCAAGCTAGCATTGTATTTTCCCATATCAAAGTATTCAAATATCTTTAATTCTTATGTGTTCTCTTACCATCTCATCCTTCATGTTAGAGCATAATTCATCATTAGTACCATAGTATTAGACCTTAGAAACTTTCATTTGCTTCCATGAAGTGATTTCTATGGTTAGACTTAGGAAAATTGATCATTTTCCATAGTCGATGCGCTCCTAGTTGATCATTGTGCATAGTTGATTCGCTCCATGTTGATCATTCTGACACCCAGGTGCCCATATTTCTTTCAGTCAACTAGGAATGCAATCCCCTTCCCCATTTTTATGGATTTTGACTCATTTGAGGCGCTAGTGCTTGGATTAGGTGGGTTTGGATTGTTTTGGGCATTTATTACTCCTAGAGCCATTCCCACCCACCCATGTGCTCACACATGCTTGCCACACCTCCACACATGTTCCAACATGCCTCACCCATGTTCACACATGCATTCATAGACATTTGGGATGATTAGGAGGCTCATTGGTCCACCTAGGGGGGTTTGAGGGTCAAATATAGTGATGACACTTGTATGCTTTCACATGGCCTCCAAGGACTTATGATTTTTACCTATTGTATTATATATCAGTTCCAGACATATTTACATGTTGGAAAGTCATAATAATATCCACTATTTACTTCATGTGTGTGTGTAAATTTTAGTCTTCCAGCTATTTTGTGCATGTTTTTTTAACCATAGTGAATTATGAGAGTTTCTTTAGCTCCTAGATCCATATGTGAATCAATTATCACATGGTATCAGATCTATTTGGAGCTATAAATCCATTCTAGTGTGTTTTATTTGTTTTTAGAGGGATTCTCTAGATAAATTTGAGAGTTTTCATTGCAGGTACATTCAACAATTTGTCACCATTAGTGCAAGAAGAGATGGAGCTGACCCATGTCTTTTTAAAACCATTGAACTAATTAAAATGGAAGGCCGAGACGGTGATCCATCTGAGGTTAAAAGGCATGTACAGGGTCACCATGGGGACAGAAGTTGAACCAAATTCTGCAGTTGAGAAATCAAAGTTCTTCAATAGACTTGCTGAAACATTTGGATTGTTGTGTCTAAGTATTTTGAGAGACTTAATCTTTCATGTTGACACTATAGCTACCCCAAATGAAGTATGGATGAGGATTGAAGCTCTATTTGAGAAGATTGATGAGATGGGAGGTCACCAGCTCAAAAATGAGCTCATCTCCTTGAGTCCAGCTCACTATGACACAATCCAAGATTTCTTCACTAAATTCAAGTATTTGGTGCTTCAACTCAACCAATGTGGCATCTAAAAGAAGGAAAAGAAACACATGTTGTCCATTCTTTCGAAGCTAGGGACAAAGTACTCTGTGTTTGTAAGTGGTTTGTAAGCACATTTCACTCTAGAAAGCTCACAACTCGAAACTGGAAAATTCCATCACTAGCTAGCTTCATGGAGTCTTTGACCCAAGAGTAAGATAAGCTAGTGAAAATGGGTACCATCAAGTAAAGAAAATACCAAGCTCTTGCTGCAAGGGTTTCGAATCATCCAAAGGAAAGAAGAAATACAAGGATTCGAAGCAGCCAGACAAGAAGAAGCAAGACAAATCCAAATTTTCGGACGGGGGTTTGAATTCTTACAAGGACAAGGACAAGAAGAAAAAGGAGAATACCAAATGCCCTTACTGTCACAAAGGGTGGCATCCAGAGAGTGCATGTATGAAGAAGACCATAGACATGATGACACAATTGTTGGAGAAGAACAACATCGTAGTCGTAGAGGGCCCAAGGAAGAAGGATAGATGTTTAGGCTTAGAAAACAAAGAGAGGTGACATGCATTGGTTGTTGGTTCTTTAGATTCTTCATCCTTCATCATTGATTTAAGAGAATCAAGGCACATAGCCTAATTCAAATATTTCTTCACATCCATGTATTCAGACAGTGGTGTAACTATTCGAATGGGCCATGTTTTAGATATCTAAGCCAAGGGTATTAGCAGGATTGATCTATAAGATGGGCATTTCAAATGTATTGTTTGTACCAAAATTGGAAGCAAACCTATTTTCAGTGTACCAAATGACACACACCTATGAATCCAAGAGAGTTACATTTACTCCAGACATAGTGGATATAGCTGAAATCTCCACCAACAAGGTGGTGGCATTGGGCTTTGTTGATCATCAAGCAAGGATGTACAAATTCTCCCATTTCCTTCCCTACTCCAAAGGGAAAGCGCTCCTGTCTCATGCCAATGAAACCATCAAGCTGTGGCATGAGAGGTTTGGTCATATGAACTACACATAACTCCAGGAATTGATCAAAGAAGGCATGGTGGAAGGGATTCCTCCTATCAACACCTTCAATGGTGCATGCATTGGTTGTGTGGTGGGAAAACATCCATAACGTAGCTATGACGAAGGGAAAGAAAGGAGAGATACTCAAGTTCTTGGATTGGTGCATTCATATCTTATTGGACCACTCTCTACACCTCATATGGAGGATCAAGGTATGTTTTGACCTTCATAGATGACTTCTCAAGGTTTTCTTGGGTTTACTTTCTCAAACTCAAATCTGAAGTATTTGAGGCACTCAAGGTTTGGAAATCCTTGGTTGAGAATCAGTGTGGGAACAAGATCGAATTCCTTCATAATGATAATGGAAAAGAGTATGCGAAAATTTTTTTGTAGCACCTCTGTAAATAATGTGGCATCCAAATGTAGCATTCGGTCCCCTACAAACCACAACAAAATGGTGTAGCAGAGAGGAAGAACATGGCTCTCAAGGAGATGGCAACTTGTATGATTGAAGCCAAGGATTTGAGTCCTAAGATATGGGATGAGTGCATTAAATTTGTTTCATACATGAAAAATGGGTCTCTTCACAAATCAGTAGATGGAAAAACACCATATGAGGCTTGGTTTGGTCACAAGCCAAATATTTCATATTTCAGGATTTTTGGCTCAAGGGCATGGGATAAAATTTCTCCAGAGAAGAGAAAAAATTTGCAGCCACAAAGAAAGGAGTACATCATGGTGTGATATGGTGAATATAAAAAGGGATACAAGCTCTTTGATCCCTCAACTCAAAATACTTTCATAGAAATAAGTGTGCAATTCGAAGAAGACGTCATTCCAGGTCTCGAACTAGCACCTAGGGAATGCTCATCCCCTCCACCACAAGATGATGTAAGTGACAAATAATTTTCTGATATTTCTGATTATGATATGGATGAATATGATTATTATTTTCATGTCTCACCCAATAGACCCAAATGGGCATATAAAACCATACAAGCTGTTGGGGATTTAGATGGCAATCTACTAGATCCTAGGAAGACTAGATCACAATTTCACATTGCTTCTTTTGCAAGTGAAGTTTTTATTGCTAAGAAATGATTCATGATGGTTGTATATGATCCAAAAACATATCAGGAATCATCACTTGACCCAGTATGGAAAACAACATGCAAGAAGAGTTCAATTCTCTACAAGAAAATGAGACTTGAGAATTGGTTCCCTTGCCTTCCAAGAGGAAGCTAGTGCAATGAAAATGGGTCTATAGGACCAAATTTTATTATGATGGGTATGATATAAAGTATCAGGTCATATTTATTTCCAAATTCTTCTCTCAATTCCAAGGAGTGGACTATTCAGAGACATTTGCACCGATTGCAAAGATGGACTCCATCCGACTAGTTTTAGCCATTGCTGCAAGTAAGCGCTGGGAGGTTCACTAAATGGATATAAAAAATGAATTTCTCCATGGTGAGATACATGAATATATATATATATATTCATAAACCTAAAGGTTTCCAAGAGGTTCCTTCTCTTGTATGCAGGTTAAATAAGTCACTCTATGGCCTCAAGCAAGCCCCGAGGGCTTGTAATGCCAAGATGGACAATTTTATGCTATTACTTGGTTTTGAAAGATGAAAATATGGTCCTAATGTTTATTTGTGAAATTTTGGTGATTTATTTTAGTTCATTGAACTGTATGTTTATGATATTTTGATTACAGGTAACTTCCCCAAAGAAATTGGGTCAATCAAAGCCTGTTTGCATAGTGAATTTTCAATTACTAATCTTGGATTGTTGAAGCAATTTCCTGGTTTGGAAATTGAGAAATATAAAAGAGGAATAAATTTCAGCCAAAAAAAGTATGCTTCATACCTATTAATGAAGTTTAATATGGCTGAATTTAAGGCAGCCAATTTCCCATTCCTTTCTGGTATCAAACTAGGTGAAGTTGGTGACTCTCCATTGGTGGAAAGCACATTGTATAGACAACTAGTCGGGATTTTGTTGTATCTTACACATTCTTTACCTGATTTATCATATGATGTAGGTGTTGTATCTATATATATTCATCAGCCTCATGAGATCCATTGGAAGGAATCCAATAGTATCATTCGTTATGTGTAAGGAACCAAACACTTTGAGGTGCACTATGTTGCTGGTTCTCCACTAGAACTAGTGGGATTTTCTGATTCTGATTGGGCCGGTGATCCCAATGATACGAAGTAAAATTTAGGTTATTTATTAATTATATAACAAGGTCCAATATTATGGTCAAGTAAGAAACAATACACTATCTCCCTTTCTTCAGTAGAGCCCGAGTACAGAGGAGCAGTGAACATAACTACAAAATGTGTGTAGTTGCAAGGTATTCTTCAAGAACTTGGAGTTGCATTTGATTCACCCACAGTGATGTGGTGTGATAATCAAAGTGAAATCAATATTTCCATATATCCAGTGTAGATACATAGGACCAAACACATTAATATACACATGCACTACATTCGGAGCTTGGTTCATGATCAGGTGATAGCCTTGCAGTATTGCCCATCTGTAGAGCAAACTACTGACATTTTCACCAAGTGATTCATAGAGAAGACCTTCACCTATCTGAGATCCCTTCTTGGAGTGGGTGATGCATGGTGATGGCTACCATTCACTTTCATATTTGTTTCTCCATGCCCATTTTTGTGGGGAGTTTTTTTTCCCATGTGGTTTTCCTCCTTACCTTGTTTCTATGGACAAATAAAATTTTATGTTGTATGAGGTGACTTGAGCCTTTGTTTCCAAGGCCTACATGATATATTTGTATAATGTGTACTAATTTAGGCTTAAGGGGGGGGGGGGGGGGGGTGTTATAGCATATTCCATCCCTATTGTACCATAGTATTATACCTTAGACACTTTCATTTGCTTCCATGCAGTGATTTCTATGGATAGACTTAGGGAAATTGATCATTTGTCATAGTTGATGCGATCCTAGTTGATCATTCTTCACATTTGATGCCCTCCAGGTTGATCATTCTGACACTTAGGTTCCCACATTGATTGTAGTCAACCAGGCATGCACTCCCTCCCCCCTTTTTAGGTATTTTGACTCATTTGAGGTGCTAGTGCTTGGATTAGGTGGTTTTTGGATTGTTTTGGGCATTTATTACTCACCTAGAACCACTCCCACTCACCCATGTGCTCACAGACTCCTGCCACACCTCCACACATGTTACAACATGCCTCACCCACGTTCACACATGCATTCATGACTATTTGGGATGATTAGGAGGCTCATTGGTCCACCTAGGGGTTTGAGGGTCAAATATAGTGATGACACTTGTATGCTTTCACATGGCCTCCAAGGCCTCATGATTTTTCCCTATTGCATTATATATCAGTTCCAAACATATTTACATGTTGGATAGTCATAATAATATCCACCATGGACTTCATGTGTGTATGTAAATTTTAGTCTTTCAGCTATTTTGTGCATGTTTTGGGAGCCATAGCGAATTGTGAGAGTTTCTTTGGCTCCTAGATCCATATGGGAATCAATTATCACACTTCCACTAATCCCAATCCCTAGCCCATATATCACTTAAATTTAGATAAAATGTTGACTTCCATTATTGCAGAAAAATCAAAGAGGACTCAAAAAGAAAAGTATACCATCACCCAAGTATTTAAACAAGTCTAGAGAGAGAAATATTAATGGACCACATCCTGAAATCACATGCATTCCTATCCTTACTATGGCTCCATATCCTACCCTCCAAGCAAATATGGTTCCTACCAGATGAAAAGCTTGAATGATCACTTTCCAATGTAGTGAGCCTCCCTTAAAACCATTAACATGTTTGAAAATCCACTCCTCCATCCTTTCTAAAGCCAAATCTATTTTTATAAGAATCTAATGGCAAAAACATGACATCTCCTATGATGAGTTTCCACACAAATTTTGTTTCCAATGCTTGGCCAAAGGATTGAAATTCCTTTGTTCCCCATCCCCCTTGACCCTTTGTCTTTGATATTGTTCTCCATTTATCCCAGCGAATTCCACTTTATAACTTACCCCTCCGTAACAAATTAAAATAGATCATTCTATTTTTTTCCTTAAATCATTTCGAGATGTAGGCAAAAGTGTGCCAATACATAGATATGGATTCAAGGACCATTTTCACAATATTGAGTTGGCCACCACATGTTATCCAATGTTTACACCACATGTTAATTCATCCTTATATATTACCTACCATCCAACCCAGTCCTATATTCTATAATTTTTAGGCTTTAAGAAGAACCCTAGGGATTTGAATCCTTCCTCAAGCATTGTTTGTTGAAGGTGGAAACATTATTACCATATACATTTATTTACATAATAGTTTTAATATTCCCAACAAATTATTCTCCTCTACAATTTTGCCAAGTAAAAATAACAACACATCATCTACAACGAAAATATGAGTTATCCTTGCCTCCTCACCAAAGGAGAGGCTGAGAATTCTTCCTGAATTCCTTGACTCCATTAGGTATTTTCTTAATCCTTCCATAAAAAGGAGAAAAATAAATGGAGACAAGGGGAAGATTTTTCTCAAGCCTTGAGTTGGAATGAAAAATTCTGAGGCAAAGTTGTTAATCAAAAGAGCATACGAAATTGATGTGATACATGCCATTATCTAGTTAACCAAATGTGCATTAGATCGGTACTAACCAAATATACAACTGACAAGTGTGATCATATGATTTAGATAGATCAATGTTTACAACCATCATTGAAAAATGCTTCACCTTGATACTATGAATGCATTATTGCACTACCCCCACTACTTTATGAATATTTCTTCCTTCCAAAAACCCATATGTTCAGGATATATAAATTTAGATAACGGAGGCTTAATTCTAATAGATATCACCTTGACTATGATCTTATACACCACATTGCACAAGGATATAGGGAGGAACTCCCTAAAGTGCGATCGTTTATCAACCTTCGGAATAAGATATAGGAACATGGAGTTGAATATAGGAAATATTCTCTTAGATGTTCGAGCATCCTCAATGACTCTCAGCATATCCTCTCTCAATAGAACTAAGAATGCCCTAAAAAACTCTATAGTTCATCGATTTGATCTTAGAATCCTATCCTTCAATAGTTTTTTCATGAATTTTTGCATTTCCTCCATTAAAAAAGGCATGAATAATCTCTCATTGTCTTCTGGTGTCACCCAATTCAAGAAATAAGTGCAAGACTTAACAATTTCAACAATGTTGGCTAACTTTGGTTCCTTACATATTTCACTGAATTGTTTGACTCCCTTATTCGCTAAACTTTGAAAACCATGGATTGATCCACCTTAAAAATCAAACATCTCCCACCTTGTGGTTTTTTTTCTTTGGTTCACATAATTGTAGTAAAATGATGTATTTTCATCTCCCAAGGGAATCTAGACAAATTTACTTTTCATTCTCCACTCAGCTTCAGATTTCATCTTTTGTTTTTTCAAGATCTGTCACCTTCTATATTTATTTGGTTGTGAAAACCTCACACTTATTGTAAACCTATTTAGTTTTTTGTTCCACTCTAATATCCCCAATTAAAAACCATAGATACTAACTCAAGCTTAACCTCAAAGAGAGAAACTAGTTCAAATTTTTAATTGAAAACACCCTAGGTTCGAGTTTTTCCAAACACCTCCTAATATGCTTGAATTTGTCCAAAACCACTTCATATCGACCCTAACACTCCGAAACACACCCAAACTAAAAACTAATATACTTCAGAGGGATTTTATGAAAGTTTTATAAACAAAAAATATGATAGTACAACCTGATTTTGCAGATTTGAACATAGAACAACTAGTGCTTGAATACTAGACACCATATGAAGAAAATACTATGGAATTATTATGAATGAGAAATAATAGAGATTACATATATGGATTCTATAAAATTTTCAAAAAATTATAGAAATCCATTACGTAGAGTGGAGGTATGGTTGTCTAAAAACCAATAGAGAAAGAGAAAGAAGTGTTGTTCCAAAATGAAAGATCTGCTCCACTAGTGTGCTTTCCCAATGGCATATTTCATCCCTAAATTTCATATTTTACTCCTATAGTGAACCCTCCATCATATAAGGAAGAAATAAATCCATTATAATCACCTCCATCATATATGAGCCACCATTGGTGCACCCTCCTCAACCAAATATCTCCACGATGCAAATTGCAACCGAAAAACACCAAAAAACTTCCATTGCTACAAAATGAGACTCAAACACATCAACATGTAATCAAAATAGCATATGAACATGGAAATAAATCACTCCATTGAATATCTATACATAAATCATGGCGATTCCTCATCTCATGCGAGCTAGGGTGGAATCTTGCACCACCAAAACTAGTTACAATTGCAAGGGTCACATCTTCCAAGCTTGAGAAGATCAATAGCTCTCCAATTAAAATTTAAAGTGCCCAAAATATTCCTCATTTATGTGCATTGGATTATTTAATAACTCTTCCCCTACCCTTCCACAAGCTTCTTGAATTTTCTCTCAAAATAATTAATAAATTCAATTTTAGGAGAGAATAATCCTCTATGGCACTTAATCTCTATCAAATTGTGTAACACCCCGGTTTTGACCCCGTTTGCATTAAATGTATATGATGTACATATTGTAATTAATCATGGTGTGGAGATACAGGAAAAATCCCCACCATGGATTATTTTTTTATGTTCCAACGATTAAACCGGTGCCGATGGTATTTTGTGCTAGCGAGGCACGTTGCGATTTTAAGTCATCATGTAAATATGCAATTAATTAAAAACCCACAACCAGCTATGTCAATGCAACAATAATGAGGAGGGGCATGATTTCCTAAGGATAAGGGGGGGGGGGGGATATCCAAACCTTTGGGTCCAATGGGGAAAATCCAAATTTCAGAGGGAGAACCCATCAAACTGTCAACTACCTTTCTTGTCTAATTCACCTAATCATTTATTACTACCAAGAATTGGTTCAGTTGGTTATTGCATGGGATGGGCAAGGTATGAACACCCAAATTCGAATTGGAGAAGCCATCAGTTTTTGGGAAATGTGTTTTGACTCCTTGGGAAAGCAAAGACCCAAAAATGTAGGCCATTCTACCATGCGTTCACATTGGCATGTTTTCCTCACCCATATTTTATTCACGTGAGCTCGCTTAGGCATCCAGAACTTCCTGTGTGTGTTTTCATCCCACATTTTTAGTTGTTGGATTCATTTTCCCATTGGGGGGAGGTCGTTTTTGTAATTCCAAGGATTGGGTTGGTTTTCCTCACGTTTTTGGAGTTGTCGATGCTTTTTCCATTCACATTTTTGCAGTTTCATGTGTTTTTACCATGGATGTGAAGTGTTTTTGTTAACTTCTAGTGGCTGGGATCTCTACTGGGTGTTTTTGTGTTGTTTCCACATTCCCATGGTGGGAGATTTTGTCGTTAAGTGTTTCCCAATGAGTGGGATAACAAAGCCACAAATTTTTGGTGTTGTTGAAGTCGTTTTGATCACGTTAGGGCCATAAATGACTCTGGAATTCGAGTTGCTTAGCCTGAATTATTTCGACCTAGCTTCTATACTCAATTTTGGTCTCTATGGTGCTTTTCCTTCAGTCCAGAACTGTTTTTTCTATGTGCACACCATTTTTTGTCCTTTGAATTTTCTTTGGGTGTGGAAATAGGATCTGAGCTTGCTTGACAAACTTGGTGTGTGTTGGAGCCTCATAGACAAAGCTAGAGGGATGGAATTCTTCTTTACACCCCCTGAATAGCAATGGAATGGAAGGAATAGCCTGAGGGACTATGTAGCAGAGAAGGGTATGCTTCCTTGTGTTGGGTGTGTGTGGATGTTTTAGAATTCAGGCTAGTTCTAGTGTAGGTGTCCATAGTTCTTGGATTGAGCTCACTATCTTAGTAGCCAACCTTTCAAGCTCCCTGTCATCCTAATAAAACCAACTGTGTTGGCTTGGCTGAGTTTTGTGTACCCTGCGCTATGTGTGAGATTTCTAGTGTTCCCCTTATTCCTTTTGGAATCATACCCAACTTGAGGGTGGTAGTATTGCTAAGTGATTGATGAGCACACTAGCCTATGGTTGGGTGGAATGTTGTAGTGATGTAGCTAGTTGCAGGACAAGCTTATGTTAAAGCTAAGTATATATTGTCCATTCTGTCTTTGCAATTGTATGTATTGTTGGAATGAGATGATGAACATGATGAATGTATTAGATGATTGTGTTTTCTTCCACTATATGTTTAAACGAATTATGCATCTGTGTATGTTTAATTTCCAATGCATTTTTTTATCTTATGTTCATGGGGCTTAGTCTTCCCAGCTTCATAGCAGTTAGTCATGTCCTCTCTACCGAGTAGAGGGGTGGGGACATGACAAATTGTTATTTTGGTCCTAATCTCTCATGTCTTTGAATTCCTACTATCCCCAATTTCTACCTCCTTGGATATTGTTGGTCAAATGGGAGTTACATTTTCCTTGGGATTCTCACCCACCTCAATGTTAGAAAAACATGATCACAGAGAAATAAGAATAAGCAATAAATAAGATGCAAATATTAAAACATGTTACAAGAGAGACACATATATAACATGGTTCGCCCTATATGGGCTACGTTCACAAAGAAATTTCTAGTCCTTTATTAATATACCATCCATCAAAATGAAGGGATACAATCTACAACAACCCCACTACACTTCCTCTTCACTTTCTAATAGTCTCTCTTACATAATCACAAAGATTGTTTTTAAAATGCTACAATAAAATACACAGTCATATTGCAATGCTTTCCTTTCATACAGTAATTACCATGGGAAAATACTAGGGGTCACCCAATGCCGTGGGACCATAAAATTTTGGCCAACAAACATCCTCCTCCTGCACCCTGTTGTTGGGACAAGTGTTCAGTAAAACTAGGGTACAAACACTACTAAACAATAACATCTCTAAATCCAGAAGATTAGGATCCACAACCAGCAATATCCCACTTGCATACTAATCAGAACAAATCCACCCCTGCTGCACTTGTTGGACTATGCTTTGAACCTTGAACTTGGAAAATTTCTCTTCTTCACATTCATGCTTGAAGGCCAACTGAAACTAAGGAGGAACTTAGTTTCTCTCTAGTTAATACCTTTATCAACATGTCTATAGGATTCTTGCTAGTATCTATCTTTTCCAACTTTAACAGTTCATCTTCCAAAATAGATCTTATGAAATGGTACTTGAGTTGTTTATGTTTAGTCTTCGAATGAAATGTTGAGTTCTTTGCAAGATGAATGGAACTATGGTTGTCACTGTACAACCTGATATTCTCCTGCTTCTTATCCAATTCTTTCATTTCCCAAATTTTTCATTGGGTCACAATGGCCTAATCACATTTTCTGTATTCATGAGAGTTTGTCAAATTGATGCTAAGGGTCAAATAATTGCCAAGGAGGAAAATTACAAGTTTCCAAGGTTGGGGGTGGAAGCTTTAGTATTTGGAATAAGGGGGACAATAAATGATGTTTTAACATTAGAATGGCATAAATATTTAATAAAGGAGCTAAATGAATAAATACAAGGGAAAATAAAAATGGCAATTAATCATGAAGACACATGGAGGATGTGGGACCCACACAAGCTAGTTTTTCTATGCCAATGGCATCCTCCTCTTGTCATTTAGAATCCATAAGAAGTCCAAGGGTATTTGTATGATTTGGAAGGTCAATATACTTGTCATGAATCAATTAAGGTCTAATTGGAGTGGAAGAGTAACTCCCATGGAAGAGGAAGAGGCATTTTGGAGCTAGTGAGACACTTGGACTAGATTCCCTAGCTCTATAACAACAATGATGAAGATTCTATGACACAAATCAGATATGAAGGATTACATATGACATATATGACATGTCAGGTCAAAATAGATCATCCAATAGGGTGCTCATGTGAGTTGGGGAAGCTCAATGGGTTCCTACTCAAATTGGGGGAAGATGGAAGGCTTGGAAAGTGAGGATACATGAAAAATATTGAGCATGCACCCAAATTAGAATTGGATTGAGTTTTTGGATGGATTTGTAACTTTATAAGGCTAAGGATATTTATAAAATACAGGAATAAACTAAGATAAGGGATTTTGATCATTTGATAAATTTGCATTTGTGAATTGAGAGATCCAGTGGATGACTAGTTCTTGCCTTAGCCAATTTCGAGGGTGAAAGATTCCCATCCAAGTTGGTGTTTGGAGAGGCCACATAGGTATTTCATGGAGATTTAATGGATTCATAAGTTATAAGTGCAAGCTAAAAGGAATCTCGTGGACACTACAAGATCATCTTTTTCTTTCATATATTCCAAGTTTTCTCAACATATTCTCGCTCTATGGATTGAGGCGCATTTGGTGAGCTATTGATTTATTTGGGGGAGCTTCTAACACCCCATTATTTTATGTTCTGATGAAAATTTTCTGTATTTCAAGTTCATAAGACTCTCAGGTCGAAATACTGAAATATTTCAAGTAAAGATGTTAATCAATGAAGAAATGGTGCCATTTACCCAATATCTTGTTGTGAATCAATTTGATGTTGATGGATCCGAATGGATAAGTAAAATAATTATGGTTTATGGATGAATGTAATTTTATTTATGTATTTCAGGTATAAATACCCAAAATATTTCATGTATAAATGTTAAACAATGAAGAAACATTGTCATTTCCCAACTACCTTGTTGTGAACCAATATAATGTTGATAGATTTGAATGGATAAGTAAAATAATGATGGTTTATGGATGAATGGACTGTTATTGATGGATTATATGAGTTTAATGTTCAGTAAATAAGTATTGGGAGTTATTTTGTTGATTTTCATAGCATTTGGAGAAGTTTGCCTATCACTTCCCCCAAGGTTTAAACTAGTCTTTTTGCATCTGATCTAAGGGAGTTATTGCAGATACTAAAATTTGAATGGTGATGCATATGACTTAATATTTATGTCAATTACATGTCCCCTACTTCCATTCATAAATTAGAGTTGGATTGAGTCCATTTGGGAAGCCATTTTCAGTATTCATTGTGGGGGAATTAGAACCCCAAATTACTAGCCACAACTCCTACCTTGACCAAAATCTTAAAAAAAGTTTTCAAAAGACTTTAGAGGGTCATAAATATTCCCTGAACATCATATTAAAACATTAATATCATTCATATACCTTATGTGAAAATTTGGGAGCATTTGGACCGATTTGGACACCTAGACATCAAAATTAGTCAAAGGTCGAAATAGGGGAAAAAGTGGAAAAAATTGGTCATTTAATAAAATTTAAAAAAGGGACATTACATTCCTACATGAACCTCTCAACCAAATAATCTCTTAACTCACCTCTTTATAAGAAACATACTCTGCTTCTATTGTTAAAATTGCAACAACTTGAGTGTAGTTTTGAAATCCAACTTACTGATGTTCCACCTACAATAAAAACATACCATGTGGTTCTCCTCCTGGTGTCTTTATCACTAACCATATATGCGTCAAAATATCCATGTATAACAATGTATGACCCTAAAAACCATAGTGAATGAGAAGTGGTACCCCTTAAATACCTGGGAATCCACTATACCGTCGTCCAATGCTCTTTACATGGATTGTTCATATACCTGCTCACAACACCCATTGTATATTGTGCAATATTTGGTCTTGTGCACACTGTTACCACCTAAGTTGTACTTAGTGGTTTTTTATCAAGTGAGCCTGGTGAATTGGACAAGGATAGCTTGTTCGGACTTCAGAAGACCTTAAGTCTTTCTTCTGGGAAACTTTTTTGTACCATGTCACATGTTCATACCCCATGGGGGAATTGTAATAAATGTTCTAGCATGGTAGTGTCTGTAAAAGACTTGGTCTCTTAGACTTTATTTGTCAATCCGATCATCCCAGGGTGTTTTTTCCCTTGGTTATTATTGGTTGTTGAATAAACGACTGATAATTTCTGAGTTTTTCACTCAATACCTCCAAAGTTGGGGTGGTCGGCTTGGCATTTAGGCCTATCGAGGTTATTAGATTCTATGTGTCAATGTATAAACATGCTAGGCATCATGGTCGAGTCATATGAACATGTCTAAGTCCCCCTAGGTTTTTTCAATTTTTTTTAATTTTTTCAGTGTTTTTTATTAAAATTTAATTTTTCCGAAACTTAGGCTATTTTTTTAATAGTTTAATTGGAAAAATTGGTTTTGTAATAAAAGTGGGCTCGGAGGTCTGTTTCAGTGATGTAGGTGCTCATTTTCAAGCTAAGAGCACCCCGTAAACCTATAGACCCATTATTTCCTAGTTTTAAGTGATTTTCCATCACTCAGGTCAAAAATCCTGAAAAAATCAATTATTGATTATTTTAATTAATAAATTGATGAATAATGGAGCAAATCCAAAATACTAGATCAGTGGATTCTCAGCTAATTTGATTGAAATCGATGAGATATGCACCAGATTGACCGGATCTGACAAATCCTTGACTGAAGGAGGTGATCTGGGTGGATCCAGAGTTGAACTTCAGCTTCCTTTATGGGGAATTTCACCCTCCCTCTCTCCTCCACACATGTGGGCTCATTTGGAAGAGTTTTGGTGGATGCTTCAGTCAACAGGTTGAGGTGTCAGTTAGATCAGCTCTCCGATTGACATTCAGACTCAGTAGAATCTCAGTTTAGCTTCAGATTGGGAATTGATGGACTCTCCTTCAGCTGCAGTGGTCTATCTCCTTGGAATTTGCACCCCCTCTGGGCTGGGGTTTCAATTTTATGTATAAATAAAGCATGGATGCCTCCTTTCCGAGTTAGTTAGAGTTGGATTGAGGATCTATTGCTGTTGTAATACCGTGTAATATCTTTTTCTATTGGAATAAAGTGAAACTTTGGAGGCCAAATCGGTGTAATGCTTTTATATGTGTGGATTTAACATTGTCTTGCAGCTTTTTATTGTTGGCTTTCTCTCAATTTATGCATCTGAATCCTGTCTGGCTTAATGATTCAGCTGAATCAATAGGAGTATAGCTGGGCAAGTAATATTACTTGATTTTCAATATCTCATAGTATATATGCTTAAAGATTCAGATCATACATGTTTAAATAAGTTTATTTGCATGTAATCCCCCTCTTTCTTCATATATTTCTATCCAGATCTCATAAGGTTTTGTGCAGGATTGTTTGTTAGTTTTTAGGTAATAGGGGTTGGATGAACTGTGGATCTAGCTTGAATCGACTAGGAATCCGACTGTTTTGTGAAGGCATTGTCCCTCGACATTCCACTAACTAGTCTTCTTTGCAGATCCATTCCCCGGCAACAAGCGCTCTTCCTTTCCTCTTCCTCCTTCAAACTTCTTCAAAATCAGTCCGATTACTTATTTTTCAGCTTTAAATTTGTTTAGATATATCAATTTTAGAGTTCATATTACATATATCTTTCTTCCTTAAATATCATAAAACTAGATCTCATTCCTAAATAAAATTTACAAGCATTCTAGATCTAGTTTCAGGGAAAATTGTCATTTTTCAAGGCTGTGAAAGTAGATCTAAAGCTTGTTGAATGCATGGTTGTTTCCTTAGAATCTAAAAATTTATATCCAGAAATTTAAGTGCTTCATATTGGCTGCCCCAAATCAGGCCAAGATCCCAATGGAAGCTTGCTTTCTCTGGTTCTTTTTCCGCTTCTTTAAAAACTAGTTTTAACTTAGAATTTTTGGGTAAAATTTTTGTTCATCCAAAAGTAATTTCAAAGTACTTTTGGGCATATTTAATTATGATATTCTTGCTGTTTTTTATCAGGTGTAACATAAAAGAGGAGGAGGTACTATCCGGAAAGAATTTTTGGACCATTCGAAACCCCCCAGGGGGTCTCCGTCTTCCAAAAAATTTCAAATGTTTGCAATTTGTAAACCTTTGGTATCATTCCATATAAGGAACAAGTGGATTAATTTTAGTTTTCTGATATTGTAATTGCTGCTAATAAAAAGAAAAATATTTTTGAATAGGTTCTTTCGAGCCTATTCACCCTCCCCCGTGGGGGAATATGCGTCTGCCATTTTTACTTTTTCCATCTTTTTTTTCAATATAGTGTAGTTCTAATCTGTAGGGTGGTATAATTTGACTTATAATCATTTCCATATTCCATATCTAGTGGTTTCAAAGTAATTTTAATACTTACCCCACAAGCCTCCTTTTGAGCCGAAAGGTGAAGAAAGGGTTGTGGTAGTCTAATTAGAAAATCGTGGTTTTGTTATGTGTTTATGATTTATCTGTTATCATCATTTGTTTTATTAATCATAATAAAATCAACCCCTCTTGGATTCCTCAATTGAGGTCCACTTGGATTGAAAGAGGTTCCTGGAGGGTTTTCTTTTTAATAAGAACACCTCTTTTAAAATTTACTAAAAATAACAAAGAATCCAGTGTGTATGCTCTGTACTTGGCTGCAGTTCGTATGATCAGTCAATATGCATCAAAAGCACTTGAGTGGCTAGAATAATTAGGATTCAATCTCCCCAAATTGACAAACCATCAGGCGAAAATCCAACACCTCGAACGAATTGTAAACAGTGGCAAAATACCCAAAGGAGTGGGAACAACTAGAAAGTGACCTCGAGGTGCCAATCTCTATCACACCCTGATAGGTGCATTACAAACAATAGTCTCTGAGATTCCGTTCCATCCCACAAACACCTTGCGGGTAGTCGTGAAAGTTCACTTTTGGACATACTCCAAGTACCCCTCGGGTATATCTGGAGTTCCCTTTTCGCCTAATTTAATTCATTTACATTCCACATTAATTTAAAATCTACCAAGAGACATTTGCAAAAAATTCTTTCAAGTGCATGCAAGCACATTATTTTCTCTGTTGACTCCATTTAAGGCATTGGTGATTTATTTGATCATTTCTTTCGATTATATATATATTGAGTGTCATTACTGTGCTTATCTGCTTTAAATCTTGCATCTTGTTATCTTTTGTTTCCATTGGTTAATTTCGAACAACTCCTAAAAAACTTAATCAATATAACACCATCACACTAAGTAATTAGCCTTAGTAATTTAAGAGGGTCTACCCCCCTTGGCTTCGTTAGGAGTTAGCCTGAACGGAGAAGTCAAGAACAAGGTGACATCCTTGACTCGAGACTTGCCCCCAAGGACACACTGAGTGGCTTGAAGATTTCTGCCATGTAACCCAGGTGTGTGAAAGGTGGCAACACCTTTTGGTGCCATTGCCGGGGACAAATCTTTTTATTCCTGGGTATGACTTAGCTTAACTTTTTTCTAAACAACTAAAAAGATAAAAAAAAATTGATTGATCTTGTCTTTAAAAAACATAAAAATTAAAACTCGATCCATCTGGCGACTCCACTGTCTAACATCGCTCCAAGAATTTCTACCCGAAGAAACCGCCATTAATTATTCAATACTCTCCCTGATCCCGAAAGGTTTATTAGGGAAATATTGAATAGGTAGACTTCTCATAGAAACCTTGAAAATTTAGGAGACCAATCCCTCTCAGATATCCATCACATACTTGTAGAGAGTCATGTTCACCAATCTCAAGAAATGACGGAATTATTCAAACCCCTTGACTTTTCTCAGATAGAAGGTGCTCCTCATGCCATTCCAAAAGATGCTATCAAGAATCTCCCCATATTTCAAGGCAATAATGCCATCACTACCAAGTCTCACCTTCGAAAGTTTGAAAAGCACCTGGTTAGTTATTGCAATGATGTTGCCCATGACCATGACGATGTCAAAATGAAGCTCTTTGCTTTATCCTTAGAAGATGATGCTGAAGAGTGGTACCTCGACCTAGATGATGATTCATATAAAACTATTAGCAAATTCCAAGATGGTTTTAGGAAGAAGTGGGGAGAAAAGAAGGAACCAAGACATCTGCTTGCTGCCCTTTATAGCATAAAGAAAATGGAGAATGAAACCATGGATGAATTTAACACTAAATTCAGGCATGTGGTTGCGAACCTTCCTAGAGACATCAAGCCAAAAAATGCCTCTATCCTCATATCCTACATTGAATCCTTCACCAGTGACTTAAGGTACCAGTTCAGAGATAAAGAACCGGCCGATCTGAAAACTGCCCAGGAGTTGGCCGAGAAAATAGAAGAGAATATGCAATCTTAAGGCAAGTCCCACATTCTAGGTCACACTAGGGGAAACAATTCCTACAACAAAGAGACCAAGGGTAAAGCCGTCGAATCAAAAGAAAATGGAGCCTCTAAATATCCCATGGAAAAGGTAATAGACATGATAAAAGACTTGGTTACTAGTCAAAACCAACTTATGGAAAATCAGTCCGCACAACTGAATCATATGCACAATAGAATAATCACAATGGAAAGAAATAATGGACCTCAGAACTTTCAGCCTAAACATAATCAGATGTATCAAAAGAAATTTCCTCAGCAAGAGCCTAGGATTCCAAACCAGTTAGACTCAGCTAACATGGTAGAAGTAATTCCATGGTGTAGACCCTGTGAACAATTCCACCAACAAATCACTTGTTATGTTGCAAATCAAGTCATGGAACATAGACTTCCTGAGGTCAGTAGTTAGGAAACAACTTCAAGTGAGCCTGATCATATATATATGGTAGGCCAGTCCTACCCTTTGTCACCAGCTAAATAGTACAAACCTAAGGATGAAACCATTGCAGAATATTATAGTGAAACTTATGATAAAAACTGTAATGTTCATGATGGGACTCCTACTTGTTCTCCATATAAAGATGACAATCTTGAAGGTTTACTGCCTTGTGACCTTTTCTCTAAAGAATATGAGTATGAAAATGAGGACAAGTATAATTTGGAGCATGATACAAGTGACGAAGACTCCCTATCTCCGACAAAGATGTTGATGAGGAGTCCTGGACATTCATGGAAAATATAGACTATGACATGAATAAAGAGGAAAATAATGAACCAGAAAATTTTGATGGTTTTGTTGATTTTTCTGTCTATGGCATATCTAAAGGAGAGAGCATGGACCATGTGACCTTGGGAAACTTTGATATGAAAAAGGAGCATGCAGTTTATCCATCTGATCATTCTGAGCCATATATCAGTACCAGTAATGAAGAAAAAGAGAACTTGATATCAGCGATGGGGAATCCATCACATCTGACATAGATGGTGGTGATGACTATTGGGATTTTTGTGGATATCTTATTAAGAATCCTATCTATGCTATATCTAGCAAGGGGAGTGTCTATTTATAAATATATGGAAGTCCAATCTATTATACTTCCATAGAGGGAAGCATGGATCTGGAGACCTGGGAAAATCCTAGTATGGAAAAGCAACATTCAAAACTCTTATATGATCATTCAGAGTCATATCATGCAGATCCGCAAAAAGGTATCAATAATGAAAACATGGAGAAGAAATGTTGTGAAAAGACAGATGTGATGCAGTTAGTAGAATATCAGTCTCAACTATCATCTTCACATATAGAGTTTCCTCATGATTTGGAGCCGCTTGGGGCTTATACAGTGAATTATCATCCAGTAAGCCTTGATGATCAGTATGATGGTGTAGTCAATATGCCTCATCATTCCAATTTGTACATCAACCCTGTCCAGTCATGGATAGAAGCAGCCTGCGCAAGCACTTACCAGGTTTGGAGGAAGTTTGACGACATTATTCATGCCTATGATTTCCCATCCATTTCGACCCTTTCAGATCATCACACAAGTTTGCATTTTCTGAATAAAGTATCCTTACTTTGGCTGGTAACCAAAGACAAGGAAATTTTTTTATGTTAATAAAATGCTTAGGTGGTTGCATTGGATTTCTTATTACACTTAACCCTTTTTATATCATGCTTAGAGTAGGAAAATAAGCTCCTTCAAAAAGAGCATTTACTTTCCACATTTTTGTTTTGTACATAGCTATAATAAAACATTTTTTTCATTAGTTAGTTACATTTATTTTGTTTAAATAAATTAGCTTAATGGTTCATTTGGTTTTTATGTAAAGCTTGTGCTACTGAGGTTTTCTTGTCAAGTTGAGATGTCTTTATAGGGTATATAAATTAGAGATTCTGGTGTTCTCGTATCCTCTCCTTGCCTTAAAGACCAGATCGAGCAAATGTCCCACAGTTGGAGTCAGAATGTTACCACCTAAGTTGTACTTAGTGGTTTTTTATCAAGTGAGCCTGGTGAACCAGAAAACGATAGCTTGTTCGGACTTCAGAATACCTTCAGTCTTGCTTCTGGGAAACTTTGTTGTACCATATCACATGTTCATACCCCATGGGGGAATTGTAATAACTGTTCTAGCATGATAGTGTCTATAAAATACTTGGTCTCTTAGACTTTACTTGTCAATCCAATCAGCCCGGGGTGTTTTTTCCCTTGGTTATTATTGGTTGTTGAATAAACGACTGATAATTTCTAAGTTTTTCACTCAATACCTCCAAAGTTGGGGTGGTTTGGCTTAGCATTTAGGCCTATTGAGGTTATTATATTCTATGTGTCAATGTATAAACATGCTAGGTATCATGCTTGAGTCATATGAACATGTCTAAGACCCCTAGGTTTTTTCATTTTTTTTAATTTTTCAATTTTTTTAGTGTTTTTTATTAAAATTTAAATTTTCCAAAACTTAGGCTATTTTTTAATAGTTTAATTGGAAAAATCAATTTTGTAATAAAAGTGGGCTCGAAGGTCTATTTCAGTCATGTAGGTGCTCATTTTCAAGATAAGATCACCCAGTAAACCTATAGACCCACTATTTCCTAGTTTTAAGTGATTTCCATCACTCAGGTCAGAAATCCCCAAAAAATCAATTATTGATTATTTTAATTAATAAATTGATGAATAATGGAGCAAATCCAAAATCCTAGATTAGTGGAGTCTCAGCCGATTTGATTGAAATCAGTCAGATATGCACCAGATTGACCGGATCTGACAAATCCTTGACTGAAGGAAGTGATGTGGGTGGATCCGGAGTTGAACTTCAGCTTCCTTTATGGGGTATTTCGCCCTCCCTCTCTCCTCCACATGTGTGGGCTCATCTGGATGAGTTTTGGTGGATGCTTCAGTCAACAGGTTGAGGTGTCAATTAGATCAGCTCTTCGATTTACATTCAGACTCAGTAGAAGCTCAGTTCAGCTTCAAATCAGGAATTGATGTACTCTCCTTCATTTGCAATGGTCTATGTCCTTGGGATTTGTGCCCCCTCTGAGCTGGGGTTTCAATTTTGTGTATAAATAAAGCATGGCTGCCTCCTTTCCGAGTTAGTTAGAGTTGGATTGAGGAGCTATTGTTGTTGTAATACTGTGTAATATCTTTTCCTATTGGAATAAAGTGAAGCTTTGGAGGCCAAATCAATGTAATGTTTTTATATGTGTGGATTTAACATTGTATTGCAGCTTTTTATCGTTGGCTTTCTCTCAATTTCTGCATCTGAATCCTATCTGGCTTAATGATTCAGCTGAATAAATAGGAGTATAGCTGGGCAGGTAATATTACTTTATTTTCAATATCTCATGGTATATATGCTTAAAGATTCAGATCATACATGTTTAAATAAGTTTATTTGCATGTAATCCCTCTCTTTCTTCATATATTTCTATCCAGATCTCATAAGGTTTTGTGCAGGATTGTTTGTTAGTTTTCAGGTAACACGGGTTGGACGAACTGTGGATCTAGCTTGAATCCACTAGGAATCCGACTGTTTTGTGAAGGCATTGCCCCTTGGCATTCCACTAACTAGTCTTCTTTGCAGATCCATTCCCCGACAACAAGCGCTCTTCCTTTCCTCTTCCTCCTTCAAATTTCTTCAAAATCAGTCCGGTTACTTGTTTTGGAGCTTTAAATTTGTTTAGATCTATAAATTTCAGATTTCATCTTACATAGATATTTCTGCCTTAAATCTCATAAAACTATATCTCATTCCTAAAGAAAAATTACAAGCATTCTAGATCTAGTTTTAGGGAAAATTGTCATTTTTCAAGGCTGTGAAAGTAGATCTAAATCTTGTTGAATGCATGGTTGTTTCCTTAGAATATAAAAATTTATATTCATTCATTTAAGTGCTTCATATTGTCTGCCCCAAAATCAGGCCAAGATCCCAAGGAAAGCTTGCTTTCCCTTGTTCTTTTTCCGCTTCTTTAAAAACTAGTTTTAACTTAGAATTTTTGGGTAAAAAGTTTGTTCATTCAAAATTACTTTGAAAGTATTTTGGGTCATATTTAACTATGATATTATTTCTGTTTTTTAGTAGGTGTAACAGAAAAGAGGAGGAGGAACTATTTGGAAATCATTTTTGGACCATTCGAAACCCCCCAAGGGGTCTTCGTCTTCCAAAATATTTCAAATTTTTGCAATTTGTAAACCTTTGGTCTCATTCCATATAAAGACCATGTGGATTAATTTTATTTTTCTGATATTTTAATTTCTGATAATAAAAAGAAAAATCTTTTCGAATAGGCTCTTTCGAGCCTATTCACCCTCCCCCCTAGGGGGATTTACGTTTGTGTCATTTTTTACTTTTTTCATATTTTTTTCAATCTAGTGTAGTTCTAATATACAAGGTAGTATACTTTGACTTATAATCATTGCCATATTCCATATGTGGTGATTTCAGAGTAATTTTAATACTTACCCCATGAGCCTCCTTTTGAGCCGAAAGGTGAAGAAAGGGTTGTGGTAGTCTAATTAGAAAATTATGGCTTGCTTATATGTTTATGCTTCATCTATTATTTTCATTTGTTTTAGTAATCATAATAAAATCAACCCCTCCTTGATTCCTCGGTTGAGTTCCACTTGGACCAAAAGAGGTTCCTGGAGGGTTTTCTTTTTAACAAGAACACCTCTTTTAAAATTTACTAAAAATAACAAATACTACGGTGTGTATGCTCTGTACTTGGCTGTGGTTCATCCAATCATTCAAGCTGCATCAAAAGCACTTGAGTGACTAGAATAATTAGGATTCACTCTCCCCAAATTGACAAACCAGCAGGGGAAAACCCAACGCCTTGAACGAACTGTAAACGGTGGAAAAATACCCAAAGGAGTGGGCACAATTGGAAAATGACCTCGAGGCGATGATCTTCACACCTTGATAGGTGCGTTATGAACAATAGTTTCCGAGACTCAGTTCCAACCCACAAACACCTTGCGGGTAGCTGTGAAAGTTCACTTTTGGACATACTCCAAGTACCCCTCGAGTATATCTGGAGTCCCCTTTTCGCCTAATTTAATTCATTCACATTCCACATTAATTTAAAATCTACCAAGAGACATTTGTAAAACATTCTTTCAAGCACATGCAAGCACATTATTTTCTCTGTTGACTCCATTTAAGGCACTGGTGATTTATTTGATCATTTCTTTCGATTATATATATATTGAGTGTCATTACTATGCTTATCTGCTTTAAATATTGCATCTTGTTATCTTTTGTTTCCACCGGTTAATTTCAAACAACTCCTAAACAACTTAATCAATATAACACCATCACACTAAGTAATTATCCTTAGTAATTTAACAGGGTCTACCCCCCTTGGATTTGTTAGGAGTTAGCCTGAACGGAGGATTCAAGAGCAAGGTGACAGCCTTGACTCGAGACTTGCCCCCAAGGACACACCGAGTGGCTTGAATATTTCTACCACGTAACCCAGGTGTGTGAAAGGTGGCAACACACACCATGGCATACATCAAGATTACAAGTGCTGATGATTAAGGAACCTTGGACATGTATTATATCTCCTCCTTTGTCTTAGGACATTTATCCTTAGTTTGAAATTGTTGGACAAAGGTGTACTAACTGGTATTGCATTATGTATTATAAACCTCTCCAACACCTTTTCTATGTACTCACCTTGAGACAATGTCAATTTGCAATTTTTCTTGTTTCTTGTTATTCTCATACCAAGGATTTGCTTTGCAGCACCCAAATCCTTCATCGCAAATGACTTAGCTAGTTTCATTTTTAGAATATTTATATCCTACATGTTATACCCTTCAACAAGCTAGCCATCCACATACAATAAAAAGATAATATATATTCCATTATCTAGCATCTTTAAATAAAAATAGTGGTCAAAATGACATATACTATAACCCTATTCTGTCATAAACCTATCGAATTTCAAATACCATTTTTTTGGAGCTTGTTTTAGGCCATACAAGCTCTTCTTCAGCCTACAAACCAAATTCTCCTTCCCTTTGACCTCATACCACTGTGGCTACTGCATATAATTCTCTTCCTCCAAATCCCCATGGATAAAGGTTGTTTTTACATATAACTTCTCAAGATACAAATCTTCTACTACCACTAGACTTAAAATATTCCTAATTGAATTTATTTTAACAACAGGAGAAAATATTTAATCAAAGTCTATACCTTTATTTTGTGAAAACCCCTTTACAACAAGTATAGCCTTGTATCGCTTCTTGCCTCCTTCTTCTTCCTTCAACCTGTGAACCCATTTATTTTACAATGTTCTTTTACCTATAGAAACTCAACCAAATCCCAAGTCTAGTTTCTTACCGATGAGTCCATCTCCTCATCCATGCCTTACTCCCACTTCTTTTTAGTTTCCACCTGCATTGCTTCTTCATAACATTTTGGTTCACCATAATAAATAATACAATGAAGGAGAGAATCCTTCAGGGGGTTTGCTTAACCTAGTATATCTTTTTACATTTGCAGGAGTTTGAGGTACTTGGTGCTGCTATTGATTTTTCAGTGCCTTTGGAACTTCATTTTCTTTGATTTCATCAAGAACTATGTACTATGTGTTTTCCTTTTCCTCTTTCTTTCCCTGCAACTGATATTTGTACATAAAATTTTCATAGAATAATACGTCTCTACTCCTAATGATTTTGTGATTTTCAGAATCCCATAAGCAATAACCAAAATCATCAACCACGTATCCAATAAAGGTACATTTATTGGATTTATCCTCAAACTTTGTTTTATTTTCTTTATAAATATGGAAAAATGATTCACAACCAAAAGTTCTCATAAATGAGTAGTTTACCTTTTTACATGTCCACACCTCGTCTAGAATTCCACCATCCAAAGCGCTTGAAGGAACTTTTTTTATTAAATAAAAACTAGTATCTACAGCATCATCCCAAAACTATAATGGCAACCCTGCATGCAATATCATACACCTTGCACGCTCCATGATCATCATTTTCGTCCTCTCTGACACACGATTTTCTTATGGTGTTCTTGGGACTATCTTCTCTGTACGATTCCCATGGTATGAATAGTAACTATCAAACTCCTTACTGTAATATTCATCTTCATTATCAAATTTGATACATTTCATTCTTTTTCCTCTCTCATTCTCAACCAAATCTTTCCACTTCTTAAAAGTAGCAAACATATCATATTTTTGTCTAATGCAATCAACCCTAGTTTTTCTATTTGCATCATCAATAAAAGTAACATAATAATGACAGCCACCAAGAGATTGTACCTGATCTGGTCCCCATACATATGTATGCACAAGCTCTAACTTTTCGCTCTTCTTATGTTTCCCAACACTGATAAATCTAACTCTCTTTTTGTTTTATGTAAGCACAGTTCTCACAGAATTCCAAACTTACCTACTTCAAATATGGAAGCAATTTTCTTTAGTGGATAATCTGCATCCCCTTCTCACTCATGTGGCCAAACCTATGATGCCACAATGTTGCACCTATTTATGTGGAAGCTATAATAATCAGTATTATTAGGACATAAATACAACTTACCCATCCTATCTCATTTTGCTATTACCAGTGCTCTATTGGTGATCTTCCACCACAAGTTTCCAAACATAAACAAATAACCACTATCTCCCAACTACCCTATTGAGATTAGATTTATTTTCATAGGAGGAATATTCCTTACATATTTTAGCATCCATTCATTCCATTATTTAACTTAATCTGTACCTTACCCATTCCAATAATTTTACATGGTTCATCATCCCCCAATAAAACATGTCCAAAATCACCTGGAAAATAATCATGAAAGAATTTACTATGGGGTGTAGAATGAAATTAAGCCCCTAAATATACTGCCCAGTAATCACTAGTATTATATAATGTAAGAATCAAAGCATCTTGTAACACATCACCTGCTACATTTGCTTCCTGAGTAGTCTCCTGCTGCATGTCTCATTTCTTCTTTGGAGCTCTACAGTCTTTCTTCATATGTCCTTTCTTACCACAATTCCGACACTTTATTATTCCCAGTATTTACTTGGATATTCCTTTTATAGACTTGTTGCAATTACCTGGGATCCTTCCTCTCTCCCTTTGTCTTCCCCTGCTCTCCATGGTCAACTCATTACCTGATGTCTCACATGTCATTTTTCTTCACATTCCCTCGCTAATAATAACACCAAAACCATCATCAAATTTAAGAGTGTTTGGACCAAGGACAGAGTTACTTACAACCATGACCAATCCATTGCATCTTTCTAGAAATGAGCACAGGATTAGTAGATCCCTAACCTTGTCATCAAAGTTCACTTTTACAAAACTTAGCTAACTAATAATCTTATTAAATTCATTTAAATGGTCAGCAATAGATCCACATTCTTACATATTCATATTAAATAAATGCTTCATTAAAAATACCTTGTTGGAATCCAAGGTTTTTTCATAGATCTTATTCAATGCGCTCATAAAAATCTCCATTTTCTTTTCTTTTGAAATATTAAAATCCACCAACGAAGCATGCATATCTGTGTTGTTCCAACTTCCTTTCTATCAATAACCTCCCATTCTTCATCCTTCATAGTAGTCGACTATTTTGTTTTTCTGCCCAACTATAGGTATAGATCCTTTTGGTACAAATATTCCTCCATTTGCATCTTCCATAACTGGTATTTTTGGTCGTTAAATTTTTCAACTTTAAACTTTCCTTCTTCTGCCATTGCTTAAACTTGAACTAGGAACCCTTCTTTCTTGTGAGTTTACCATCCAAATAGAAATTTTGGCTCTGATACCAATTGTGAAAAAAACATGATCGTAGAGCAATAACAATAAACAATAAACAAGATGCAAATATTAAAACACGTTACAAGTGAGACACATATATAACATGGTTCACCGAAGATGGGATACGTCCACACATAAATTGTCGGTCCTTTATTATTATATCATCCATCAAAATGAAGGGAAATAATTTGCAGCAACCCTGCTACACTTCATCTTCACTCTCTCACAGTCTCTCTCACCTAATCATAGAGATTGTTTTTACAATGCTACAATACAATACACAGTCGTTTTACATTGATTTCCTCTTATAGGGGAATTACCATGGGAAAATACCACGATTCACCTAATAACATGGGCCTATAAACTATTGGACAATAAAAATACCAATAATTTCTTTCGAGGACCCACTATCCCCCAAACCCCCTAGTCGGGGGGGGAATGGTCCCACTCGGATCCCCATGGGAGGACAATGTCCCCACGCACCCCCATGGTAGGATGATTGTATAGTAAAACTAGGGTACAAACACGACTGAACAATAACATATTTGAATATGGAATATCATGCTCCATAACCAACACTCGGGATTCTCACCCACATTAGATTCTTTTCCCACAATTGCACCCTCATTGGCTATTTTTATCCTGAGGGAGTTACAACTCATGAGTTGAATTAATAATGAGATTATTTCCACCTTGGATGGTAGTTACAACTCATGAGGGACCCACTTATCCTCTAATGCGCCCTCATTGGTCATATTATCTCAAAATAGTAATAAAACTAATTTTTAGGAGAGAATGATTCCTTTGTTCATGAATTTTGTCTTCGAAAACATTATTTCATGACCCTCATCACCCCACTTTGTCATTTCTCAATAATTCAGCAAGGTGAATCTTGGCCATTAATTCTCTAATTTAATTATTCACCGCTCAGGTGGTTAAAATTAAAAAATGGGGACATTACATCCACCTTCAAGAGCCAAGAATCGTGATTCTTAAATCTCTTCATATACCAGTTCACAACCAATTATTTTACTACTTTTAAGGATTCTACAAAATGACAACTTATAGGGAGTTTAGAAGTGGCTTCATAAGGCTTCCATCCATATTTTATCAAATATATAAATTATTCTTCCCTCTTCCAATTTGTTTTAAATTTAAAGGAGCTACCCGCCTTTTTTCTCTGATTTCCAATTGTAATAAAATAGCAGAGTGATCTGACCCTCCCCTGATATGTGTCCATGAATTGCTTATTTCAACTATCCTTATTAGGGAACCTTTCATTAAAAGCATGTCCAAGCATTTCAAAATAGTCACCACTCCAATTTGTTTATTGCACCAAGCGGGATTGAGGGCTATGGGTTCTACATTGACAATATCTAAACTATCCAACTAATGTATGAAATAATTACGCAAAGGATCCACCCTAACCATTTTCCCCCACACTTCATTTTAACTTGGTGTAAAATTTAGAGTCACCTCCAATTATCAAGTTTTGTTCTAGGATAAACTGTAATCCAAAGAGATTAACCCAATACTCATGTTTTTACAAGTAGGGTCCATAGATGATCAACATGGTAATTTCTTATTTTAGCTCACACCAGAATGAAATCCCAATTCATAAAGACTTATACATTTAAATTAACTTAACCCATACTTATACCTCAATACTAAAGTTAATAATTATCTTCAAACTTAAAAATATAAACATATATATCATTTAAGTATTTTATATAAGGCTACATATATAATCAATTCGAAGGTATATATATATATATATGTATGTATATGTATGTATGAATTGAAAGTTGGATATGATAAGGATCGGGATTTGAGAGTTGGATCTGACAAATCTTAAGATCTGAGAAATGGAGCTGATCTGGGTGATTGCGAAGAATCGCCTCTAAGGGGAAATAAATCTTTTGATCCGGATACATTCTGTAAAAATCATAGTAAAAGACAAAAGTGAAGGATTCATTGCATTTCAAAAAATCAAAGAACCAAAATATTGTTCCGGGGGAAAGATTTTCAAGACGAAGGGTGAATCAGACTAGATTAAAGAAAAGACTCAATAGGTTTGGAAGGATCTTGTTGAATTTCCTCGAGGGTTTTACATTCTTCCACGCGGATGGTTAAATTTTCATTTTAGATCTGCAAAGGATGTTTCTTATAGCTTATATGTTTCATGGAAATGGGATTTGGAAACACTTCATCTAAAAAAGGTGGACACCCGTGTTCGACCCGAGGCTTGAGAAAAATGTCATTATTCCTCTATGGGTGAAATTGGTAGTAATATTCCCTTCAAGTTATGCTCTAAAGATTTATTTAGAATAGTGGGAAATTATCTTGGTCATTTTTTGAGGAGGATTTATATTATGAAGAATCGAGAGTGATGTGTGTTGGTAAAATGTTGGTTTTTCTTGACCTAAAGGAGGGACTGGAAGAGTCCATTACATTGCACTGGAACAATACATCTCATATTCAACAGTTAGATTATCAAGGAATCCCATATAAATGCAATGGGTTCCATATTCATGGTCATGTGAAAAAGGAGTGTACGCTTCATTTTAAAAGAATGTTTTGGTCATAGAAGCACAACTGTTTGGAAGGAGAAGGATATGTCTGAGAAAATATCTCCACTGAGGCCCCATTTTAAAGATTCTTTTCCGGGTGTAGAAGACACTTTTATCAGTATACCTATAGAGAATACCATGTAATATACGATTCAGGAGATTGTTGAAAAAGATACAAATGAAGAAAATGAATGATTTGATGGTGTGGTTTCTCATATTTTTGGCAAGTTAACAGATCCTTTGAATATTGTTCATTTTGATTCTTCTCCAAGTGTTTCTTGGCAGTTGAATTATGGAGGTTTTAGTAGTGGGTTAGATGCAAATATAGTTTTTAACGGAGTGGGTTCCTTATCAAATATGTTATCTCCATATTCATCAATTAATATGGGAGGATATGCATCTTTATGTTTACCTTATGGTAATGTGGATCATGAAAATACTGTATATATGAGTGATGAAGATGATCATAGATATTATCTTAGATCCTGGAAGGGTGATTTAGATGTATCTTTTGGCGAGGGTTTGGGTTGTTATGGTATATCAACTGAACAGTTGAAGAAATAGAAAGGAAATAAATCTTGGTGAGGGATGTAAATATAGGAAGGAATAAATTGTTAATAGGGGCGCTTAAAGCAGTGGATGTATGTGAATGGGTTAACTAATGCATATCATGACCTTAAATTGTCGAGGATTGGTTAACTCCTCAAAAAATCTAGCACTGCGTAGGTTAATTGATTGTAAGTTTTTGGAGGTGATTTATCTTCAAGAAATTATGAGTGATGGTTGAATTATTATTAAGGATTTAAAGAAATTGTTTATTGTGTGGGATTTTGAATCTATGGATGCTCGAGGTATATCCGGGGCATTAACCATAGGATGGTGCAAAAATTAGATGCTTTTTAAAAATGCTTGGGCCATTGAGTCTGGTTTGAGAATATCTCTCTACTCTCATGATTTGGGCTCAGGATATTTGTTTGTTAATATTTATGGTCCCTATAGTGATAGAACACAATTTTTATATCCTATCTTTACCAAAGATTTTACTTCTTCTCGGAACTTCATCTTCGGAAGTGATATGAACTTTTCATTGGATTTATCAAAGGTTTGGGGTCCTAATTCATAGGTTGATGATATTTCATACTATTTTATGAGGAATATGGAGGATATGGGTTTACTTGACATCAAACTAGTAAAATTGAAACCTACTTGGACAAATAAGAGAACGGGGGAAGATCATATTTCCAAGAGATTGGATCATTTTTTTGTACCAAAAAAAAATATGGATACGAAGCTTCGTATCAGGAAGTGGGTGGGACTTGGTCGAGATTCAAATAATTTTCCAATATTCCTTTATTTTTCTAGTGTAAGTAAGAAAACACCTTTCCCTTTTAAGTTCAATTCAAATGGGTTCACTGATGAAGGTTTTGTTAAGACATCAAAATATTGTTGGATACCTCACGATGAATTATCATTGGATTTAGCTTCTTATCAATTTGCAAAAAAAATAATTAGATAAAACAAACTTCTGTAAAGTGGTATATAAAAAAGAAACTGCTGGAAGATAGGCTCCTAAAACAGATAGAACATGTCTTGGGTGATATGTTTAATAAAGAGGTTTTTGGTTTCCTCTCTGAAGAGAAGAAGACTGAGGTTGTTTCACTGGAGTCTAAGAATAAGAATATTCTACCTATTAGAGAATAGAGCTAAGATTGAAAAGTAGAGAAATATGGATGACTAATGGAGATGAAAACTCAAAAAAAAAAATCACCACTACGCAAAAAATAGAAAAAATACAAAATCGATCTAGAAGATATCATCGAACTTGGGGGATGAGGTTGAAGGTTTTGAAGATTTATCAAAATCTAGGATAAATCACTTCATAACTTTATTTAAGGTATATGGGGATGTCCCACTTTATGAGGTAGTAAAGATAGCTCAAAATTATCCATCTACTATATCTAACGAAGACAATGAAATTTCGATGGAGGAGGTCACTTTAAATGAAATTACAAACATTTCGATGTTGTCTAAAAAATATAGAATCTAGGACCCAATGTGTTCACGGTGGAATTTTTTCAGGGAATGTTTTATGTTCTACTATAGGATTTAATAAATGTGATTGAGTCCAGAAGTAGTGGGAAAATTTTACCTTCTTTCAACACAAATTTCATTGCATTTGTACCCAAATCAGATTCCCCTGGAATTTTTAAGACTGGTCAATATCTAAATGTGAGACCTAGATTTCAAACTGGATCCATAAGTGGTTATAAAAAAGGGGCAGGATAATATTGGTGAAGGTTGTCCTTGAGGCGATCTTGGTATAGTGGATGAATTTTTGGATCCCTAATGGATTACTTGATAAAATTAGGAATCTTTGTTATATATTTGTGTGGTCTGGTATATTGGAAAAGAAAGGAATGGTATGGATCAATTGGAAAGCTTTATCTTTTCCAAAGAGCATGGAAGGATGGGGTTTTAAATTTTCTGCTCTATTTGCAAAAGCTTTGGAAGCAAGGAACATTTGAAGGTTGATCTCAAGTTCAAGTTTATGGGTCTAGATTGTTGTACAAAAATATATTTCCCCTCTAATTATTATGGAGTGGATCCAAATCCCAATTAAGACTTTGCATAACATTTATATTTGTTGGAAAGATGTTGTAAATGCTTTTGATTTGATTGGTCCAGGTTTATCATGGAATATAAGTAATGGATTTAGTGTGATATTAGGAATGGATCCTTGGGTGGGAAGTGATAATAGACACTCTCTCCCTAATCATACTATTTTCATCTATGAGAAAGACGCCAATTTACATTCAGCAATATTGTGGATCATAATTCTTCTTCAAGTATGGGATAAGGATGGTTATTTGCAGAGCACATGGGTTTGTGGGGTGAATATCATAATGTGTGAAATAGTTATATATCAGATTTACTAAATAGTAATGTGTGGATTCATCATCATGAGGAATCTCTTTCTTGTATGGTTTCACCTTCACTTTTAGTTAGCTCTGCAAATATAAGTATTTTAAAAACTGAACTTAATAATGAATATCAACATCCAAGAAAGGACATGAAGAATTCCTGCAACTCTTCAATGAAAAGACACGATAATTAAAGTAAAGGTATGACAATATTTATTCTTAATTCAAACTAGGAAGAAGGAGTCTTGACAGTCCATATTGATGTAAGTAAGACAGAGACCAAGGAAGAAATACTAGTAATAGTGTAGTAGACATAAGAAGGTATGGAAGTCAAATAAAAACATATAAGGGAGGTTGGCGTTGGAGTCATTTACCCAACATGCACACTTAATTTGGTCAATTTGGCCTTGTTAAACCACTATCCTAAGTTTAATTGACTTAATCGGCATCATATGAGCACTCTATGACATCAGCATGGGCACACCCATGCCTACCTTCAATCAGGGAGGCTAACTAGGCTTCCTCCTTCAATCGGGGGGCCATTCTGGGGTGATATGAGTGTCATAAATGCACCTAATTTTTAACTGATTGTTACAATTAGTTAATGTGAGTTGTGAAGGTGCCTCCATTTCATTTATTGATTATTTTTATTAATATTTATGAACTGGAGACAACGAGGGCACCTCCAACCACTTTTGATGATGAGTTTGACTTCAGTTAACCTCATCGGGGTTCATTGGAGTTAATGATGTGCTACCACTTGTTGATTGGCATGCAGTGACATGTGTCTGAGCTACTTTCAGTTAGACTCTGTCATCCATTGCACTCCGATACAGTTAGGGCTCAGTTGAGTCAATCACGGCTTAATCAGTGGGTTAACTAGATGTGTTTACTGTGGCTGACATTCAGTTAAGCTACACCCATTCATTCAATTCGAATGACCTCCTTGGGAATTTGAATTGTCTTGGAATTCATGCACCTTGCATGACCAGTTGTATTGTATTACTCACTCTTTATTGATTATACAGAGTTGCTACTCCAATTGCAGCACCATTACGCCATTTTCATGCTTAATTGTCTAAAATATCTTATGAGACTGTATTTTAGTCCCTAGATCACTGTGACAGATTAATATGGTATCAGATCTCATGGCGGGATGAAGCTCATATATCTCAAAAACATGGTTTTTGACAGATCTTGCATGAAAAATTGAGCAAAAAGCTCAAAATTTCAGCACTGCAGTAGAAGCAAAGGCTTACCACTTAATACCCCAAGTTAAGGAATTGGTGATCAAGCTTTCTTGATCAACTATGATGGGTGTGATGAAAGCCTAAAATGTGTAGGATGTTCGACCTTACGGTGCCCCTTTTGTTGTGATTTCCAAGTTTTAACAGGTGAAAAGCATTCGCTACGGCAGTTTGAGATGGCTTCTTCCGTCGAACTCTTGACTCCGTTCAATTCCGATTCATGGAAAGGAGATATGGAGATCGAGCTATGTGCCAGAGGACTCTACTAGGTCACTATGGACACTGAATAAGAGCCTACTCGTGTGAAAGACAAAGCTAGATTCTTGAACAAGAAAGATCAAGCATTCAGATTCTTGTTCCTCTCTATTTCCAGGGATCTTCTTTTCCATCTCTTGGGATTGAAGACTCCATAGGAAATTTGGTACAAATTAGACACCTTGTATGGAAAACAGGATGATTTGAGAGTTTACCAGCTTGAAAATGAGTTGATGTCTCTCCAACCTTCCAATTTTGAGACCTTAAATGATTTTTTCACAAAGTTCAAGCACATTATCTTACTGTTGAAGCAGTGTAAGGTGGAGAAGGAGGATGATCATCTCATCCTCGCCATTATCTCCAAACTTGGAGCTGATTATTCGATGTTTGTCTTTGCATTATGTGCGGGGAATATCAAAACCCTTGGATGGAAGATGCCTTCACTCAATGCCTTCATTGAGTCCCTAACAAGTGAACATGATAAGCTTATCCAGATGGGGATCATTATATCCTCCCATGATCAAGCTCTCTATGCTTCGGGGCCCAAATATTTGAAGGGTAAAGGAAAGCAGTAGAAGAACCCAAAAACCAAATTTGAAGCTCCTAATCCTAAAGTTGAAAACCAGCAGCATGCAGAGCCTTCCGGGTTGAAGAAGAACAAAAACAAAGGGCATCATAGAAAGGAAAAAATCAAGTGTTCATACTGTGGGAAGGGCTTCCACCCTGAACATGCCTGCATGAAAAAGAAACTTGATGAAGCTACTACTCTTCTTGAGAAAAATCACATCAATATTCTGGAAATATTTCGAACGAGAGATCAACAAGATCGGGAACCACAGTACGAAACAGGTCATGCTCTCATGGAAATCACTTCGAAGTCCAAAGCTCTTTTGATAGATTCTAGAGCTTTGAATCACATGATGGCTGAAAGATACTCTTTCTCATCCTTGGAGACCGGAAAATCCATTCCCATCCACATGGGAGATGACTCCACAATCGTATCTGAAGGACAAGGTACTATAAATCTTAAGCATGGTTATTTTTCCAGTGTTCTGTATGTACCATCTCTCGCATCAAACCTACTAAGTGTTTATCAAATGACACATATGAGAGTTCCCAAGAGAGTTTCCTTTATACCAAATGATGTAGAGATCACAAAACTTGCATCTGGAAAACTTGTAGCAAAATGCCTTGCAAACCATTATGTAAAAGCCTACGAATTCTCCCATTTTGTGGTGGATGCAAAGCCCACCGCATTGCTGACTCATGGAAATGAGGTTAGTATACTGTGGCATGAGAGGTTTGACCACCTGAACTTTAAGTACTTGCAACAATTACAGAATAATTCCATGGTTGAAGGCCTCCTGATCATCAAAGCTACCACCAGACTTTGCAAGGGCTGTGTTGTTGGAAAGCACCCTGAGCATAAGTTTGATCGGGGGAAGGCAAGACGAGCATCATGCATCTTGGGGATGATACATTATAATATCAGTGGACCCATGCCTAACACATATATGAATGGATCAAGGTTTTTTATCACTTTCATTCATGACTTTTCCAGATACACATGGGTCTTTTTTATCAAAAAGAAGTCGGAAGTCTTGGAAAAATTCACTGATTTGAAGGCATTAATTGAGAATGCATCTGGAAAAAATATTAAGATTTTGAGATCTGATAATGGCAAGGAATATGTCAGTAATGATTTTCTACATATAAATTCCCAAAGTGGTATTCAAATCCAACATTCAGTCCCCTACACTCCCCAGCAGAACGGTGTAGCAGAGAGGAAGAATCGATCTCTCAAGGAGATGACCACTTGCATGTTGGAATCAAAGAAGTTGGCTGCAAATTTGTGGGATGAAGCCATGAATGCTGCAGAATATATTCATAACATAGTTCCACACTCATCCATGAAATTGAAGACCCCTTTTGAAGCATATTTCGGACACAATCCAGATGTGTCGAATCTAAGGGTGTTTGGGTCCACTTCATGGGACCGAATTCCGCATGATAAAAGGAGGGATTTGCAACCGCAAAGCATCGAATGCTTGTTTATTGGATATCCAGATGAATATAAAGGTTTCAAGCTGCTGGATATCAAAACAAAACATATCATCATTGAAAGGAGTGTCATGTTTGATGAGCCTCTTCAATAGGTAGAACTAGTGAAGGAGAAAACTGTTGAATTTCCTTCCTATTCTACTGAATATTTGGATGATGGAATTGGGGGTGATGACCCTGATTTGGATCCTATTATTTATGATATTAGTGAACATAAAAAATTATATGCTGAATCAGAACCTAAAGTACAAAATCATCTCCCAACTTGGGTTAGACAAACACTCTCCTCTGCAAGTGATAACATTGGAAATCCAGATGATCCAAGGAGAACCCGGTCTGATTTCCAAAGAGCAAGTATTGTGTCCTCTTGTCCTGATTATTTTCTGTATGAATATTGTTATTTAATGATAATTTCATATCCTGAGTCTCAATAGCATGCTTGGAATGATCCTAGATGGCAAGCTGCCATGGACAAAGAGATGAATTCTCTTCAGAAAAACACTACTTGGGAGCTAGTTTCTCTTCCTCCAGGGAGGAAATTGGTTTAATGCAAATAGGTGTTTCAGAATAAGGTTGCTGCTGATGGAACAACCTAAAAATATAAGGCAATTCTGATAGCAAATTTTTTCTCCCATTTCCAAGGTGTGTACTACCATGAGACTTTTGCATCGGTTGCAAAAATGGACTCCGTCCGCCTAGTTTTGGCAATTTATGCATCTAAGCACTGGGAAGTGCATCATATGGATGTTAAGTCTGCCTTTATACATGGATATATTAATGAAGAGATATACATGAAGTAGCCTAAGGGCTACATTTCTGATCCATCTTTGGTTTGCAAACTAAAGAAGTCACTATACTGGTTAAAACAGGCCCCAAGGGAGTGGTATCCAAAGATGGATGTCGTCCTTCTCTCGCAAAACTTCCAAAGGTGTAAATTAGATCCAAATGTGTATATACAGAAGTATTATGGTAATTATCTTATTTTTTTTTTATATTTTGATGAATTACTGATTAAAAGTAGCATAGTTTCTTCTATTTCAGTCATCAAAACTGCCCTCCACAATGCATTTGAAATGAGTGATTTGGGGCTCTTGAAGCAATTTCTGGGGCTCGAAATTGAGAAAAATATTGATGGGTTAATGGTCACTCAGTCAAAATAAATATCAGACCTGTTATTTAAGTTTAAAATGGCTGAATGTAAGGCTTCTCCATTCCATTTCCTTTTAGGGATCAACCTTGAAGAAGGAAAAAGCACACCTCCCATGGACTGCACTATTTATCGACAACTGATTGGTAGCTTGCTTTACTTGACTCACTCTCGGCCTGATATATGTTATGCCATGAATGTTGTGTCAAGATACATGTAGAAGCCTCATGATATTCATTGGAAGGTATCCAAGAGGATCCTCCAGTATATTCAGGGAACTAGGACCTACGACATTCACTATGATGCAGACTTCGAGCTAGAGCTGGTTGGTTACATAGATTCTGATTGGGAGGGTGATTCTATTGATCGGAATTCTACTTACGGATATGTCTTCAAGTTTGGTGGTGTCCCCATTTTCTGGTCTATCAAAAAGTAGGCTGCCATAGCATTTTCTTCAGCAAAGGCCAAGTACCGAGGAGTGGTGAATGCTTGCATCCAAGTTGTTTGGTTGCAAGGCATTCTTTCATAATTTGATCTTGGTAGTACTTTTTCCATTGTCCTATTTTGTGACAATAAAAGTTCTATTAAGATATCCACAGATCCAGTTACCAGGCACAGGACTAGGCATGTAGAGATACACATGCACTATATCAGGGAATTGGTGCATGACAAGACCGGCATTCTGCAATACTGCCCTACTGATGAGCAGATTGCAGACATCTTCAGTAAGAGATTTTTAGAAAAGAGGTTCACTTACCTCCATTCATTTTTGGGGGTGAGTTCATCAGGGTGTTTAGACTACTTTCAGTGTTCATCTTGAGAGGGGGGGGGGGGGGGTTCCCATTGGGTTTTCCCTCTTTTCTCACTTAGATTTATTTTTTAGCGTTGTTTTAGTTATTGTATAGGGTGACCTATGGACTTTGTTGCCAGGGCCCTAGCATTTCATGCATTTTATTTTTACTCCTCCTGAGTATAGCTTAAGGGGGGGTGTTAGAGTCATTTACCCAACATGCACACTTAATTTGGTCAATTTATCCTTGTTAAACCACTATCCTAAGTTTAATTGACTTAATCGGCATTAGATGAGCACTCTATGACATCAACATGAGCACACCCATGCCTACCTTCAATCAGGGAGGATAACTAGGCTTCCTCCTTCAATCGGGGAGCCATTATGGGGTGATCTGAGTGTCATAAATGCACCTAATTGCTAACTGATTGTTACAATCAGTTAATCTGATTTGTGAAGGCGCCTCCATTTCATTTATTTATTATTTTTCTTAATATTTATGAACTGGAGACAAGTAGGATGCCTCCAACCACTTTTGATGACCAGTTTGACTTCAATTAACCTCATCGGGGTTCATTGGATTTAATGATGCGCTACCACTTCTTGATTGGCATGCAGTGACATGTGTCTAAGCTACTTTCAGTTAGACTCAGTCATCCATTGCACTTCGATACAGTTGGGGGTCAGTTGAGTCAATCATGTCTTGATCAGTGGGTTAACTAGGTGTGTTTATTGTGGCTGACATTCAGTTAAGCTACACCCATTCATTCAATTCGAATGACCTCCTTGGGAATTCGAATTGTCTTGGAATTCATGCACCTTGCATGACCAATTGTATTGTATTATCATTATTTATTGATTATACAGAGCTGCTACTCTAATTGCAGCACCATTATGCCATTTTCATGCTTAATTGTTTGAAATATCTTATGAGACTGTGTTTTAGTCCCTGGATTATTGTGACAGATTAATAGTTGGGAGGCGTTAGGGCAGGAAACATTCCTGCAAGGGGGTCGTAGCCTCCTTCTAGTGGTAGCTGGTAAATAAGGTGTCATGTCATCCTTTTAGTAGCAACTGATAAACCAACGGGTCGTAGATTCCTTCCAGTAGTTTTTTTAAATAGGGTGTAGTGCCATCACTGTCTGTAGTAGTAGGAAAAAACTATTTATAAAATATAATTTTGCAGTAATAGGAAGTATTGGTGGTTTACCCAATTGGGATTCCATGAAATTTTTTGTTTTGTGTGTTCTTGTTGATCATGTATGTTAATTAATAAATTAAAAGTGGTTTAAATTGTTAAAAGTTATCAGTGACTGATTCACCCCCCCTCCTCTCAGTATTGTCCAATATTCCAACAATTGGTATCTGTAACAGGGATTTCTCCCTTGCTATAGGGAAGGAATGGCTACCTTTCGTCTATAGGACAGAAAGATAGGGTTCCTGATGGTAATGCAAGAAAAATGAAACTGAAAGAAAGCAAAGGGAACATAAAGGAAAGAGATGTAAACCCTGCACATAAGGTTAGACTCCAGAAACCTGCATACAACCTGTTAGAACACAAAATAAAACTGCAAGCAAACTAAGTTAGAAAAAAATAGAAATAAACATGACATTAAACAAAGCTTATATCTCTTAGTGGAAATGGGCCACCATGCCCTAGCTTGGAGAAGCACCTCTCTCTTGGAAATGGGGGAGCTATGGCTCAAAGGGGAGATGGATGAGAGGGAGTGTGGGTGGCTTGAGAGACAAATGGTCTCAAGGCATCCACTTAGGCAGCATAACAGTATGCAAGGGAGGAATGTTTTGAGAGTGACCCCCACCCCTCTATTTATATCTTTTTTAGGGTTCTAAGCCCCTAGTCAGGGCTTTAGCCCCTTTTTTGTGCTTTTATCCCATTTCGCTCAAAATTTAGCTCCTTTTAGGGTCTTAGGCTCCTTTGAGGGGTTTTAGCCCCTTTTTGGAGGTTTTAGCCCCTAGGAGAGATATTTAGGCTCTTTTTAGGGTTTTTAAGCCCTTTTCATGTTTTTAAGCCTTTTTTAGGGTGTGGGGGTCAAATGGGCTCAAATGAGGGTCGTGTATAGGTTTCCTTGGGTGGTGTAGGCCATGTAGAGCTGAGTGAGGGATTTTTTGGGTTAACAGATTGCCCCTTGATGTGTGAGGGCAGGAGCTCATCATATTCCCAACAAACATCATAGGATTTTCTGCAGAGAGGTGGTGTTTCTGGGGCTGGGGTGTGGTGGCTTTTGGTTTTTGTATTAATATGGTTCCCATCAATGGGTGAGATACAAATAATGTGTGACATGTATATGGACGAGGCGAGCATCCCCATGCTCATAACCATGTCAAAAGAATAATGTGATCTATGCTAAGACGATCATGTGCAACTGATGATACATAATGGTTGCCTCAATAAGAGGCTAAATACAATACTGATATGAAGAACTGCTACATTGGACCCATGGAATTCTCATGGAATGCTATATGTTCATGACTGAAAGCCTGCTGGATCTGGGATGGTGCATAGCTGTATAGACTCACTGATGGGGAGTCCGAGTCTCTATGGTACAAGTATGCTGTATCAATCATAAATCTATATAGAAGCACTACTGGGGCTTCTAAACACTGTCTCCAATGCAACCCGGAAATCACAAGGGACATGAACCTATTTTAGGTCCCTCAAATAGACTCATCAATGTGCTAGAGTCAGGTGACATCCAGGGGCTTTGACCAAATATTGCACGGACCAATACCCTGTATGAATCTCAATGGTGTGATGGTGTAGTTGGAGTCGAGCATGTGAGAAACAACCATCCCGAGAGGCACTAAGGACTCCTCTGATCAAGTGGTCCAAGGAACTCATCAATGAGGTTAATGAAACCAAGATATAGGGACCTCTGGGTCTATCCTCTGTAATACATGTGTTCTCGTCGACAGAGGGAGGCCTGCCCCTGGTCTAGGCAATGGTGTTTCCTTGACCAGAACCGCGGGGGAGATAACCAAAAGATGTGAGACAATATGAGGACTGACCCACTGAATGGGGGGTGGGGGAGGGAAAGAGTTGACCATGGGTAGAGGGAGTGTAGTAGACTCAAACTTCCTTTGTTCAAAGTATGATGGTGGGGCAGACCAAGCATCAAATGAAACTGACTCATGGGAATGGGATCATAGATATAATACTAGGAATGTCACTGCATATGGGAAATACTTGGGGGAGGTAGACACTTTTGATATTGATGGGATCCAAGGAAGACACATTGTAGAGTACTCTGAACAAAAGCGAACCAAAATGGGAATGCTGCCAAACTGTTATATGTGGGGTGGTGTCTAGAGACACCATTGTGGTACGATCTCGTGGATTTTTGGAGAGCCTGAGAAAGTAAATGCATGATGGTGCTTTCAATTTTAGAGAGTCTAAAAGCATGAAGAAGACTCCAGTGGGGGATATTTTTCGTTGGTAGTCTCCTGTGCTCAAAAAAGGATAAAAGTATACACAAGAGAGCTCGCCCATCCTTTTAGGGGATGGGAGACTTCTTTATCATTGGTAGTCCAGTCAAGCTAGAAAAGGTTAAACCTATACTAACTGAATGGTCATTCAAATACTTTTACAAGCATAAATGAAACCAAGTTTGCTCGGCAATATTTTCTTGATGAGAAGGCTGGAAAAGAGCTTAACGACAACCCGTGGTGAGCTTTTTCGTAAAGTTCAGCCCCTCTGCCCAAGAAAGCATAAAAGTATGCAGAGGGGAACGGTCTTGGATTGAATGTGCCAAGGTGGTCCTTTTAATTTGATGGTCTACATAGTCCGCAAAAGGAGATAAACGAGACGATGTAGATTCCCTTTCCTAAACTTTAACGAGCGGGAAAGGAAGTAGTTGCGCTCGACCATCTTTTCATTCTTTTAGGAGTCAGAAAAGATCTTAAAAGAAACTCTAGTATGGTCAATGGATTGCGGTGGCACAGGAAGTGCCCCATGTCGATATGGTGGATAGTGGTCCAAAGTTCATCCGCGTAGTATGGATGGAGGAGGTTGCTCTTAAACATACAGATACATGCACGGGATAGTTCATGGCAGAGGCATGCAAGTCGGTGCGGTAGAGGCATGCAAACCGAGGTGGCTTTCAGACAGAGGTCAGAAGAGTCGTGTTTGAATTGTGGTGGACGGACTTGACTACATGTGATGTGAGTGCAAGTCCAGAGGCAGTTATATGCCAAATACATCCAAAGGAAATGATCCATCTTCTGGACGATGGTCTGGAGATCCGCATAAGGTGCGGTGGACAGAGTAGACAACTTATATGTTAAAATAAAATTGATGTTCCTTACGGGCTCTGGCCCGAGAACCCGCATGAGTAGCGGTAGGAAAGTGTGATTCAAGTACAGGTCCACAGACACTTGCATCACCATGAGGTGGCTTATAAATCGAGGTAACTTTCTGGAAGCGGTCTCGAAATTTGTTTGTTAAACATGAGACAATTGTCTCATAAGGAGATAGAAATTTGAGCCCGAAGGTGTGAGAGGTGTTTTGAATAGGTTCTAGGTGACCTTGGATTAGCAGCTGATGGTGCTGCCCTTGACTTGTGGAAAAAACGTTGAAAAACAAGAAAAGAAAATGAAGCGACTCATTGGTGATGCTAAGCATAAAATCTCTTGAGGTAGAGCCCGTTGCGGGGATTCTCCAAGAGTTGTCCATCAGAGTCAATAAGGGTGTATGCCCCTTTTCCGAGGCAACGGTGGATGACGTATGGGCCATACCACATTGACTCAAACTTTCCTTTGCCCAACTTGTCGTTGGGTTGGTCATACACTAGAACCATATCGCCTTCGCTGAAGGTGTGAGGGTGGACATGTGAGTCATAGTAGGACTTAGACTATGTTTTTGCTAGTTCTATGGTTTGCTCGAGTTGGAGGAGTCACTCTTCTAAAGGCGAAGTATCAGGAAGGAGTTCTACCATGAGGCGGAGGGATGGGATTTGGCACTCTATAGGGAGTTCTGATTCAATGCCATGTACTAGGCAGAAAGGGGTGAAACTGGTTGCAGTTTTTGTGGATGTGCAATAAGCCCATAGGGCGGAGAATAGCATATGATGCCAGTTGCTTTTATGGTTTCCCACCATCCTTTCGAGCATTTTTTGATGATTTTGTTGACTGCTTCAACTTGGCCGTTGCCCTGGGGGTAGTAGGAAGATGAGTATTGGTGTTCAAATTTCAACATGTTTGACAGCTCAGCCCAAAAATCGTCTTGAAAGTGTGTTCCACGGTCTGAGACCAATTGTTTAGGAACACTGAATTGTGAAATGACATGGTTGAAGAAGAAGCGTGCTGCTGTTTCACTTTTTCAATCAAATGTGGGCATGGCCTCAACCCACTTAGTGAAGTAATCGACTGCCATAATGATGTATTTATGACCGTTGGTCGAGACAGGGTTGATTGTCATGAAGTCGATTACCCATTTGCAGAAGGGCCCAACTGTGACTATGGGGTGTAATGGTGCTGGAGGGGTACTTGCCTTTGGGGAAAAGAGTTAACAACTACGACAATGCTTGACTGTCTCTATGCAATCAACAAAGATGGAAGGCCAGTGCGAGTGCCTTTGTTCTTTTTGGGGAAACGAATTCTAAGTCGAATTCTTGGAGGATGAATACCCACTTAGCCACGCGACCTTGTAGGAGGCGATGACTAAAGAGGTACCACATTGGGTTTGAATCGGCCACTACACAAGTATGGTTTGCAATGATGTAGTGGCGCAACTTCTGAGCCGAGAAGACGACGTCAAGGGCCAATTTCTCCTCGAGTGAATATCGTAGTGGGGGTCCTGTCAGCTTCTAACTGATGTAATAAATCACATGCTCATGGAGGGCATCATTTTCTTGCACCAAGACTCTAGCAATGGCGTTGTCTGAGGCTGACACGTAGAGAATGAAGTCTCGGGTAAATTCCAATTCTGAGATTAATGGTGTAGAAGCCAGGGCTTGCTTGAGTGCATCGAATGATTCTTGTGCTTGCTGATCCCAAACAAAGGGGATTTTTGTGCAGAGCAGGTGGATGAATCCATAGGCTTTTGTTGCATACTCTGGTACAAAGTAGCGAAGGAATTTGGCCTTGCCTTGGAGGCTCTGTAGTTGGTGTTGAGTTCTTGGTGATGGAAGATCAAGGATAGCCTGAAATTTGAGGGGGTCTACCGTTATCCCTTTGTGGGATATGATGAACCTGAGTAGATGGCCTGCTGGGACACAAAAAACACACTTTATGGGGTTCAGACAAATTTTGTACTTGCGGCAACGTAAAAATACTTGTCGTAAGTCATCCATATGTTGTGCTCGTTTTGGTGATCGAGCGGTAAGATCGTCGAGGTCGACCAATATGATATGGATTAGATCATGGAAACAATATGTCATGGCGCGCTGGAAGGTGGCTCCAGTGTTTTTCAGGCCAAAGGGCATGACTCGATATGCAAATGTGCCCCACAGGGTTGTGAATGCAGTCTTGTACTGATCTTCTTTCTGGACCTGGATTTGGTTATATCCAGAAAATCCGTCCATGAAGGAAAAGACCTCATGTCTGGTGCATGCATCGATAATCTGATCGATGAAGGGTGTTGGGAAGTTGTCTTTGGGACACGCCCCATTTAGATCATGGAAGTTTGTGCAAATGCAGATGGTACCCTATTTTTTATTCACGGGAACAAAATTAGAAACCCAAGTGGTGTACGCAATGGGGTAAATGAAGCCGGTTGTGTGCAACTTCTCTATTTCGGCTTTGAACGCGACCACTTTTGAAGGATGGATGTGCAGTTGCTTTTGGCATACGGGGGCCACATAGGGCCATGTGTCGATGTGGTGTTCTACAATGGATGGATACAATCCGGGAATTTCAGTGTAAGACCAGGCAAAGATGTCGCGGAATTCTTGGAAGAGAGCTTTGTATGCAGCGACTTCTTCCAAGGAGCAGGATGCCCCCAGCATAATTTCTTCAACAACATTGGGATTGGTTGAGATGTTGATTTTGATGGTTGGCGAGATGTTGGCCATGTTCCGTTCTTTGAAGGCATCTGGTGCCGAAATGGGGTTTTTGAACCACTCAAATTTCCCATGAATGAAATCTTTGGTTTCCACAGAAAACTGGTCTGACTGTGACATAATTTATTCCGGGAGGAAGAACGAGCAATGGTGCATGTCACCCCATGGGTATTCCAGGGCGGTTAAGGCTTCAAGTATCTCCTCATCATTGCAGAAGCAATGAAGATACAGGTCTGATGGACCGTCATTGGTGGTGGAGACAATAGGGTCGGTAGAACTAGACATTATGTAAATGGACATGGTGTCCGAAGAAGGAGGTGGGGGGTGAACTTCTTCGATCAGGGTGATCTAAGATTCAAGGGAATGTTGATGAAGGTCAGCTAAAGCCATTCAGAACTCGGGAAAGTCTTGGTAGTGGTGAGAATAGTGTCCATACAATCCACAAAGGGCGCAAGCATGGTTTGTTCTCAATGACTTGTTTCTCACTATTAGCGCACTTGGAAGTTCAACCACGGGGAGGTTTTCGGTTGTATCCATGGCATCCAAATGCATGCGGATCATAGGAATCTCAAGGTAGTTCTGAGTTGGATGGCCCTGTTCTTCGTAGATGATGCAAGGCGAGATTTGTCAAGGTTCTACAGTAGCTTTCACATTCTTGCCCCTGGCCCTTTTTAGGTGAGTCGGTGTGGGTGCGGGTGCGATGGTTGGTTTCTATGGGCCGAGTGGAGGATGAGATTCGACCGCAATGGGTTGTATGGGGGTTAAGACTACCTGGGGCATTGGTGGTTGAGCTGGTGGATCAAGATACCACACGGGAATTCCCAATGTAAATTTGGGTAGGTTTAAGGTGGCCATTACTGGCTTGCTCATGACACCAGGGGGGGGAAAGAGGAAGGGAATTGTATGGACTGGAGAGGAGCCCAGATAACTCCCTAATGGTTGTATATCAGGATGAGGTTGTGGTTGTAGCTGTGCATAATGTTACGGCTGTGGATGATGTTGCGGCTGTTGTTGATGTTGTGGCTGCGGACGGTGTTGTGGTTGCGGTTGGGGCTACGGTTGCGATTGTTGTTTGGGTGAAAGGGTGCTGAATGAGAGCATGCACAAGTCTGCAGTCTCATTTGGTGTCGGTGGTGGTGACACTAAGGGGAAAGAAGCCGTCATGGTGGTATCGAAAAACAACCCAGGGCCCACATTCAACAATGGGGAGGCTGGTATGTTGTCAACCATGGTGTTGACCACAGGGATAACATTGGCATGTGTAGTCATCCCTTACGGATCAATGGTGTTGATCGTAGGGATAACGTTGGCGGGTGTCATTAGACCTTGCAGATCATGATAAGTTAGTTGGTCAACCGTCACGATTTTCCCTTCGTGGGGGAACATGATGAGACAGAAGACAGTTGATGCTACTGCTATCATGGCGTACATATAACTTCTTTTAAGGAGAAGGTTATAGTCCAATTAAGCGTTGACAACCTCTATGTCAATCAGAACTATCTTCCCGGCTAATGTTATGGGGACATGGAGGAGGATTCCTTGGGCTTTAGTGGGATGGCCATCATAATCCTGCAGAGTTGTGGAGGATGGTTGCAGAATTGGGGATCCAAGTTTCTACTAGACTTGGGTAGACATAACGCATGTGGATGCCCCCTCATCCACTATGCACTGGTGCATGACCAAATTATGGATAGATACCGGGATTTGAAAGGCAATGGTTGATGGAATTCGCGGTTCTCCATTCTCCGTGTCGAATGTGATCAACTTGGGGTCAGAGGTGTCTACAGCCCTAAGGGTGGCTAGTAAGGATTTTCGTTGCATTGGCAAAGTTTTGAGTACCTCAAGAGCGAACATGGCAGTAGGTGTTTGGGACAAATCATCCACGATGTTGTAGCTGACAGCAACTCTAGCCGTGGCATTGTTGTCAACCTGGAGTATGGGGGGGCACAGGAAAGGGGGTAACTGTAGAGGTGCATTGACTATTTTAGATGTAGATTCCACTGATGTTTCAACGGGTTCGGTGTTGGTTTCGTTACTCCGTACTGGTTTTTTCTAGTTTGTAGATTGACCTCTTCAGTTGTCATAGCTAGCAGGTGGTGGACACCCGTTTCTACCATGGGAGGTGCCCCCAGAGCATTGGGATTGGGTTGGGGAGGGGGTGCGGTTGCCACCAATCCTTGGACTGGTAATGGGTTTTGGAGCACCATAGGAGGAGGTCCTTATGGTGCCGGGTTGGGTTGGTCTTGGTCCATTGTATTGGTGGCACATTGAACCTCATTTCTAATGGCTTGTTTAGCGTGACCCATGAAGGTACACTTGAATGTGTAATGCGCATAGACCTAGCATATTGTGCATGGTTGGTTTGTTTGCAACGGAGCGTTGTGTCTCGGTGCATTTGGTCGTTGAGGATTTTGGGGTAGCCGGTTCGCCACGACATTGTTGGGAGGATTTGTTTGTTGACCGCCTCCTTGTGGTTGATTGTTTCCTTGGTTCTGGGGTCGGTTATTCCTGGCTTGCCCTTGTTGGTTATTGGGGGCTGGCTAGTTGGGACGGTTTTGTTGTGCAAACACCTATCCCAATGGAGCAGGTGGAGCAGGGGAGGGGGCTTGAACAGCTTGCACCAGTGGTGCATAGTAGATTTGTGTGGGTGTTGATGCCACAAATGTGGGAATTTGTCCCACGTATTGTTGTGTTGGCCAAGCCAAGGCCTGAGCCTGCTGCGGTGGTGCAAGTTGTGCATAAGAAATTGTGGCTCTATACTGGGACATCATTCTTGCATAGTCTGGAATTTGGTTTTGGTAGGAAACACTAGCAATGTTGCATGGTTGTGGTGGTATTGCAGGTGGTGTCGGACAATGTTGTGGTTGGTGAGAGACAGAACCTATGATGCCATCTACAGTATGGGATGCCCCCGGTGCATCCCAGTAGGAAGTGCCTGCACGGGGAGGGTCTGGAACGACGGTGTAAAGGTATCCAGACTGTGCATATATCAGATCAAACTGCTGGTCTTTCAAGATGGCCACCTCTTCAGATTGGGGGCGTTCGAATACAACATCATTTTCTATAGGTGGGAGCAAAGTTTTAAGGAACCAATCTAGGAAGATCCTGTCATCAAGTTGGATCTTACACAAACTACAGTGTCGCTTCCACTCATGGATGTGGTCAGTTATGTGGGTCACAATATTTTGGAAGCAAGATAACAAGATCTCCACCCCTTCTGCATACCTGACGGGGAGTTGGAAATATTGCAAGAACATGGAAGCTAGGGAGTTGAAATCTTGGTACTTGGCTTGTGGTAGCTCAATGTACCACTTGGTTGCAGCACCTGTGAGGGTGTGTTGGAATATTCTTAGCCTAATCGAATCATCTACGATGTTGTTTGATGAGCACCATAGATGAAACGTCATGATGTGGTTTTGGGGGCACTCCCCTACCTTCCCTTTAAACTTGGGAATGTCTGAGGGAATTTTGGTTGTCATGGGAGGCCAAAAATTTTGATGGTGGCTAGGGTCATTTGTTAACCGAGCCAAACCAGGAAAGTTGAGACGTGCCATGAAAGGAAGGTTTGACCCCAAGTTGATGTGAGATGGGGAAGCCACAGTGGTGGGGTTTGCAGGTGCATAATGCACCTGCATTGTTGGGGGTACTTGTGGCACCATTGTGTATGGTCTAGTGCCCCCAAGTGTGGTGGGAGGGACAATGTGGGTGGAAGGGCCACTTCCCCCATGTATGACAAGAGGGGAAATGTAGGTGGAAGGGCCGCTACCCCCATGTGTTGCAGGTGGGATAGCTTGACTGGTCAATATGGGTGGTGGCAGCTGAATTATGATGGTTTGCATAACCATGCTGGGGCCACCTGCAAGGTTATTGGTGATAGTTTGTGGTGTGGACATGGGTCCACTAGAAATTTCTATGCCGAAAAATGGATCCAGGTTTGCACCAGCCATGGGGCTTGACAGTGTAGTGTGCAGATCATGTTCAAACTGATATGGGCCTGAATCTGAATAATAGGCTGTGTGGCCTTCTGATGCTATGGAAGGTCGATGAGAATGGTCTCGACGATGTCGGTTTAATAACTCGAACTGTGGTGGTTTGCCTCTTAGGCATGAGGAAGAGCGTGAGGGATCAATCGTGTCAAATTTGTATGTCAAAATGGTGGTAATTATTTTTGGACCCCTATTTCAATGTCTTCCTATTGACTGCAGGTGGTCACTCGGCCACCAAGACTGCTAGAAGACAACGCTTGGCTTTTTCCTCATGGGAGTGCTACTCAATCGGTGGGGTTCGTTGCCCATTTCACTTGGCAATTCCTCTCAGCGGACAGCTACTTTGGGGTTCCCATGGTACTCCTCACAATGATTTTTTGGGCTAATCCCAAGTACTTCCCACGGTTAAGGTAGTTAGGGACTTATGTCCTCAAAGACTGCAGATTTTTAACATAGTGTAAATTGTAAATTTTACTGGCTCACTCAGCGTCATGAACTGAGTTGGGTTGATTTATATGGTATGGTGTGTATGTATTTTGTTTTTATATTATATGTGGTGGCTGCTTAAATGGTTTATGAATATTCCACAGAGTTCATAACTTTGTGAATGAAAAGAAATAAATAGTAATCAGAAATTTTTAGACATGTACCATTTGTGATCCTGAACTATGATAGCCTAACTAAGTGACTACCTTGCACCTATATTTCTATTCAACCAGGAGAGGGTGCTGCACTCTCAACAAAATGGGACTAAGCCCATCCATAGATCCATAGGTCACCCTCCGGATGCAAGGTTGGTCAACAGGGAGGACGTTGAGCGCCATGAGAAGCCCTCCTTCTCTATCCCCTCTACCTTCCAAGTCACCCATTTTTAGTGGCTTCGAAAAATAATAGGTGAAGTGCCTATTAATATACAAGCTTCACCCTCAGTCTTATCCCAAAATACCCCAAAGGGTGATGACTGGGTAGAGGAGGAAGGGTTAGGTAAGATGTTTATTTTAAGTAAATTTTAATCAAACTATGTTCATTAACCCATTAAGAATTTATTTACACTTTAATTTAATCAAGATTTGTTCTGTAAATGAAATGGATATAAACAAAAACATAAATAGAAATAAAAATAGTTTGGATGGATAGAGGCGGCTGAGCTGTACTAACAGTCCTTAACTTTTAAAAAATCAAACTCTGAGTGACAAATCACACTTTTCGGGTCAAATGTGGTGAGGGGGTCGCCAAATTTTTCTAGAAATAGGCGAGGGGGTCACTCAGAATTTGCAGACAGAAGTGGGCTGACTTCTGGAAGGGGGTCACACCTTTCAGGGATAAATAGGTGATCTGGTCACACATGTGAGGCCAGAATGAGCAACCTGGTCCCCTCTCTAGGCCTGGTAAGAGCGACCTGGTCCAAAAACTGAAATTTTTTTGACCCTGAGTCAGATCCAGCCAACAGTAACCTGTACTGTGGCCAAATGGAATCGAATTTTCCTTGAGGAGGCTCGGTAGTAATTACAAATGGGAATAAATGGGAATCTAAGCTAGATTTTAATAGAAAATTAAACTAGGGAAAAAAATAGAACTAAAAACTGAAACTTTGAAAATTAAACCCAAGGATCCTGTGGGATCGACCTGGTATGGTCGTGAGTTCTCTAGTAGGGATTTCTCCCTTGCTACAAGGAAAGAATGGCTACCTTCTGTCTATAGGATGGAAGGATAGGGTTCCTGATGGTAATGCAAGAAAAACAGAACTGAAAGAAAACAAAGGGAACAGAAAGGAAAGAGATGTAAACCCTGCACACAAGGTTAGACTCCAGAAACCTGCATACAACCTGTTAGAACACAAAATAAACCTACAAGAAAACTAAGTTAAAAAAAACTAGAAATAAACATGACATTAAACAAAGCTTATACCTCTTGGTGGAAATGGGCCACCATGCCCTAGCTTGGAGAAGCACCTCTCTCTTGGAAATGGGGGAGCTATGGCTCAAAGGGGAGATGGATGAGAGGGAGTGTGGGTGGATTGAGAGACAAATGTTCTCAAGGAATATACTCAGGCAGCATAATAGTATGCAAGAGAGGAATGTTTTGAGAGTGACCCCCACCCCTCTATTTATAGCATTTTTAGGGTTCTAAGCCCCTGGTCAGGGCTTTAGCCCCTTTCGCTCAAAATTTAGCTCCTTTTAGGGTTTTAGGCTCCTTTGAGGGGTTTTAGCCCCTTTTTGGAGGTTTTAGCCCGTAGGAGAGCTATTTAGGCTCTTTTTAGGGGTTTTTAAGCCCCTTTTCATGTTTTTAAGCCTTCTTGAGGGTGTGGGGGTCAAATGAGGGTCGTGTATGGGTGTCCTTGGGTGGTGTAGGCCATGTAGAGATGAGTGAGGGATTTTTTGGGTTAACAATATCAGAGCAAGATCCTTCACTACAAATTAATCAATGGAAGGAATATCCTATTAAAAATCACTATGGATCAACAGGGGTTAGACACCAACAGACCTCCTTTATTTACTAGAGATAATTATGCATATTGGGATGTAATAATCAAGTGCCATCTAATGGATATTGGATACAAAGTTTGGAGGACTGTTGAAAAAGAATATAAAGTAGTAGATGACGTACCTATAGACGAAGGGGAACTTAGCCAATATAAGGCCAATGCAAAATCTATGGATGCAATTTTGAGTGGGTTAACAGAATCAATACTTGTAAAAATAATGAAATGCAAAACATCCAAACATGCCTGGGAAAAACTAAAATGTGTTTTTGAAGGAGCGCCTAAAGTCAAGGAACCCAAACTCCAAACCTACAAAGGACAGTTTGAAAACCTAAAAATGAAAAAGGAAGAAAATATTGCAGAATATATTCTAAGAGTAGATGAAATTGTTAATTCCATTATAGGCATTGGAGGAGAAATAAAATATAAAGACGTAATCAACAAGGCACTGAGAACCATGCCAATGAAGTATGACTCAAAGGTGTCCTCTTTAGAAGAACGAGGTGATCTTAAAATTATGACAGTAGATGAACTACATGGGATATTCACTGCCTATGAGATGATAACAGGAAAAAATGGATCATTAAATAAGGAATCAACTTTTAAATCCAAATCCAAGATCCAATCTGAGGACCTAGATGATGAAGAAGCTCTCTTCATCAAGAAACTTGAGAGAGGCACTAGCAAGTACAAAGGGAAGCTACCCTTGAAATGTTTTAACTGTGGAAGGATTGGACATTTTTCCAGAAAGTATCCTTACCCAAAATAAGAGGATAGTGATGATGAAGAACCTTGTTGTCATAATAAAGATAAAAAGAATAAAACCATATACAATAATAAGTTTCAGAAAAATAAGAAAAACCTTTATTCCAAAGAAGATGGTGAAATAAGTGAAGATGTTGAAGTCCTATTCATGGGTTTCGAAAATGAAATCACTAAAGAAGAAATAGAAGATGTGGTAGATCTTGAAGCAAAACTTATAAATTCTCATGAAGAATTAAATAATTATAAAAGGATGTACAAGAAATAAAAAATCCACATTATGGAATTTGAAGAGAAAAACAATGATGTAGAAAGAATGATTGTTGGCTTAAACAATCAAGTTCTAGAAGTCGAAAGGGATGAAAACAATCTAAAACAACAACTCAAAAGGAGAATACAAGAATATGAAAGGCTTGAATAAGACATTATGCACCTTAGAAAGAAACTAGATGAAGAATCTATTAAATCAAAATTCGAAAACAACTCAAGGACTTTAGATGAAATCCGAAGTTTCCAAATATGAACAAGCGATAAATCTAGATTAGGATTTGACAAAGAATAGAAACCAATATATTATGCACAAATAAAGATGGAAATAAAATAAGTTATGTTGATGTAATCATGAGCCAAATTAAAAGGGAAGAAAGTAAGAAATCTGCTTCTCCCTTACAAAGAACAGATATGATGCCTAAAATACCAATGATAAGTAAACATCAACAACTCTTTTTAGGAAATTGTTACAACTGTAACAATTTTGGACATATCACCATAAATTTTAAACTAATGGTTCCTATTGAGAAAGGGATTACATCACATACCTCTGTCTATAAGAAAAATATTACTAGAAACAATCTGAAAGGAAGAAACTACAATTCTTTTGCTCCTCTACAGAGTTATAATACAGAATACTACAAATGTGGTAATCAAGACCATATTTCTAAAAAGTGTAGACTAGTAATTTATATGGATGACACCCCAAAATCTGAAGGAAAAGGAGAAAGGATAGCTTGGAAGAAGAAGGATGATGTGGAATGTTCATTAGTTCTATGTGCTATAGAAAAACAAAATATATGGAATATGGATAGTGGATGCTCAAAACACATGACAGGTGACACAACTAAGCTCCTAATCCTAAAAAGGAAACAAAAAGGAAAAGTCACAGTTAGAGATAATCTATCCTCTAAAATAATTGGGAATGGTACAATGGTTATTAGAGACAAGATGAAAGCTGAAAATGTTCTACTTATGGATAACTTAAAACCTAATATTTTGAGTGTGAGGCAAACATGTGATCAAGGACACATATGTATATTCGACTCCAAGAAATGTGAAATTAGAAGAAAATATTCATGAGAACTTGTTGTGAATGTTGTAAGAACTCCAAGCAATGTGTATATTATATAAAATGAAGAACAATGTTATATGAGCCAAATTGATGAAAGTTTGCTATGGCATAGAAGGACGGGGCTCCTGAACTTTGACAATATTGTAAAAACTAGTCAGAAGGGAGTTGTAAGAAATCTTCCAAATATTATAAAACCACCAACTCATGTTTGTAGACACTATCTTCATGGGAAACAAATGAGAACAAGCTTCAAAATCAAAGAACATACAACCTCTCAACCATTAGAAATAATTCACATTGATCTTTGTGGACCAACAAGCACTAAAATATTTCAAGGTGAATATTACTTTATGTTATTAATTGATGAGTATACAAGGATGAATTGGGTGACATTTATTAAATAAAAATTAGAAGCCTTTGTGAAATTCAAATCCTTCAAAGAACTTATTTAGAATCAAGCAAATCACAAGATTAAATGTCTAATATCAGATAATGGTGGAGATTTCACCTCAAATGAATTCAATGAGTTTTGTGAAATTCATGGAATCAAGAGTCAATTTTCAACAATAAAAGCTCCTTAGCAAAATGGAGTAGTGGAGAGAAAGAACATGACAGTCCAGGAAGCAGCTAGAACTATGCTTAATGAAGCAAAACTTCCTGATGGCTATTGGAGAGAAGAAATATATACATATGTCTACATACAAAACAAAGGACATCTCAGAATGAATAGCGACAAGACTCTTTATGAGCTATGGTTTGGAAGACCAGCTTCAGTTAAATATTTTAGACTTTTTGGAAGTAAATGCTACATAAGAAGAGAAGATGATAACCTATGGAAGTTTGACTCTAGAACATATGAAGGAATATTTCTTGGATATTCTTCCACAAAAAGGGCATGCAAATGTTATAATCTAAAAATGCACAAGATCATAGAAAGTGAAAGTGTAACTGTTGATGATACTAAGTCAAGAAGAATCCAATTCCAAGAAAGTGAGGATGTTTAAGAAACTGAAAATGAAGAAATAAATGACAAACACAAAGAAGAAAGTTCACAATAGGAGGATGGTCTTGAAGAAGAAGAAGAAAGAGTAGAAAAAGAAGACTCATGGGAAAGTGGAGGTGAAGACTCTCCAAGATATGATACAAAAGCTCCATCTAGGAGACTACAAAAATATCATCCTAAGGCACAAATCATATGTGACAAATATCGTGGAGTCAGTACAAGAAGGAAACTACTATTTAATGAAAAATCCTTACTATCAGTGGTGGAACCTAATAACTTTGCAAAAGCTAGAAAAAATGATGATTGGATCAAATCCATGAACTAAGAGTTGGATCAAATTGAGAAAAACCAAACTTGGGAACTAGTTCCATGACCTGCAAACAAGAATATTGTAGGAACCAAGTGGTTCTTCAAAAACAAGTTAAAGGAAAATGGAAAAGTGATAAGAAACAAAGAAAGGTTAGTATGTAAAGGATATGCTCAAGTGGAAGGTATTGATTTTGAAGAAACCTTTGCAACTGTAGATATACTTGAAGCAATCAGAATGTTCTTGGCATTTTCATGTTACAAAAACTTCAGACTATATCAGATGGATGCAAAATATGCTTTTCTTAATGGAGAAGTTGAAGAAGAATAATATGTTGAGAAACTTGAAGGTTTTCTCTTATCATAAAATCAAAATCATGTTTGCAAACTTAAGAAGGCACTCTATGGTATTAAACAAGATTCAAGAGAATGGTTCTCAATACTTGACAATCATTTAAAGAAGTAAGGATATATAGGGGGAGAAATGACAATAATCTATACATAAAATTTGAAAACAAAAATATGATCATTATTGTAGTATACGTAGATGATATCATATTTGGAAGTGATCTACAAATTCTAAGTGTAAAATTTCCTTCATAAATGAAGAAAGAATTTGAGATGTTAATTTTAGGAGAACTAACATTCTTTCTAGGCTTACAAGTATCTCAATTGAAAAAAGGGACCTTCATCTCTCAAAAAAAGTATATCAAAGAAATGTTGAAAAAATTCAAAATGGAAGAATCCAAACCTGTTAGTACTCCTATGGGCACAGGTTGTAAATTGAGCAAGGATGATGAATATTTAGAAGTAGATCATACTACGTATCGGTCAATGATTGGTAGTCTATTATATGTAACAACCATAAGACTATATGTAATGCAGGTTGTAGGTGTGGTTTCTAGATTCCAATCAAGCCCAAAAGAAACACATGTGGATGCAGTAAAGATAACTTTTAGTTGTCTAAAAGGAATCGTGGATTATGGATTATTGTATCCAAAAAGCGATAACTTTACTCTAAAAGCATTTACTGATGCAAATTGGGAAGGAAGTATAAATGACCAAAAAAGCACTAGTGGAAGAGAATTCTACCTAGGATATTTTTTTGTGTCATGGCTAAGCTAAAATCACTCCTCCATTTCATTGTCTACAACAGAAGCTGAGTATATTCCTGCTGCTTCATGTTGTACCCAGGTCATTTGGATGAAGCAGAAATTGGAAAATATGAATGTAACACCCCAGTTTTGACCCCAATGCATTAAATATACATGATTTATATATATATTGTAATTAACCATGGTGTGGAGCTAAAGGAAACAGCCCCACCATCGATTTGGTTTTGTTATGTTTCGGCGATTAGACTTGTTGCCGATGGTATATCATGATATATGGAACATATTAGTTTTGGCATCATGTAAATATGAATTTTAATTAAATGAACCCCAACCAGCTATATCACTGCAACCAAAATGAAAAGGGCATGATTTTCCTAAGGATAAGGAGGGGAATTGTTAAAGCTTGAGCCTTGGGGAAAAGCCATGTGTCAACCACCCATTTAAAACTTCTGTTGTAGTTGGGGGCAGTTATGGCTGGGAATTGGTGGGTGCCAGGACTGCCAGTCCTTTCCCACATGCACACTCCACCAGCAGCCTCTTCCAATCTCCCACTCCCCATCATTTCTGTTCATTCTCACGCACAAGCTTCTGCGTCGTTTTACCGAGGCAACGAGTTGAGGAGCCGGTTTTTCCACTGTCACCCACGATTTTCCTGTGCAGAGCCATTCATGCTCGGGAGGCGGTGTGTATGTGTGTTTTTCCATGCCAATTTTGGGGTGCGTATGTTTTCCTCATGCACAGGCTAAGAGTCTGATTTTCCTGCTCCATTTCTGGACTGTGTAATTTTCCCCTCACTTCATTGTTGAGTCGGGGAAGTGGTTTCCCCACATTGTTCATTTGTTGTGATTTCATTCATGTCTTGGAGCTGCTGTAGATTACTATTGAGTTTTTGTGGCCATGATAGGGCTAAGAACGAATCAGGAATTGATTTCCCCTGTCCAAGCTATGAATCGCTTGTTTACTGCATGTATGCAGTGGTTGGTCTTCGGACTATGTTGGAATGGGAATGAAGGCTTGGGTTGCTTGATAAACCTAGTATGTTTTGGAACCACACAGACAGAGCTAGAGGTTTGGATTTCTTCTCCACAACCCCTGAATAGAACTGGAAGGGAGGTCAGGGCCTGAGGGACTGTGTAGCAGAGAAGGGACTGATTTCCTTGTGTTGGGTGTGTGTGGGTGTCCTAGAAGTTAGGCTAGTTCTGGTGTAGGTGTCCTTAGCTATTCAATGGGCTCACTAGCTTAACATTTATCCTTTCCCAGCTCCTCGATGGCCCGATAAACCCAACTGTGTTAGCTTGGCTGATTTGTTGATGGCCTGATAAACCCAACTGTGTTGGCTTGGCTGTGTTTTGTGTTTTGTGTATCCTTGGCTATGTGTAATCTTGCTTGTTCCTTATTCCTTGGGGAATCATGCCCAGCTAGAGGGTGGCGGCGTTGCTAAGATATTAAGGAGCATGCTGGCCTATGGTTGGGTGGAACGTTGCAACAACGTAGCTGGTTGCGGGACAAGTTCTTTATAAGATAAGTAATCTTGTCTATTTTACTTCTGCAATCATATTTACTATTAATAAATTATGATGATCATGTTGAATGCTTGAATGGGAGTATGTTTTCTTCCGTTGTATGATAAATAATTATGTATCTGTTCCTGTTCTAGTTTAAGCATTTCATTTCAATTTTTATGTATCTTCATGTTCATGGGGTGGTTTCCCCGGAGGTTTGATGACACGGTAGCATCCTCTTCGTCGGTCGAAGGGTCAAGGATGTTACAATGAAGACCCTCATTACTAACTTACTTGTAAACTATGAAAACCCCATTATTATACATTGTGACAATACAAGTGCTATAAACATATCCAAAAATATTGTTATGCACTCTAAAACAAAACATATCCCGATCAAGTATCATTTTTAAGAGAGAAAGTATCACAAAAAATGGTCAAATTGGAGTATATTGATACGAAGGAACAGATTGCTGATATATTCACTAAGCCAGAACCCAAAGAAGAATTTGAGCATATTAGGAATAAGTTGGGAGTAATATCCTTATAATAAAAAGAGGAAGAGAAAAAAAATGCAGCATGTCAGGGGGAGATATGTTGACAGGGGGACCTGTAAGAAGAAAATCCTTGTCATTGTTGTAAAAGGGGAGAATGTTTAGATATTGCCATCAATGTCAAAGAGGGAGAATGTTGGAAAGAATTTTCATTAATGTCAAAAGAGTTCGGTAATGAAAAAGGTATGAGCAATGGCATATGTGATAAGGATGGAAAGACACATGGACCCAACAAAGTAATCAAGTCAGGCAAAGTCTGATTGAGCTTGATTGATCAATCCTCTGATCAATCAATGGAGAGTCATGGAGTTGCAATCAACTTATTTAAAAGAGGTAGGATGTCTAAGATCGTATCAAGAAAATAGATCGACGGCAAGGAAAGAATCTGCAGAGTAAATGTGTGTGGAAGATAACATTGTGGAGCACCAAAGTGAAGTTCTGTATTTGATAACTGATCAATAGGAGAGGAGGATTCTACAAAGCGATCTACGGTTCACATGAGTTACAGAAGCCCATTTCAAAAAATTTGGGAGGCACAACTAAAATCCACACTGCGGAAGTTATCTGCAGTCTGCAATCCATAGAGTATAGACGAAGTCACGTGGAAGATGAATTGCAGAAGAAATTTCGAGAAAAATCGAAATACAGACTCGCAACCTGCCATCCGCAATTGCAGAAGAAATGAGTTTCTGATTGCGGAAAGGTTGTTGTGGAAATATAATTGTTGAAGAAATTTTTGAGGAAAGTCGAAATGCATACCCGCAATCCACAATCCACAATTACGGAAGGAAGAAATTTCTTATTGCAAAAAGGTTGTAGGTGCAAGAATGTTAAAAATATAGAGGGAAATATGTGGATGTTAGATCAATGGTCAGATCGAGATCATCATCAAATCAATGGTTGAAGGGGATTCTACTATTGAAAATTGCATAAATGTTAGTAAATAGATTAACTCCAGAATCGATATAAATTCCTCTTATATGTCATATCCATGCCCCTCATCCCAATGATCGAGAGGACGCGACCAACAAAATGTTGCTATCAAACAGGAAAACTATCCCCACAAACACAAAATGAAATGCATTAAACTAACAACATGCACTGATGCATAAATCATTAACAGTAGAAGTAAAACACATCCATTCAATAATTCAACATGTTCATGTTAATTCATAAGCAAATACGGTTGTAGAGATAAAATGCATAAGAATACTTATCTTGCAAAGAAGTTGACCTGCAAATAGCTATGTCACTGCAACATTCCACCCAACCATAGGCCAATGTGCTCATCAATCTCTTAGCATCACTGCCACCCCCAAGATGGGCACGATTCCACAAGGCACCGGGGAACAATAGGCTCACACATAGCCAAAACCATACATCCACAGTCAAGCCAACACACCGTTGGGTTTCATAGACTGTTGAGGAAATAAGCCAATAACATGGAGAGGTCCTTGGAATTACTTATCCAAGCCCAAACCAGACATCAAACACACAGTCATCCAATTAACATATGGTTCCTTTGACTTACCCAGCCAATCCAGCCTACTAATCAAGCATAGACAACCATCTAACAGATGGGTTCCTTGGACTTACTCTACCAAGCCAACACGGTTGTGTTTATCAAGCTACAAAGGAGATGGAAAGGATGACTGCTAAGATAGTGAGCTCAACCATAGAGCTATGGACACCTGCACCAAATCTAGCCTAGCTTCTAAAACATCTACATACCCAACACAAGGAAGCATCCCCTTCTCTTTTACACAGTCGCTCAGGCTATGCCTTCCCTTCCAGTGCTATTCAGGGTATGCAAAGAAGTAAACCAACCCCCTAGCTCTATCTGTGAGGTTCCTTCTCACACTAGTTTTATCAAGCTAGTCATACCACATTTCCACTCCCAACCCAGTTTACACCAAAACAACAGAGGCATACACAGCAATTGCAAGGTTTTGGGTTTGATGGAAACATCACAGGGGCCAAATTCGAAGGTCCATTGGGTAAACAAAGCCCTAGGGACCCAAAATCGATTTTACCAAACGCTCAATAGCATCACGAGGGTGAAAATGGCTCAACAACCACTTAGAGATCGAGGTCTCTTCTCTAATCTACTGTCCGCATGGCCATAAATGATCCTCCTGTCGTGGGAGAATGGAAACGGACTGCAAAAACATGCAGGGGAAGATGGAGGATGGAGGACTGAGGAGAAAATCAACTACCTGCACCTATGTGAGGAAAATCAGTTGCCTCAGTGCATCAAGAATTTGCGGCTACCTTCCTGAGTGTATGTTGTTTCTCCCTCCCACGTGAGGATAATGAGTGAATCCTCTCCCCCTTGGGCATGCGTGTGGTCAAGGCTAATGACCCTGCCATATTTGATGGTTGTCCATGCCTCCCAATACCCAAGGAAATAACTTCTTTTACCAACTTAGATGACTGGGCATAAAATACAAAAGGGTAGTTGACCACTCTATGGGTTTTACCCCTTAGACATTTGGATTTTCCCCAAAGCTAAGAGGTTATAATGTTTCCCCCTCCCTATTCCTTGTGAAATCATGCCCCCGTCTCTTTAACGTTGTGGCGCGTAGCTAGTTGTGGTATTTTTATTAATTTGCATTTTACATGATGTATCAAAACACATTATGCATGGCTAGCACATAAACCATCGGCATCGATTTTAATCGTTGAAACATCAAACACTAAACCCATGGTGGGGCCTTTTCCTTGAGCTCCGCACCATGATTTAATACAATATTTATATCATATGCAATTTAATACCATGGGGTCAAAACCAGGGTGTTACATTATACTAGTAAAAAAAGAAACCATAGATCTAAAATGGACCCAGATCTAACAGCTGACATCTTTTTCGCTACATGAAATACATGGAATATAATAGTTAGGACATGCCATGGAATTGGAAAGTAATCACCACTTCATGATCTCATATCAAAGGGTGAGAATGATCACCAAGGAAGATCAACGGTCGTAAATTATTCTGCTGTGTGAAGTTGCATGCTTTTAGTCAAATTCCTTGGATGTATAATTATTATGAAAAGCAGTTTTATACCATTTCAAATACACCGTTGATATGGGTTGATAAAGATCCAATAGTTTTGTTCTATTCCGCTGGTGAAAGTATCTCAATAGATAACCAAAGTATGGATGCAAAATTTCTTAAAAATCTAGTTAGGTAGTCATTTCACATCCGCCCTGCCAAACGAGAATCTGGCAATAGACACATTAGATTAGAAGAACAACTAAAAGTAGAGACAAATTAATTTTAGTTATCCCTGCAAATCTAAGTATTGTTAAAACTGAAATTAATAATGAAGATCATCATCCAAGAAAGGACATGAAGAATTCCTACAACGCTTCAATGAAAAGACACGATAATTAAAGTAAAGGTATGATGATATTTATGCTTAATTCAAACCAGGAAGAAGGTGTCTCGACATTCCAGATCGATGTAAGTAAGATAGATACCAAGGAAGAAAGACCATTAATAGTGTAATTAGACATAAGAATATCTGGAAGTCAAATAGAAACATATAAGGGAGGTTGGGAGGCGCTAGGGCAGGAAACATGCATGCAAGGGGGTCATATCCTCCTTCCAGTGGTGGATGGTAAATAAGGTTTTGTAGCATCCTTTTGACAACAAATGATAAACCATGGGGTCGTAACCTCCTTCCAGTAGTTGCTGGTAAATAGGGTTTAGTACCATCCTTGTCTCTAGTAGTAGGAAAAAACTATTTGTAAAATATAATTTTGCAGTAATAGGAAGTATTGGTGGTTTACCCAATTGGGATTCCACAATAAATTTGTGTTATGTGTGTTCTTGTTAATCATGTGTGTTAATGAATAAATTAAAAGTGGTTTAAATTGTTAAAAGTTATCAATACTAATTTACCCACCTTTAAGTATTGTCCAATATTCCAACAGTTAGGGTTTAAGGACTTAGGAGCTAGGGGGTTAAAGGGTTAAAGGGTCAAGTAATATGCTTGTTAAGGGATTGGGGGATTTATGTATTAGGGTTTTAGGGATTAATGTTTAATGGATTGGGGATTAGGGATTTAGGGATTAAGTTTTAATGGATTAGGTATTAGGGCTTAAGGGATTAAGTGTAAAAGGCTTATAGGCTAGCGGATTAGGGGGTTTAAAGGTTAATGGCTTAGATATTATGGGTAAATAACATAATTTTTAACGTATTAGGGGTTGGGTTTCAAGGGTTTAGGTGTTAAGGGATTAGGGAAAATGGATTAAAGGATGAAGGATCAATGGATTAGGGGTTAGGGGATTCAAATATTGTGGATTAAGGGATCATGGATTAAGTGTTTAGGGATTATGGGTTAAGGGTTAAGGGATTAGGGTGTAAGGGATTAAAGTTCAAGGGATTAGGCATTAATATATTAGGAGTTAGGGGGTTTAAAGTTTGATATCTTAGTGATTATGGGTTAAGGGATTGCAGTAAGTGCTTAGGGTTTGGGGGTTGTTAGAGTTTTAATGCTTCCAATACGATTATGTTAGATCTCCAAACACTTTGCATTATATCACAAAAATCATATGCAATAGGATCACTGAAATAAATAAAAGCATATAAACACAAAAGACATAAATATTTTCATATGGGAAACTACAAGGGAGAAAACCAACAAATTCTTTAGTATAGACTCTATCGACAAGAATAATTCCTTCTAGTACAATCTAAAAGCTATATTATCCTCAACACAAATATCATAAGAATGAGGAAAGCTAGAAAAAACAATAATAAGATGTTTTCATAAAGAAAATACTCTTCTTCTCCATAAAACTGGGTTTTCTCTCTCTTGAGCGAATTTTCTCCAAGTGAGTGTGTGTCCAAATGGGAGGGGTGCCTTCCATATTTATACATGTTTTCCAAGTGAATTTTTATTATGGGGTCTACTTGTCAACTTCCCTAACTAGGCTGACTTGAATATAATATTGTTTACAAGATGCTTTTGGAATCTTCTGGGCCAACCTTGCAATATGGGTTTACATTTATTCTTGCAAGGTTCTTTACATGAAAAATTAAAATAATAATGTGCCAAAAGGTAGTACAATAATAATATAACAATAATATAAGAAGAACATATTCCAAAGTTACACAATCTTCAACACTCCCTCTTAAAAAGGAAGGCATTCCTATATCTCGGTTATCATCACTGGATCATTGGATCTCATCACTGGATCTCATCACTATTGTTGTAACTTGATAATCGAGTCATTGAATTGTGAAATCTCTTGAATCTATACATAATAATAAGTTCATACAACAACTAGTACTTTTTCATGTTTAGTGTACCTCATATCGGTGCATCAACCAACCCTTTTTCATGTTGGGAGCTACCCTCATCTCGGTGCATCACCAACCCTTTTTCATGTTAGGTTCTACCCTCATATCAGTATGACACTATATCTTTTTCATGTTGGATGCTACCCTCATCTCAGTGTGACACCATCCATTTTTCAATATGGGTGTTTCCCTTATCTCGGTGTGAAACCAACCCTTTTTCATGATGGTTTCTACCCTCATATTGGTGTGACAAAAATCCTTTTTCATGTTGAGTGCTACCCTCATCTCAGTGCGACACCAAGCCTTTTTCATGTTAGGTGCTACCCTCATATTGGTGCGGCACCAGCAGTTTTTCATGTTGGGTGCTACCCTCATCTCAGTGCGACACCAACCCTTTTTCATGTTGGGTGTTACCCTCATATTGATGTGACACCAACCATTTTTCATGTTGGGTTCTGCCCTCATCTCAGTGTGAAACAATCCCTTTTTCATGTTGGGTGATACCCTCATCTCAGTTCAACACTATCCCTTTTTCATGTTGTATGTAAATATCACACATCTTCCACAAATCCATCCTTTGTTCATGTAGGATGTGAATACCACTCGTCTTCCATAGAGCCAACCCTTTTTCATGCTTGATGTGAATACCACTAATTCAAAACATGAGCTCATCCCTCCCTCTTATGATGGAAATCGATATGAACAACTATAAGCTTCTCCATGGAGTACTCAAACTTCACTCTTTCTAGAGGTATGGTCAATACATCGACTATTTACTAATCCATCGCAATATACTAGAGTGGCATTGCTACTCTCTACACCATATCCATGATATAGTGATATCAGACCTTTATGTGCTTTGACTTGTCGTGGAACACAAGTTTCTCGAAAAACTTCACACAACATTTTTTGTCACATAATACATAAGTCGTCTCTAAATCGACATCGAATAATACCACAAGTAGATTTAGAATGTACACTGCCTCATAGCTAGCTGAACAAGCTGCAATATACTCTACCTCGTCTATACTTAGTGATATGCTCATATGCTTCTTGCTAAACTAAGAAATCATGTCAGACCCCAAACTGAAGCAAGACCCTAAAGTGATATTCCTATCCGTAGCACTGCCAACCTAATACGAATCTACATAACATAGTAGGAAAATCCTCTGATCTATCACATATCTAATTCCATACTCAATCGTTCCCTCAAGTTACCTCAACACATTATTTTCCGCAATCATGTGAACACATCTTGGATCTATCATGAAATGACTCAAAGTGTTCATCACAAAGCATATATCCAGCCTTGTGTTCATCAAGTACATCCACGAATCCATCATCTTCCTATAAATTATGGTGTCAACTATCCTTGAAGTAGTATCACACAGCAAATTCAAGTTTGATTCCATCGATGTCGCTATACCCTTGCAATCCATCATCCCGAATCTCTTCAGGATATATATTGCATATTTTCCTTGGCTAAGGAAATTCTCATCTAGATTCCGCCACACCACTAATCCCAAGAATCATGCCAAGATTCTTGAAATATGAGATCTACTTCATCTCGATGGGGGAGACATATGATATCACTCGAAGCATATCCCTGAGATACTGAGACAAAAAAATATTGCCACTGATAGATGATAAGTGATAATGACTCTCAATTTGTCTTTGTAATCTATGTTGTAGTCACTCCCTCTGAAGCAAAGATTTATTTCTCCCTCTAAAGCTGATCACTATCCTCCCTCTGCATCTTGTACTATTTGCATTAGGACATTTTGTACTAGCGTGACTAGTATCCTTGTATGTTGTTGGTCTTCTGTGTATCCATCTATTTCATCTCTCATCATTTTGATCTATAGACATGAAAATATTGCTTTCAAGGTCACTAGATACCAACATATTCCATCTTGAACTCTGTTACAAGTTCCATCTTATTCCCATCTATGCGATCCTCATCTTCAACCTTGTAGAAAAGGTTGACATCTTGTCACTCTAGGTGATCCTCAATCTCATCATGTAACTATATGTCCTGGCATGTTATCCTATGTGTTCCTTATAATCCCATACAAATCCTTTTGCACACATGTGCTTCTCGTAGAGAGTCCTGAATCATGGAGGTTTCTCGATATACACTTCTACTTTTATTACAACATCTATCTAGTGTAATATCCACCACTAAAGAAGTGTGTCTAGCCATTAGAGCAACGTCTTGTCACAATTGGCTCCCTCTTTCTGAGATAAACCTCGCTTTTTACATCTGTAGTATGCTTTATTTTGTAAATATTCTTGAATGTCATAGTTGAATCATAATCACTTGTTCTTGATAAAAAAGTTTTATCATTCTTCTTGTAGGTGATTGTACATAATCTTTCCTACAAATCAAATTCAGTTGCATTATTAGAAATATTTCATAATTTTCAAAACATGTTAATAATGACAAATTATTATGCATAAATAGATAAGTCACACAATAATGCAACTATCTTAGCCAATGCTACAACATAACATTCATCCATATCTCCATATCTCGTGTACATACAATAACTTTCTAGATGCATTCCATATTTAATGGAACATAATTAAGAGTGTACTGCAATGTTCCCAACATGTCAACAAAGAGGTTTCATTCTAGATAAGTAGAAATGGAATTCTTTTCACCATCGTAGGTCACTTACCCATCACATGCATATTAGTAGTATATTCTTCATCAATGAAAACACTCTAACATGCATAATACATATCCTAAATATAGGAACATGAATATGTACACAATTGAACAATATAATTTAAGCAATTAGATATACAGAAAATGACAATTCAAATACTTATCTTTTTTTATTTAGTAGGCTCCTTCTTGATCTTTGTCTCCTCGCGGGAATTACTAGATTCCTTGACAACGTGTTCTACTTCCTTGTCTAATTCTAAGGGCATGTTCCTATCTTTCCCACGGTCGACAATGCTAAGAAAGTATATTGCACCATAAATCAGATGGAAATTTGTACTATTGTTGAATTTGTTTGTCCCTTATTCTTCATTCATGACTACATCGCTTCTTATCCAATACTGAAATCGATAATAGGTTCTTCCATAGAGCATGATCTTCATCTTCATGGTTTTTCAGAATCCAACTTTGTAGGAGGCTCCTGTTATCCCTTTAATAGGATAAGCTTTATCCCTTTAATAGGATAAGCTTCATCTTATGCAATGAATCATTTTGGATCAAAGTATATATTCCTCATCACTTGAGTAATAATCGCTTTCCCTATTCCCCTATTCTTAACCAACTCATCACCTTCTTTAGCGTGAGCGTGATATCTCTTCTTCTTTCCTTTCTTATAGTCCATTCAAAGAATCAAACTTCTCCTTGGGAGTCTTCAAGGAGGATACATTTGGGATCAAACTATGTTTGATGGAATCGAAAAATAATCCTCTTTTCCTTTACTATATTCTTATTGTTCTTATATTTTTATTCATATCCCTCTTCCTCTTCAACAATAAAAGAGCTCCATCCAAATCCTTAATTCAAGGTCTTCTAGAAAACTGCTTCTTGGATTACCTAGGGTTTGATAGGGAAACCGTAATTTTTCAACTTTGAAAATATGATTGGAGATTGATATTTGAATACTCAAGTCTAGTTCAATAATGGTATTTCTTTTTCCGGATCAATGGGCATAACTACGAAATATATGATGGTGTAATTCCTCCAATTTCTTCTATTAATCATGTTCCATTGTCTAGTATTAATTGTGGTGTTGTTGGCAATATGGAAGATGAATTTGTTGGCATTGATGTCAATCAGGGAATTGCATATGACATGGTCTGTGTGGTGTTGTTGGCAATATGGAAGATGAATTTGTTGGCATTGATGTCAATCAGGGAATTGCATATGACATGGTCTGTGATGATGAATCTCCAACCAATGAAAAATATTATGGTAATTATTCTGAAGCAAGTAATGCAGGACGCCAGGGGTTCAATATTAAAATAGAGACAAGATGAGGGAAAACATCCCTACAACATATCTCAGTGGAAATATGGAGTGGCAAGAACAACAACAAATTCTTAATGAGCTTGGTTCAAACTATTGTAAATTTAATATATTGTATGTGACACCAGAGAAGATTGCAAGAAATCGATAATCTCTTCAGATATCTTGAAATCTTGCATTGAAGGGATATGCTTACTCAAATTTTAATTGATGAGGCTCATTGTATAAGCCAATGGGGGCATGCTGTTCGACCAAATTATCAGGTACTTCGTATCTTCAAGCAAATGTTTCCGAAAGTACCTTTATTGGCTCTCACCGCAACTACAGCAGCAAGTGTAAAGGATTCTGTTATAACTAGATCTTGTTCTTAGTTTATCTGTTCCTTTTGTCCTCTTTTTTCAACCGTTGGTTTAAAATGATTTTATATTTTATGTTGATTTTAAGAATTTTTGACAATCAATAATTTCGGTTGGAATTGATACTTTTAATGGTTGAATCATTTCATTATTTTAGTTTTAAGGTTTGTCTTTTGGGCTTATTAGTTAATATGTACATCTTTAAGCTTTCAAAAACTTATAATAAAAGTTCATTCCAAGTTTTCATTTATAATCTAACTCTCATTTTTGAGTCCTTTGTCAAATATTTTCATGAGGAGATTCCTGTAGCAGCTCTGTTTTTCCTGTTTTTTTCATTGTCGTTGGAAGAATATTACGAGGAGATGGAAATTAATTCAGGAAAACCAAAAGAGGTTTTTGTCCAAAACAAACTCATTCACAAAAACCTCTCTCAGTTTTGCAACAGATATTATCGTTTGAGAGATTCGAATTCATCTTTGTGGCCTATTTTCAGGGTTTGAATTATTTAAT